>CM054998.1:13870032-14415941 GCA_029030765.1 Salix suchowensis | reverse complement strand
TCATTTAAATGGGGCTCGTCGAGTCAGGATCAATTTGTCCGAAAATCCAAGGCTAACACCCCCTCCAAAAACTAAGTTCAACCATGTTTTGGGGAAAAGTGTATTACCCATAAATTTGAAGTCTAATACCAACTAAAAGGTCTTGGATATGAACAAGGTTATAAAAAAAAGGCTAATACTCATTTAAATGGGGCTCGTCGAGTCAGGATCAATTTGTCCGAAAATCCAAGTCTAACACCCCCTCCAAAAACAAAGTTCATCCATGTTTAGGCGAAAAGTGTATTACCCATAAATTTGAAGTCTTATACCAACTGAAAGGGCTTGGATATGAACAAGGTTAGAAATATAAGGCTAATACTCATTTAAATGGGGCTCGTCGAGTCAGGATCAATTTGTCCGAAAATCCAAGGCTAACACCCCCTCCAAAAACCAAGTTCAACCATGTTTAGGGAAAAAGTGTATTACCCATAAATTTGAAGTCTAATACCAACTAAAAGGTCTTGGATATGAACAAGGTTAGAAAAAAAAGGCTAATACTCATTTAAATGGGGCTCGTCGAGTCAGGATCAATTTCTCCGAAAATCCAAGGCTAACATGCCCTCCAAAAACCAAGTTCATCCAAGTTTGGGGGAAAAGTGTATTACCCATAAATTTGAAGTCTTATACCAACTAAATGGTCTTGCATATGAAAAAAGGTTAGAAATATTACCCATAAATTTGAAGTCTTATACCAACTAAATGGTCTTGCATATGAAAAAAGGTTAGAAATATAAGGCTAATACTCATTTAAATGGGGCTTGTCGAGTCAGGATCAATTTGTCCGAAAATCCAAGGCTAACACCCCCTCCAAAAACCAAGTTCATCCATGTGTTGGGGGAAAAGTGTATTACCCATAAATTTGAAGTCTAATACCAACTAAAAGCTCTTGGATATCAACAAGGTTAGTAATATAAGGCTAATACTCATTTAAGTTGGGCTCGTCGAGTCAGGATCAATTTGTCCGAAAATCCAAGGCTAACACCCCTCCAAAAACCAAGTTCATCCATGTTTGGGGAAAAGTGTATTACCCATAAATTTAAAGTCTAATACCAACTAAATGGTCTTGGATATGAAAAATGTTAGAAATATAAGGCTAATATTCATTTAAATGGGGCTCGTCGAGTCAGGATCAATTTGTCCGAAAATCCAAGGCTAGCACCCCCTCCAAAAACCAAGTTCATCCATGTTTGGGGAAAAAGTGTATTACCCATAAATTTGAAGTCTTATACCAACTAAAAGGGCTTGGATATCAACAAGGTTAGAAATATAAGGCTAATTCTCATTTAAATGGGGCTCGTCGAGTCAGGATCAATTTGTCCGAAAATCCAAGGTTAACACCCCCTCCAAAAACCAAGTTCAACCATGTTTGGGGAAAAAGTGTATTACCCATAAATTTGAAGTCTAATACCAACTAAAAGGTCTTGGATATGAAAAAGGTTAGAAATATAAGTCTACTACTCATTTAAATGGGGCTCGTCGAGTCAGGATCAATTTGTCCGAAAATCCAAGGCTAACACCCCCTCCAAAAACTAAGTTCAACCATGTTTTGGGGAAAAGTGTATTACCCATAAATTTGAAGTCTAATACCAACTAAAAGGTCTTGGATATGAACAAGGTTATAAAAAAAAGGCTAATACTCATTTAAATGGGGCTCGTCGAGTCAGGATCAATTTGTCCGAAAATCCAAGTCTAACACCCCCTCCAAAAACAAAGTTCATCCATGTTTAGGCGAAAAGTGTATTACCCATAAATTTGAAGTCTTATACCAACTGAAAGGGCTTGGATATGAACAAGGTTAGAAATATAAGGCTAATACTCATTTAAATGGGGCTCGTCGAGTCAGGATCAATTTGTCCGAAAAATCCAAGGCTAACACCCCTCCAAAAACCAAGTTCAACCATGTTTAGGGAAAAAGTGTATTACCCATAAATTTGAAGTCTAATACCAACTAAAAGGTCTTGGATATGAACAAGGTTAGAAAAAAAAAGGCTAATACTCATTTAAATGGGGCTCGTCGAGTCAGGATCAATTTCTCCGAAAATCCAAGGCTAACATGCCCTCCAAAAACCAAGTTCATCCAAGTTTGGGGGAAAAGTGTATTACCCATAAATTTGAAG
Organism: Salix suchowensis; assembly: GCA_029030765.1. Taxonomy (NCBI): domain Eukaryota; kingdom Viridiplantae; phylum Streptophyta; class Magnoliopsida; order Malpighiales; family Salicaceae; genus Salix; species Salix suchowensis. Next base: position 14,413,785 of record CM054998.1, on the reverse strand, counting down.
TCTTATACCAACTAAATGGTCTTGCATATGAAAAAAGGTTAGAAATATTACCCATAAATTTGAAGTCTTATACCAACTAAATGGTCTTGCATATGAAAAAAGGTTAGAAATATAAGGCTAATACTCATTTAAATGGGGCTTGTCGAGTCAGGATCAATTTGTCCGAAAATCCAAGGCTAACACCCCCTCCAAAAACCAAGTTCATCCATGTGTTGGGGGAAAAGTGTATTACCCATAAATTTGAAGTCTAATACCAACTAAAAGCTCTTGGATATCAACAAGGTTAGTAATATAAGGCTAATACTCATTTAAGTTGGGCTCGTCGAGTCAAGATCAATTTGTCCGAAAATCCAAGGCTAACACCCCCTCCAAAAACCAAGTTCATCCATGTTTGGGGGAAAAGTGTATTACCCATAAATTTAAATTCTAATACCAACTAAATGGTCTTGGAGATGAAAAAGGTTAGAAATATAAGGCTAATACTCATTTAAATGGGGCTCGTCGAGTCAGGATCAATTTGTCCGAAAATCCAAGGCTAACACCCCCTCCAAAAACCAAGTTCATCCATGTTTGGGGAAAAGTGTATTACCCATAAATTTAAAGTCTAATACCAACTAAATGGTCTTGGAGATGAAAAAGGTTAGAAATATAAGGCTAATACTCATTTAAATGGGGCTCGTTGAATCAGGATCAATTTGTCCGAAAATCCAAGGCTAACACCCCCTCCAAAAACCAAGTTCAACCATGTTTGGGGGAAAAAGTGTATTACCCATAAATTTGAAGTCTAATACCAACTAAAAGGTCTTGGATATGAACAAGGTTATAAAAAAAAGGCTAATACTCATTTAAATGGGGCTCGTCGAGTCAGGATCAATTTCTCCGAAAATCCAAGGCTAACACCCCCTCCAAAAACCAAGTTCATCCATGTTTGGGGGAAAAGTGTATTACCCATAAATTTGAAGTCTAGTACCTACTAAAAGCTCTTGGATATCAACAAGGTTAGTAATATAAGGCTAATACTCATTTAAGTTGGGCTCGTCGAGTCAGGATCAATTTGTCCGAAAATCCAAGACTAACACCCCCTCCAAAAACCAAGTTCAACCATGTTTGGGGGAAAACTGTATTACCCATAAATTTGAAGTCTTATACCAACTAAATGGTCTTGCATATGAAAAAAGGTTAGAAATATAAGGCTAATACTCATTTAAATGGGGCTTGTCGAGTCAGGATCAATTTGTCCGAAAATCCAAGGCTAACACCCCCTCCAAAAACCAAGTTCATCCATGTTTGGGGGAAAAGTGTATTACCCATAAATTTGAAGTCTAATACCAACTAAAAGCTCTTGGATATCAACAAGGTTAGTAATATAAGGCTAATACTCATTTAAGTTGGGCTCGTCGAGTCAAGATCAATTTGTCCGAAATTCCAAGGCTAACACCCCCTCCAAAAACCAAGTTCATCCATGTTTGGGGAAAAGTGTATTACCCATAAATTTAAAGTCTAATACCAACTAAATGGTCTTGGAGATGAAAAAGGTTAGAAATATAAGGCTAATACTCATTTAAATGGGGGTCGTCAAGTCAGGATCAATTTGTCCGAAAATCCAAGGCTAACACCCCCTCCAAAAACAAAGTTCATCCATGTTTGGGGGAAAAGTGTATTACCCATAAATTTGAAGTCTAATACCAACTAAAAGTTCTTGTATATCAACAAGGTTAGTAATATAAGGCTAATACTCATTTAAATGGGTCTCGTCGAGTCAGGATCAATTTGTCCAAAAATCCAAGGCTAACACCCCCTCCAAAAACAAAGTTCATCCATGTTTAGGGGAAAAGTGTATTACCCATAAATTTGAAGTCTTATACCAACTAAAAGGGCTTGGATATGAACAAGGTTAGAAATATAAGGCTAATACTCATTTAAATGGGGCTCGTCGAGTCAGGATCGATTTGTCCGAAAATCCAAGGCTAACACCCCCTCCAAAAACCAAGTTCAACCATGTTTGGGGAAAAAGTGTATTACCCATAAATTTGAAGTCTAATACCAACTAAAAGGTCTTGGATATGAACAAGGTTATAAAAAAAAGGGTAATACTCATTTAAATGGGGCTCGTCGAGTCAGGATCAATTTCTCCGAAAATCCAAGGCAAACACCCCCTCCAAAAACCAAGTTCATCCATGTTTGGGGGAAAAGTGTATTACCCATAAATTTGAAGTCTAACACCAACTAAAAGCTCTTGGATATCAACAAGGTTATTAATATAAGGCTAATACTCATTTAAGTTGGGCTCGTCGAGTCAGGATCAATTTGTCCGAAAATCCAAGGCTAACACCCCCTCCAAAAACCAAGTTCATCCATGTTTGGGTGAAACGTGTATTACCCATAAATTTGAAGTATTATACCAACTAAAAGGGCTTGGATATGAACAAGGTTAGAAATCTAAGGATAATTCTCATTTAAATGGGGCTCGTCGAGTCAGGATCAATTTGTCTGAAAATCCAAGGCTAACACCCTCTCCAAAAACCAAGTTCAACCATGTTTGGGGAAAAAGTGTATTACCCATAAATTTGAAGTCTAATACCAACTAAAAGGTCTTGGATATGAAAAAGGTTAGCAATATAAGTCTAATACTCATTTAAATGGGGCTCATCGAGTCAAGATCAATTTGTCCGAAAATCCAAGGCTAACACCCCCTCCAAAAACCAAGTTCAACCATGTTTGGGGGAAAAGTGTATTACCCATAAATTTGAAGTCTTATTCCAACTAAATGGTCTTGAATATGAAAAAGGTTATAAATATAAGGCTAATACTCATTTAAATGGGGCTCGTCGAGTCAGGATCAATTTGTCCGAAAATCCAAGGCTAACACCCCCTCCAAAAACCAAGTTCATCCATGTTTGGTGGAAAAGTGTATTACCCATAAATTTGAAGTATTATACCAACTAAAAGGGCTTGGATATGAACAAGGTTAGAAATCTAAGGCTAATTCTCATTTAAATGGGGCTCGTCGACTCGGGGATCAATTTGTCTCGAAAATCCAAGGCTAACACCCCCTCCAAAAACCAAGTTCAACCATGTTTGGGGGAAAAAGTGTATTACCCATAAATTTGAAGTCTAATACCAACTAAATGGTCTTGGAGATGAAAAAGGTTAGAAATAGAAGGCTAATACTCATATAAATGGGGCTCGTCGAGTCAGGATCAATTTGTCCGAAAATCCAAGGCTAACACCCCCTCCAAAAACCAAGTTCAACCATGTTTGGGGAAAAAGTGTATTACCCATAAATTTGAAGTCTAATACCAACTAAAAGGTCTTGGATATGAACAAGGTTATAAAAAAAAGGCTAATACTCATTTAAATGGGGCTCGTCGAGTCAGGATCAATTTCTCCGAAAATCCAAGGCTAACACCCCCTCCAAAAACCAAGTTCAACCATGTTTGGGGAAAAAGTGTATTACCCATAAATTTGAAGTCTAATACCAACTAAAAGGTCTTGGATATGAAAAAGGTTAGAAATATAAGTCTAATACTCATTTAAATGGGGCTCATCGAGTCAGGATCAATTTGTCCTAAAATCCAATGCTAACACCCCCTCCAAAAACCAAGTTCAACCATGTTTGGGGGAAAAGTGTATTACCCATAAATTTGAATTCTAATACCAACTAAAAGGTCTTGGATATGAACAAGGTTAGAAATAGAAGGCTAATACTCATATAAATGGGGCTCGTCGAGTCAGGATCAATTTGTCCGAAAATCCAAGGCTAACACCCTCTCCAAAAACCAAGTTCAACCATGTTTGGGGAAAAAGTGTATTACCCATAAATTTGAAGTCTAATACCAACTAAAAGGTCTTGGATATGAAAAAGGTTAGCAATATAAGTCTAATACTCATTTAAATGGGGCTCATCGAGTCAGGATCAATTTGTCCGAAAATCCAAGGCTAACACCCCCTCCAAAAACCAAGTTCAACCATGTTTGGGGGAAAAGTGTATTACCCATAAATTTGAAGTCTTATTCCAACTAAATGGTCTTGAATATGAAAAAGGTTATAAATATAAGGCTAATACTCATTTAAATGGGGGCTCGTCGAGTCGGGGATCAATTTGTCCGAAAATCCAAGGCTAACACCCCCTCCAAAAACCAAGTTCATCCATGTTTGGTGGAAAAGTGTATTACCCATAAATTTGAAGTATTATACCAACTAAAAGGGCTTGGATATGAACAAGGTTAGAAATCTAAGGCTAATTCTCATTTAAATGGGGCTCGTCGACTCAGGATCAATTTGTCTGAAAATCCAAGGCTAACACCCCCTCCAAAAACCAAGTTCAACCATGTTTGGGGAAAAAGTGTATTACCCATAAATTTGAAGTCTAATACCAACTAAAAGGTCTTGGATATGAAAAAGGTTAGCAATATAAGTCTAATACTCATTTAAATGGGGCTCATCGAGTCAGGATCAATTTGTCCGAAAATCCAAGGCTAACACCCCCTCCAAAAACCAAGTTCAACCATGTTTGGGGGAAAAGTGTATTACCCATAAATTTGAAGTCTTATTCCAACTAAATGGTCTTGAATATGAAAAAGGTTATAAATATAAGGCTAATACTCATTTAAATGGGGCTCGTCGAGTCAGGATCAATTTGTCCGAAAATCCAAGGCTAACACCCCCTCCAAAAACCAAGTTCATCCATGTTTGGTGGAAAAGTGTATTACCCATAAATTTGAAGTATTATACCAACTAAAAGGGCTTGGATATGAACAAGGTTAGAAATCTAAGGCTAATTCTCATTTAAATGGGGCTCGTCGACTCAGGATCAATTTGTCTGAAAATCCAAGGCTAACACCCCCTCCAAAAACCAAGTTCAACCATGTTTGGGGAAAAAGTGTATTACCCATAAATTTGAAGTCTAATACCAACTAAATGGTCTTGGAGATGAAAAAGGTTAGAAATAGAAGGCTAATACTCATATAAATGGGGCTCGTCGAGTCAGGATCAATTTGTCCGAAAATCCAAGGCTAACACCCCCTCCAAAAACCAAGTTCAACCATGTTTGGGGGAAAAGTGTATTACCCATAAATTTGAATTCTAATACCAACTAAAAGGTCTTGGATATGAACAAGGTTAGAAATAGAAGGCTAATACTCATATAAATGGGGGCTCGTCGAGTCGGGATCAATTTGTCAGAAAATCCAAGGCTAACACCCTCTCCAAAAACCAAGTTCAACCATGTTTGGGGAAAAAAGTGTATTACCCATAAATTTGAAGTCTAATACCAACTAAAAGGTCTTGGATATGAAAAAGGTTAGCAATATAAGTCTAATACTCATTTAAATGGGGCTCATCGAGTCAGGATCAATTTGTCCGAAAATCCAAGGCTAACACCCCCTCCAAAAACCAAGTTCAACCATGTTTGGGGGGAAAAGTGTATTACCCATAAATTTGAAGTCTTATTCCAACTAAATGGTCTTGAATATGAAAAAGGTTATAAATATAAGGCTAATACTCATTTAAATGGGGCTCGTCGAGTCAGGATCAATTTGTCCGAAAATCCAAGGCTAACACCCCCTCCAAAAACCAAGTTCATCCATGTTTGGTGGAAAAGTGTATTACCCATAAATTTGAAGTATTATACCAACTAAAAGGGCTTGGATATGAACAAGGTTAGAAATCTAAGGCTAATTCTCATTTAAATGGGGCTCGTCGACTCAGGATCAATTTGTCTGAAAATCCAAGGCTAACACCCCCTCCAAAAACCAAGTTCAACCATGTTTGGGGAAAAAGTGTATTACCCATAAATGTGAAGTCTAATACCAACTAAATGGTCTTGGAGATGAAAAAGGTTAGAAATAGAAGGCTAATACTCATATAAATGGGGCTCGTCGAGTCAGGATCAATTTGTCCGAAAATCCAAGGCTAACACCCCCTCCAAAAACCAAGTTCAACCATGTTTGGGGAAAAAGTGTATTACCCATAAATTTGAAGTCTAATACCAACTAAAAGGTCTTGGATATGAACAAGGTTATAAAAAAAAGGCTAATACTCATTTAAATGGGGCTCGTCGAGTCGGGATCAATTTCTCCAGAAAATCCAAGGCTAACACCCCTCCAAAAACCAAGTTCAACCATGTTTGGGGGAAAAAGTGTATTACCCATAAATTTGAAGTCTAATACCAACTAAAAGGTCTTGGATATGAAAAAGGTTAGAAATATAAGTCTAATACTCATTTAAATGGGGCTCATCGAGTCGGGGATCAATTTGTCCCAGAAAATACAAGGCTAACACCCCCTCCAAAAACCAAGTTCAACCATGTTTGGGGGAAAAGTGTATTACCCATAAATTTGAAGTCTTATACCAACTAAATGGTCTTGAATATGAAAAAAGGTTATAAATATAAGGCTAATACTCATTTAAATGGGGGCTCGTCGAGTCGGGATCAATTTGTCCGAAAATCCAAGGCTAACACCCCCTCCAAAAACCAAGTTCATCCATGTTTGGTGGAAAAGTGTATTACCCATAAATTTGAAGTATTATACCAACTAAAAGGGCTTGGATATGAACAAGGTTAGAAATCTAAGGCTAATTCTCATTTAAATGGGGCTCGTCGACTCAGGATCAATTTGTCTGAAAATCCAAGGCTAACACCCCCTCCAAAAACCAAGTTCAACCATGTTTGGGGGAAAAGTGTATTACCCATAAATTTGAAGTCTTATTCCAACTAAATGGTCTTGAATATGAAAAAGGTTATAAATATAAGGCTAATACTCATTTAAATGGGGCTCGTCGAGTCAGGATCAATTTGTCCGAAAATCCAAGGCTAACACCCCCTCCAAAAACCAAGTTCATCCATGTTTGGTGGAAAAGTGTATTACCCATAAATTTGAAGTATTATACCAACTAAAAGGGCTTGGATATGAACAAGGTTAGAAATCTAAGGCTAATTCTCATTTAAATGGGGCTCGTCGACTCAGGATCAATTTGTCTGAAAATCCAAGGCTAACACCCCCTCCAAAAACCAAGTTCAACCATGTTTGGGGGAAAAGTGTATTACCCATAAATTTGAAGTCTAATACCAACTAAAAGATCTTGGATATCAGCAAGGTTAGTAATATAAGGCTAATACTCATTTAAGTTGGGCTCGTCGAGTCAGGATCAATTTGTCCGAAAATCCAAGGCTAACACCCCCTCCAAAAACCAAGTTCATCCATGTTTGGTGGAAAAGTGTATTACCCATAAATTTGAAGTATTATACCAACTAAAAGGGCTTGGATATGAACAAGGTTAGAAATCTAAGGCTAATTCTCATTTAAATGGGGCTCGTCGACTAAGGATCAATTTGTCTGAAAATCCAAGGCTAACACCCCCTCCAAAAACCAAGTTCAACCATGTTTGGGGGAAAAGTGTATTACCCATAAATTTGAAGTCTAATACCAACTAAAAGCTCTTGGATATCAGCAAGGTTAGTAATATAAGGCTAATACTCATTTAAGTTGGGCTCGTCGAGTCAAGATCAATTTGTCCGAAATTCCAAGGCTAACACCCCCTCCAAAAACCAAGTTCATCCATGTTTGGGGAAAAGTGTATTACCCATAAATTTAAAGTCTAATACCAACTAAATGGTCTTGGAGATGAAAAAAGGTTAGAAATATAAGGCTAATACTCATTTAAATGGGGCTCGTCAAGTCGGGATCAATTTGTCAGAAAATCCAAGGCTAACACCCCCTCCAAAAACAAAGTTCATCCATGTTTGGGGGGAAAAGTGTATTACCCATAAATTTGAAGTCTAATACCAACTAAAAGTTCTTGTATATCAACAAGGTTAGTAATATAAGGCTAATACTCATTTTAATGGGTCTCGTCGAGTCGGGATCAATTTGTCCAAAAATCCAAGGCTAACACCCCCTCCAAAAACAAAGTTCATCCATGTTTAGGGGAAAAGTGTATTACCCATAAATTTGAAGTCTTATACCAACTAAAAGGGCTTGGATATGAACAAGGTTAGAAATATAAGGCTAATACTCATTTAAATGGGGCTCGTCGAGTCAGGATCGATTTGTCCGAAAATCCAAGGCTAACACCCCCTCCAAAAACCAAGTTCAACCATGTTTGGGGAAAAAGTGTATTACCCATAAATTTGAAGTCTAATACCAACTAAAAGGTCTTGGATATGAACAAGGTAAGAAAAAAAAGGGTAATACTCATTTAAATGGGGCTCGTCGAGTCAGGATCAATTTCTCCGAAAATCCAAGGCTAACACCCCTTCCAAAAACCAAGTTCATCCATGTTTGGGGGAAAAGTGTATTACCCATAAATTTGAAGTCTAACACCAACTAAAAGCTCTTGGATATCAACAAGGTTATTAATATAAGGCTAATACTCATTTAATTTGGGCTCGTCGAGTCAGGATCAATTTGTCCGAAAATCCAAGGCTAACACCCCCTCCAAAAACCAAGTTCATCCATGTTTGGGGGAAAAGTGTATTACCCATAAATTTGAAGTATTATACCAACTAAAAGGGCTTGGATATGAACAAGGTTAGAAATCTAAGGATAATTCTCATTTAAATGGGGCTCGTCGAGTCAGGATCAATTTGTCTGAAAATCAAAGGCTAACACCCTCTCCAAAAACCATGTTCAACCATGTTTGGGGAAAAAGTGTATTACCCATAAATTTGAAGTCTAATACCAACTAAAAGGTCTTGGATATGAAAAAGGTTAGCAATATAAGTCTAATACTCATTTAAATGGGGCTCATCGAGTCAGGATCAATTTGTCCGAAAATCCAAGGCTAACACCCCCTCCAAAAACCAAGTTCAACCATGTTTGGGGGAAAAGTGTATTACCCATAAATTTGAAGTCTAATACCAACTAAAAGCTCTTGGATATCAGCAAGGTTAGTAATATAAGGCTAATACTCATTTAAGTTGGGCTCGTCGAGTCAGGATCAATTTGTCCGAAAATCCAAGGCTAACACCCCCTCCAAAAACAAAGTTCATCCGTGTTTGGGGGAAAAGTGTATTACCCATAAATTTAAAGTCTTATACCAACTAAAAGGGCTTGGATATGAACAAGGTTAGAAATCTAAGGCTAATTCTCATTTAAATGGGGCTCGTCGAGTCAGGATCAATTTGTCACGAAAATCCAAGGCTAACACCCCCTCCAAAAAACCAAGTTCAACCATGTTTGGGGGAAAAAAGTGTATTACCCATAAATTTGAAGTCTAATACCAACTAAAAGGTCTTGGATATGAAAAAGATTAGCAATATAAGTCTAATACTCATTTAAATGGGGCTCATCGAGTCAGGATCAATTTGTCCGAAAATCCAAGGCTAACACCCCCTCCAAAAACCAAGTTCAACCATGTTTGGGGGAAAAAAGTGTATTACCCATAAATTTGAAGTCTAATACCAACTAAAAGGTCTTGGATATGAAAAAGGTTAGCAATATAAGTCTAATACTCATTTAAATGGGGCTCATCGAGTCGGGGATCAATTTGTCAGAAAATCCAAGGCTAACACCCCCTCCAAAAACCAAGTTCATCCATGTTTGGGGGAAAAGTGTATTACCCATAAATTTAAAGTCTAATACCAACTAAATGGTCTTGGAGATGAAAAAGGTTAGAAATAGAAGGCTAATACTCATATAAATGGGGGCTCGTCGAGTCGGGATCAATTTGTCAGAAAATCCAAGGCTAACACCCCCTCCAAAAACCAAGTTCAACCATGTTTGGGGAAAAAGTGTATTACCCATAAATTTGAAGTCTAATACCAACTAAAAGGTCTTCGATATGAACAAGGTTATAAAAAAAGGCTAATACTCATTTAAATGGGGCTCGTCGAGTCAGGATCAATTTCTCCGAAAATCCAAGGCTAACACCCCCTCCAAAAACCAAGTTCAACCATGTTTGGGGAAAAAGTGTATTACCCATAAATTTGAAGTCTAATACCAACTAAAAGGTCTTGGATATGAAAAAGGTTAGAAATATAAGTCTAATACTCATTTAAATGGGGCTCATCGAGTCAGGATCAATTTGTCCTAAAATCCAATGCTAACACCCCCTCCAAAAACCAAGTTCAACCATGTTTGGGGGAAAAGTGTATTACCCATAAATTTGAATTCTAATACCAACTAAAAGGTCTTGGATATGAAAAAGGTTAGCAATATAAGTCTAATACTCATTTAAATGGGGCTCATCGAGTCAGGATCAATTTGTCCGAAAATCCAAGGCTAACACCCCCTCCAAAAACCAAGTTCAACCATGTTTGGGGGAAAAGTGTATTACCCATAAATTTGAAGTCTAATACCAACTAAAAGCTCTTGGATATCAGCAAGGTTAGTAATATAAGGCTAATACTCATTTAAATGGGGCTCGTCGAGTCAGGATCAATTTGTCCGAAAATCCAAGGCTAACACCCCCTCCAAAAACCAAGTTCATCCATGTTTGGTGGAAAAGTGTATTACCCATAAATTTGAAGTATTATACCAACTAAAAGGGCTTGGATATGAACAAGGTTAGAAATCTAAGGCTAATTCTCATTTAAATAGGGCTCATCGACTCAGGATCAATTTGTCTGAAAATCCAAGGCTAACACCCCCTCCAAAAACCAAGTTCAACCATGTTTGGGGGAAAAGTGTATTACCCATAAATTTGAAGTCTAATACCAACTAAAAGCTCTTGGATATCAGCAAGGTTAGTAATATAAGGCTAATACTCATTTAAGTTGGGCTCGTCGAGTCAGGATCAATTTGTCCGAAAATCCAAGGCTAACACCCCCTCCAAAAACAAAGTTCTTCCGTGTTTGGGGGAAAAGTGTATTACCCTTAAATTTGAAGTCTTATACCAACTAAAAGGGCTTGGATATGAACAAGGTTAGAAATCTAAGGCTAATTCTCATTTAAATGGGGCTCGTCGAGTCAGGATCAATTTGTCCGAAAATCCAAGGCTAACACCCCCTCCAAAAACCAAGTTCAACCATGTTTGGGGAAAACGTTTATTACCCATAAATTTGAAGTCTAATACCAACTAAAAGGTCTTGGATATGAAAAAGGTTAGAAATATAAGGCTCATACTCATTTAAACGGGGCTCATCGAGTCAAGATCAATTTCTCCGAAAATCCAAGGCTAACACCCCCTCCAAAAACCAAGTTCAAACATGTTTGGGGGAAAAGTGTATTACCCATAAATTTGAAGTCTTATACCAACTAAATGGTCTTGAATATGAAAAAGGTTAGAAATATAAGGCTAATACTCATTTAAATGGGGCTCGTCGAGTCAGGATCAATTTGTCCGAAAATCCAAGGCTAACACCCCCTCTAAAAACCAAGTTCATCCATGTTTGGTGGAAAAGTGTATTACCCATAAATTTGAAGTATTATACCAACTAAAAGGGCTTGGATATGAACAAGGTTAGAAATCTAAGGCTAATTCTCATTTAAATGGGGCTCGTCGACTCAGGATCAATTTGTCTGAAAATCCAAGGCTAACACCCCCTCCAAAAACCAAGTTCAACCATGTTTGGGGAAAAAGTGTATTACCCATAAATTTGAAGTCTAATACCAACTAAAAGGTCTTGGATATGAAAAACATTAGCAATATAAGTCTAATACTCATTTAAATGGGGCTCATCGAGTCAGGATCAATTTGTCCGAAAATCCAAGGCTAACACCCCCTCCAAAAACCAAGTTCAACCATGTTTGGGGAAAAAGTGTATTACCCATAAATTTGAAGTCTAATACCAACTAAAAGGTCTTGGATATGAAAAAGGTTAGCAATATAAGTCTAATACTCATTTAAATGGGGCTCATCGAGTCAGGATCAATTTGTTCGAAAATCCAAGGCTAACACCCCCTCCAAAACCAAGTTCATCCATGTTTGGGGAAAAGTGTATTACCCATAAATTTAAAGTCTAATACCAACTAAATGGTCTTGGAGATGAAAAAGGTTAGAAATAGAAGGCTAATACTCATATAAATGGGGCTCGTCGATTCAGGATCAATTTGTCCGAAAATCCAAGGCTAACACCCCCTCCAAAAACCAAGTTCAACCATGTTTGGGGAAAAAGTGTATTACCCATAAATTTGAAGTCTAATACCAACTAAAAGGTCTTGGATATGAACAAGGTTATAAAAAAAAGGCTAATACTCATTTAAATGGGGCTCGTCGAGTCAGGATCAATTTGTCCGAAAATCCAAGGCTAACACCCCCTCCAAAAACCAAGTTCAACCATGTTTGGGGAAAAAGTGTATTACCCATAAATTTGAAGTCTAATACCAACTAAAAGGTCTTGGATATGAAAAAGGTTAGAAATATAAGTCTAATACTCATTTAAATGGGGCTCATCGAGTCAGGATCAATTTGTCCTAAAATCTAATGCTAACACCCCCTCCAAAAACCAAGTTCAACCATGTTTGGGGGAAAAGTGTATTACCCATAAATTTGAAGTCTAATACCAACTAAAAGGTCTTGGATATGAAAAAGGTTAGCAATATAAGTCTAATACTCATTTAAATGGGGCTCATCGAGTCAGGATCAATTTGTCCGAAAATCCAAGGCTAACACCCCCTCCAAAAACCAAGTTCAACCATGTTTGGGGGAAAAGTGTATTACCCATAAATTTGAAGTCTTATACCAACTAAATGGTCTTGAATATGAAAAAGGTTATAAATATAAGTCTAATACTCATTTAAATGGGGCTCATCGAGTCAGGATCAATTTGTCCGAAAATCCAAGGCTAACACCCCCTCCAAAAACCAAGTTCAACCATGTTTGGGGAAAAAGTGTGTCGCACGTCGCCGCGCGGCGTCCCGGGAGGGATCCTGGCTCTCGCAGTGGAGTTTGAGAAGGAGTCGCCACCTGGCTGTTGAGGGTCGCTAGGAACACCCGATTTGTACTGGTCTGCTCAGAGATTCGAAGGGTAAGGGACTGGTTGCGTAAAGGGAAGGTATTAACACCCCTAGTACGCCTTACCTGAGGTAAGCTGCATTGTCTATTTCGATGTGATTTTGAATGCTTCAATAAGTCCTATTTATTCACACAAAAAATGTTTCAATTAAAAAAATCGATCATCGCTTAGATTAATCCTGTGAATTTTATTGATTATTATCATTCCTGCCAAATATTTTGGATATTAACCTCTTAGAATTTATTTATCCAAACACCGAAAAGTGAATAATAGCATATTATTCCCGCCGAATATTTTGGATAAGATTTATTTATCCAAACACCGAACAGTGAATAATAGCATACTATTCCCCCGAATGTTTTGGATACTAACCCCTTAAGATTTAATTATCCGAATACCGACGGTGAATAATAAATTCCCAAAAAGTAAGATTTTTATATTTTTAAAATATTAGCCAATACTCTTTTATTTTTACAAAGAAAACATATTTTTTCATTTATATTCCTTTCTTTTCTTTATCAAAACAAACATAAAATTGAATAAATAAAACACAACACACACACACACACACACATTCTCTTTTCTTTCTTTTTCATTATATTTTACAAATAAAATATAACTCACACACACAAATTATCTTTTTTTTCATTTTTCTCATTACATTTCACAAATAATAATTAAAATACAATAAGTTCAAATAAAACACATAAACATAAGGAAAAATACAAAAAGGACTTCAGGAACAGTGCCGGAACAGTGGCAGCAGTGCAGGGAGGACTGGTGGCGCGTGGGCAGACGCCACCGTCACTGGCGGCGCGTGGTCCCACGCGCCGCCGCAGATGAACTAAACGGGGTAACAGATCCGCCTCCTCTTCCTCTCGCCGGTGGTGGAGCTCACGGGAGGCTTGCAAAACACAAACCAGAACAAGCACAAAATTAAGCCATCAACACCTCAGCTTCCTCTCCCCTCCAGATCTGCATTTTTCCTCTTGGTTTATTTTCTTCTTTGTCTAAAGATTGTTGAGGGCGCTGTGGAGGAGGCTGTCACCGGTCGGGGCTGGTGGTGGCTGCTGGGGCCGTGTAGATCTTCCCTTTTCTTTCTCTCTCGCCGGAGATGGTCTTCCGGTGACCTGCAAAACAAACAACGAGCAGCAACAAAACACACACAGAAATCAAAAAAATCTCTTCAGACCTCCGTTCTGCCCTTCTCAGTTTCTTCTTCTTCTCCTTCTCGCCGGCAAGGGCGTTTCACCATGACCTGCACACACAACAACACACAGCAAACACACAAACATAAAGGGCACAAAATCGATTTGTTCTCGGGTCTGTCAAATCTCAGTTTTGTTCTCCTCCTTCTCGGCTGCTTCTTCAGATTGCTACTGTGGTTAGGCCGGGAGTAAGAGAAAGAGATCGTGGGGCTGCTGGTGGCTGGAGTGAGGCCGTGGGTGCTGCTGTGGGTTCAGTCGAGTGGGATGATGGCTGAGGCAGGCTAGTCGGAGGAGAGAGGGAAAGGGAGAAGAGTGGGGCTGAAGGCAAAGCTGAAAATGACAGAGGAAGGGCTGTGTGTGGGAGGGTGGCCTTCAAAGGCGAGGGAAAAGAGGAGAGTCAATGAGGAGTGGGGGCTGCCCTGTGGTGTTGGTCGGAGAAAAGGGGCAGCTCGTGGCTGTAGGCTTGTGAGCAGGGGAAGAGAAGAGAGAAAATGGGGTGTTCGCCGGAGAGAAAAAGAAAGGAAAGTGAAACGGGATTTTGAGAGTGGACGGAAGAGTGAGGATTTGGGGCTGGCTGTGAGAAGGAGAGGAAACGAGTGAGGGGGTGGGGCTGACTATGGCTATGGGTTCAGTGGAGACGGGTGAAAGGAGAGTGAAGGTGAAGTCGTGGGGGAGGTCGCCTGAGTGAGGCAGGCTCGGTCGGAGAAGAGAGTGAATGGGAATTGAAAATGAGAGGGTGGGGCTGCAGCAGCCCTAAAGGGCCGGCGGCTGCAGCCCCTTTGAGGAGAAAGAGGTGCTAGGGTTTTTTGGTGTCTCTGGTTTTTGGGTCTCGATCTCTCTTCTATGGCAGCTGCGACGAATGCATTTATAGGGAGAAAAACATGCATGTTGTGTGGCTGTGTAAGGCAAAGGTCCGAGGTGCGAGAGGCACGCTCTGTGTTTCTCCTGACTGTTCGAGTGTCGGAACAGTGCGGGAAACATGCAATTTTGATCTTTGGGGGCAAAGTGCACTTTGGTCCTTAAAACTATAATTGTTCCAATTGTGTTCTTAGTCCATTCTAAACTTTTAATTTGTGCAATTGTATCCCCGTCAGCATTTCGAGAGCATCCTTAACTTTGCATGTCTTTTTTATTTTAGTCCTTCATTTCCAATTTGCGCAATTTGACCCTGCATTGACAGTTAAATTCTCAATTTATTCAATTTTGCCCCTGCAACAAGATATTTTTGGATTTTTGTCTTTTTTCTATTTTTTTCTTTTTCTTCCAAAACATAAAAATAAATGGGTCAAAAATTGGGTAGCAACAAAGTGTATTACCCATAAATTTGAAGTGTAATACCAACTAAAAGGTCTTGGATATGAAAAAGGTTAGCAATATAAGTCTAATACTCATTTAAATGGGGCTCATCGAGTCAGGATCAATTTGTCCGAAAATCCAAGGCTAACACCCCCTCCAAAAATCAAGTTCATCCATGTTTGGGGAAAAGTGTATTACCCATAAATTTAAAGTCTAATACCAACTAAATGGTCTTGGAGATGAAAAAGGTTAGAAATAGAAGGCTAATACTCATTTAAATGGGGCTCGTCGAGTCAGGATCAATTTGTCCGAAAATCCAAGGCTAACACCCCCTCCAAAAACAAAGTTCTTCCGTGTTTGGGGGAAAAGTGTATTACCCATAAATTTGAAGTCTTATACCAACTAAAAGGGCTTGGATATGAACAAGGTTAGAAATCTAAGGCTAATTCTCATTTAAATGGGGCTCGTCGAGTCAGGATCAATTTGTCCGAAAATCCAAGGCTAACACCCCCTCCAAAAACCAAGTTCAACCATGTTTGGGGAAAAAGTGTATTACCCATAAATTTGAAGTCTAATACCAACTAAAAGGTCTTGGATATGAAAAAGATTAGCAATATAAGTCTAATACTCATTTAAATGGGGCTCATCGAGTCAGGATCAATTTGTCCGAAAATCCAAGGCTAACACCCCCTCCAAAAACCAAGTTCAACCATGTTTGGGGAAAAAGTGTATTACCCATAAATTTGAAGTCTAATACCAACTAAAAGGTCTTGGATATGAAAAAGGTTAGCAATATAAGTCTAATACTCATTTAAATGGGGCTCATCGAGTCAGGATCAATTTGTCCGAAAATCCAAGGCTAACACCCCCTCCAAAACCAAGTTCATCCATGTTTGGGGAAAAGTGTATTACCCATAAATTTAAAGTCTAATACCAACTAAATGGTCTTGGAGATGAAAAAGGTTAGAAATAGAAGGCTAATACTCATATAAATGGGGCTCGTCGATTCAGGATCAATTTGTCCGAAAATCCAAGGCTAACACCCCCTCCAAAAACCAAGTTCAACCATGTTTGGGAGAAAAGTGTATTACCCATAAATTTGAAGTCTAATACCAACTAAAAGGTCTTGGATATGAACAAGGTTATAAAAAAAAGGCTAATACTCATTTAAATGGGGCTCGTCGAGTCGGGATCAATTTGTCCGAAAATCCAAGGCTAACACCCCCTCCAAAAACCAAGTTCAACCATGTTTGGGGAAAAAGTGTATTACCCATAAATTTGAAGTCTAATACCAACTAAAAGGTCTTGGATATGAAAAAAGTTAGAAATATAAGTCTAATACTCATTTAAATGGGGCTCATCGAGTCAGGATCAATTTGTCCTAAAATCCAATGCTAACACCCCCTCCAAAAACCAAGTTCAACCATGTTTGGGGGAAAAGTGTATTACCCATAAATTTGAAGTCTAATACCAACTAAAAGGTCTTGGATATGAAAAAGGTTAGCAATATAAGTCTAATACTCATTTAAATGGGGCTCATCGAGTCAGGATCAATTTGTCCGAAAATCCAAGGCTAACACCCCCTCCAAAAACCAAGTTCAACCATGTTTGGGGGAAAAGTGTATTACCCATAAATTTGAAGTCTTATACCAACTAAATGGTCTTGAATATGAAAAAGGTTATAAATATAAGTCTAATACTCATTTAAATGGGGCTCATCGAGTCAGGATCAATTTGTCCGAAAATCCAAGGCTAACACCCCCTCCAAAAACCAAGTTCAACCATGTTTGGGGAAAAAGTGTATTACCCATAAATTTGAAGTGTAATACCAACTAAAAGGTCTTGGATATGAAAAAGGTTAGCAATATAAGTCTAATACTCATTTAAATGGGGCTCATCGAGTCAGGATCAATTTGTCCGAAAATCCAAGGCTAACACCCCCTCCAAAAATCAAGTTCATCCATGTTTGGGGGAAAAGTGTATTACCCATAAATTTAAAGTCTAATACCAACTAAATGGTCTTGGAGATGAAAAAGGTTAGAAATAGAAGGCTAATACTCATTTAAATGGGGCTCGTCGAGTCAGGATCAATTTGTCCGAAAATCCAAGGCTAACACCCCCTCCAAAAACAAAGTTCTTCCGTGTTTGGGGGAAAAGTGTATTACCCATAAATTTGAAGTCTTATACCAACTAAAAGGGCTTGGATATGAACAAGGTTAGAAATATAAGGCTAATACTCATTTAAATGGGGCTCGTCGAGTCAGGATCGATTTGTCCGAAAATCCAAGGCTAACAACACCCCCTCCAAAAACCAAGTTCAACCATGTTTGGGGAAAAAGTGTATTACCCATAAATTTGAAGTCTAATACCAACTAAAAGGTCTTGGATATGAACAAGGTTAGAAAAAAAAGGGTAATACTCATTTAAATGGGGCTCGTCGAGTCAGGATCAATTTCTCCGAAAATCCAAGGCTAACACCCCCTCCAAAAACCAAGTTCATCCATGTTTGGGGGAAAAGTGTATTACCCATAAATTTGAAGTCTAACACCAACTAAAAGCTCTTGGATATCAACAAGGTTATTAATATAAGGCTAATACTCATTTAAGTTGGGCTCGTCGAGTCGGGGATCAATTTGTCCAGAAAATCCAAGGCTAACACCCCCTCCAAAAAACAAGTTCAACCATGTTTGGGGGAAAAAGTGTATTACCCATAAATTTGAAGTCTAATACCAACTAAAAGGTCTTGGATATGAAAAAGGTTAGAAATATAAGTCTAATACTCATTTAAATGGGGCTCATCGAGTCGGGGATCAATTTGTCCTAAAATCCAATGCTAACACCCCCTCCAAAAAACCAAGTTCAACCATGTTTGGGGGGAAAAGTGTATTACCCATAAATTTGAAGTCTAATACCAACTAAAAGGTCTTGGATATGAAAAAAGGTTAGAAATATAAGTCTAATACTCATTTAAATGGGGCTCATCGAGTCGGGATCAATTTGTCCGAAAATCCAAGGCTAACACCCCCTCCAAAAAACCAAGTTCAACCATGTTTGGGGGGAAAAGTGTATTACCCATAAATTTGAAGTCTTATACCAACTAAATGGTCTTGAATATGAAAAAGGTTATAAATATAAGTCTAATACTCATTTAAATGGGGCTCATCGAGTCAGGATCAATTTGTCCGAAAATCCAAGGCTAACACCCCCTCCAAAAACCAAGTTCAACCATGTTTGGGGAAAAAGTGTATTACCCATAAATTTGAAGTGTAATACCAACTAAAAGGTCTTGGATATGAAAAAGGTTAGCAATATAAGTCTAATACTCATTTAAATGGGGCTCATCGAGTCAGGATCAATTTGTCCGAAAATCCAAGGCTAACACCCCCTCCAAAAACCAAGTTCATCCATGTTTGGGGGAAAAGTGTATTACCCATAAATTTAAAGTCTAATACCAACTAAATGGTCTTGGAGATGAAAAAGGTTAGAAATAGAAGGCTAATACTCATTTAAATGGGGCTCGTCGAGTCAGGATCAATTTGTCCGAAAATCCAAGGCTAACACCCCCTCCAAAAACCAAGTTCATCCATGTTTGGGGGAAAAGTGTATTACCCATAAATTTGAAGTCTAACACCAACTAAAAGCTCTTGGATATCAACAAGGTTATTAATATAAGGCTAATACTCATTTAAGTTGGGCTCGTCGAGTCAGGATCAATTTGTCCGAAAATCCAAGGCTAACACCCCCTCCAAAAACAAGTTCAACCATGTTTGGGGAAAAAGTGTATTACCCATAAATTTGAAGTCTAATACCAACTAAAAGGTCTTGGATATGAAAAAGGTTAGAAATATAAGTCTAATACTCATTTAAATGGGGCTCATCGAGTCAGGATCAATTTGTCCTAAAATCCAATGCTAACACCCCCTCCAAAAACCAAGTTCAACCATGTTTGGGGAAAAAGTCTATTACCCATAAATTTGAAGTCTAATACCAACTAAAAGGTCTTGGATATGAAAAAGGTTAGAAATATAAGGCTCATACTCATTTAAATGGGGCTCATCGAGTCAAGATCAATTTCTCCGAAAATCCAAGGCTAACACCCCCTCCAAAAACCAAGTTCAAACATGTTTGGGGGAAAAGTGTATTACCCATAAATTTGAAGTCTTATACCAACTAAATGGTCTTGAATATGAAAAAGGTTAGAAATATAAGGCTAATACTCATTTAAATGGGGCTCGTCGAGTCAGGATCAATTTGTCCGAAAATCCAAGGCTAACACCCCCTCCAAAAACCAAGTTCATCCATGTTTGGTGGAAAAGTGTATTACCCATAAATTTGACGTATTATACCAACTAAAAGGGCTTGGATATGAACAAGGTTAGAAATCTAAGGCTAATTCTCATTTAAATGGGGCTCGTCGACTCAGGATCAATTTGTCTGAAAATCCAAGGCTAACACCCCCTCCAAAAACCAAGTTCACCCATGTTTGGGGAAAAAGTGTATTACCCATAAATTTGAAGTCTAATACCAACTAAAAGGTCTTGGATATGAAAAAGGTTAGCAATATAAGTCTAATACTCATTTAAATGGGGCTCATCGAGTCAGGATCAATTTGTCCGAAAATCCAAGGCTAACACCCCCTCCAAAACCAAGTTCATCCATGTTTGGGGAAAAGTGTATTACCCATAAATTTAAAGTCTAATACCAACTAAATGGTCTTGGAGATGAAAAAGGTTAGAAATAGAAGGCTAATACTCATATAAATGGGGCTCGTCGAGTCAGGATCAATTTGTCCGAAAATCCAAGGCTAACACCCCCTCCAAAAACCAAGTTCAACCATGTTTGGGGAAAAAGTGTATTACCCATAAATTTGAAGTTTAATACCAACTAAAAGGTCTTGGATATGAACAAGGTTATAAAAAAAAGGCTAATACTCATTTAAATGGGGCTCGTCGAGTCAGGATCAATTTCTCCGAAAATCCAAGGCTAACACCCCCTCCAAAAACCAAGTTCATCCATGTTTGGGGGAAATGTATATTACCCATAAATTTGAAGTCTAATACCTACTAAAAGCTCTTGGATATCAACAAGGTTAGTAATATAAGGCTAATACTCATTTAAGTTGGGCTCGTCGAGTCAGGATCAATTTGTCCGAAAATCCAAGGCTAACACCCCCTCCAAAAACCAAGTTCAACCATGTTTGGGGGAAAAGTGTATTACCCATAAATTTGAAGTCTTATACCAACTAAATGGTCTTGCATATGAAAAAAGGTTAGAAATATAAGGCTAATACTCATTTAAATGGGGCTTGTCGAGTCAGGATCAATTTGTCCGAAAATCCAAGGCTAACACCCCCTCCAAAAACCAAGTTCATCCATGTTTGGGGGAAAAGTGTATTACCCATAAATTTGAAGTCTAATACCAACTAAAAGCTCTTGGATATCAACAAGGTTAGTAATATAAGGCTAATACTCATTTAAGTTGGGCTCGTCGAGTCAAGATCAATTTGTCCGAAAATCCAAGGCTAACACCCCCTCCAAAAACCAAGTTCATCCATGTTTGGGGAAAAGTGTATTACGCATAAATTTAAAGTCTAATACCAACTAAATGGTCTTGGAGATGAAAAAGGTTAGAAATATAAGGCTAATACTCATTTAAATGGGGCTCGTCAAGTCAAGATCAATTTGTCCGAAAATCCAAGGCTAACACCCCCTCCAAAAACAAAGTTCATCCATGTTTGGGGGAAAAGTGTATTACCCATAAATTTGAAGTCTAATACCAACTAAAAGTTCTTGGATATCAACAAGGTTAGTAATATAAGGCTAATACTCATTTAAATGGGTCTCGTCGAGTCAGGATCCATTTGTCCAAAAATCCAAGGCTAACACCCCCTCCAAAAACAAAGTTCATCCATGTTTAGGGGAAAAGTGTATTACCCATAAATTTGAAGTCTTATACCAACTAAAAGGGCTTGGATATGAACAAGGTTAGAAATATAAGGCTAATACTCATTTAAATGGGGGCTCGTCGAGTCGGGGATCGATTTGTCCGAAAATCCAAGGCTAACACCCCCTCCAAAAACCAAGTTCAACCATGTTTGGGGAAAAAGTGTATTACCCATAAATTTGAAGTCTAATACCAACTAAAAGGTCTTGGATATGAACAAGGTTAGAAAAAAAAGGGTAATACTCATTTAAATGGGGCTCGTCGAGTCCGGATCAATTTCTCCGAAAATCCAAGGCTAACACCCCCTCCAAAAACCAAGTTCATCCATGTTTGGGGGAAAAGTGTATTACCCATAAATTTGAAGTCTAACACCAACTAAAAGCTCTTGGATATCAACAAGGTTATTAATATAAGGCTAATACTCATTTAAGTTGGGCTCGTCGAGTCAGGATCAATTTGTCCGAAAATCCAAGGCTAACACCCCCTCCAAAAACAAGTTCAACCATGTTTGGGGAAAAAGTGTATTACCCATAAATTTGAAGTCTAATACCAACTAAAAGGTCTTGGATATGAAAAAGGTTAGAAATATAAGTCTAATACTCATTTAAATGGGGCTCATCGAGTCAGGATCAATTTGTCCTAAAATCCAATGCTAACACCCCCTCCAAAAACCAAGTTCAACCATGTTTGGGGGAAAAGTGTATTACCCATAAATTTGAAGTCTAATACCAACTAAAAGGTCTTGGATATGAAAAAGGTTAGAAATATAAGTCTAATACTCATTTAAATGGGGCTCATCGAGTCAGGATCAATTTGTCCGAAAATCCAAGGCTAACACCCCCCTCCAAAAACCAAGTTCAACCATGTTTGGGGGAAAAGTGTATTACCCATAAATTTGAAGTCTTATACCAACTAAATGGTCTTGAATATGAAAAAGGTTATAAATATAAGTCTAATACTCATTTAAATGGGGCTCATCGAGTCAGGATCAATTTGTCCGAAAATCCAAGGCTAACACCCCCTCCAAAAACCAAGTTCAACCATGTTTGGGGAAAAAGTGTATTACCCATAAATTTGAAGTGTAATACCAACTAAAAAGGTCTTGGATATGAAAAAGGTTAGCAATATAAGTCTAATACTCATTTAAATGGGGCTCATCGAGTCAGGATCAATTTGTCCGAAAATCCAAGGCTAACACCCCCTCCAAAAACCAAGTTCATCCATGTTTGGGGAAAAGTGTATTACCCATAAATTTAAAGTCTAATACCAACTAAATGGTCTTGGAGATGAAAAAGGTTAGAAATAGAAGGCTAATACTCATTTAAATGGGGCTCGTCGAGTCAGGATCAATTTGTCCGAAAATCCAAGGCTAACACCCCCTCCAAAAACCAAGTTCAACCATGTTTGGGGAAAAAGTGTATTACCCATAAATTTGAAGTCTAATACCAACTAAAAGGTCTTGGATATGAACAAGGTTATAAAAAAAAGGGTAATACTCATTTAAATGGGGCTCGTCGAGTCGGGATCAATTTGTCAGAAAATCCAAGGTTAACACCCCCTCCAAAAAACCAAGTTCAACCATGTTTGGGGGAAAAAGTGTATTACCCATAAATTTGAAGTCTAATACCAACTAAAAGGTATTGGATATGAACAAGGTTATAAAAAAAAAGGGTAATACTCATTTAAATGGGGCTCGTCGAGTCGGGATCAATTTCTCCAGAAAATCCAAGGCTAACACCCCCTCCAAAAACCAAGTTCAACCATGTTTGGGGAAAAAGTGTATTACCCATAAATTTGAAGTCTAATACCAACTAAAAGGTCTTGGATATGAACAAGGTTATAAAAAAAAGGCTAATACTCATTTAAATGGGGCTCGTCGAGTCGGGATCAATTTCTCCAGAAAATCCAAGGCTAACACCCCCTCCAAAAACCAAGTTCAACCATGTTTGGGGGAAAAAGTGTATTACCCATAAATTTGAAGTCTAATACCAACTAAAAGGTCTTGGATATGAAAAAGGTTAGAAATATAAGTCTAATACTCATTTAAATGGGGCTCATCGAGTCAGGATCAATTTGTCCTAAAATCCAATGCTAACACCCCCTCCAAAAACCAAGTTCAACCATGTTTGGGGGAAAAGTGTATTACCCATAAATTTGAAGTCTAATACCAACTAAAAGGTCATGGATATGAAAAAAGGTTAGCAATATAAGTCTAATACTCATTTAAATGGGGCTCATCGAGTCGGGGATCAATTTGTCCAGAAAATCCAAGGCTAACACCCCCTCCAAAAACCAAGTTCAACCATGTTTGGGGGGAAAAGTGTATTACCCATAAATTTGAAGTCTTATACCAACTAAATGGTCTTGAATATGAAAAAGGTTATAAATATAAGGCTAATACTCATTTAAATGGGGCTCGTCGAGTCAGGATCAATTTGTCCGAAAATCCAAGGCTAACACCCCCTCCAAAAACCAAGTTCATCCATGTTTGGTGGAAAAGTGTATTACCCATAAATTTGAAGTATTATACCAACTAAAAGGGCTTGGATATGAACAAGGTTAGAAATCTAAGGCTAATTCTCATTTAAATGGGGCTCGTCGACTCAGGATCAATTTGTCTGAAAATCCAAGGCTAACACCCCCTCCAAAAACCAAGTTCAACCATGTTTGGGGGAAAAGTGTATTACCCATAAATTTGAAGTCTAATACCAACTAAAAGCTCTTGGATATCAGAAAGGTTAGTAATATAAGGCTAATACTCATTTAAGTTGGGCTCGTCGAGTCAGGATCAATTTGTCCGAAAATCCAAGGCTAACACCCCCTCCAAAAACCAAGTTCATCCATGTTTGGGGGAAAAGTGTATTACCCATAAATTTGAAGTATTATACCAACTAAAAGGGCTTGGATATGAACAAGGTTAGAAATCTAAGGCTAATTCTCATTTAAATGGGGCTCGTCGACTCAGGATCAATTTGTCTGAAAATCCAAGGCTAACACCCCCTCCAAAAACCAAGTTCAACCATGTTTGGGGAAAAAGTGTATTACCCATAAATTTGAAGTCTAATACCAACTAAAAGGTCTTGGATATGAAAAAGGTTAGCAATATAAGTCTAATACTCATTTAAATGGGGCTCATCGAGTCAGGATCAATTTGTCCGAAAATCCAAGGCTAACACCCCCTCCAAAAACCAAGTTCAACCATGTTTGGGGAAAAAGTGTATTACCCATAAATTTGAAGTGTAATACCAACTAAAAGGTCTTGGATATGAAAAAGGTTAGCAATATAAGTCTAATACTCATTTAAATGGGGCTCATCGAGTCAGGATCAATTTGTCCGAAAATCCAAGGCTAACACCCCCTCCAAAAACCAAGTTCATCCATGTTTGGGGAAAAGTGTATTACCCATAAATTTAAAGTCTAATACCAACTAAATGGTCTTGGAGATGAAAAAGGTTAGAAATAGAAGGCTAATACTCATATAAATGGGGCTCGTCGAGTCAGGATCAATTTGTCCGAAAATCCAAGGCTAACACCCCCTCCAAAAACCAAGTTCAACCATGTTTGGGGAAAAAGTGTATTACCCATAAATTTGAAGTCTAATACCAACTAAAAGGTCTTGGATATGAACAAGGTTATAAAAAAAAGGCTAATACTCATTTAAATGGGGGCTCGTCGAGTCGGGATCAATTTCTCAGAAAATCCAAGGCTAACACCCCCTCCAAAAACCAAGTTCAACCATGTTTGGGGAAAAAGTGTATTATCCATAAATTTGAAGTCTAATACCAACTAAAAGGTCTTGGATATGAAAAAGGTTAGAAATATAAGTCTAATACTCATTTAAATGGGGCTCATCGAGTCAGGATCAATTTGTCCTAAAATCCAATGCTAACACCCCCTCCAAAAACCAAGTTCAACCATGTTTGGGGGAAAACTGTATTACCCATAAATTTGAAGTCTAATACCAACTAAAAGGTCATGGATATGAAAAAGGTTAGAAATATAAGTCTAATACTCATTTAAATGGGGCTCATCGAGTCAGGATCAATTTGTCCGAAAATCCAAGGCTAACACCCCCTCCAAAAACCAAGTTCAACCATGTTTGGGGGAAAAGTGTATTACCCATAAATTTGAAGTCTTATACCAACTAAATGGTCTTGAATATGAAAAAGGTTATAAATATAAGGCTAATACTCATTTAAATGGGGCTCGTCGAGTTAGGATCAATTTGTCCGAAAATCCAAGGCTAACACCCCCTCCAAAAACCAAGTTCATCCATGTTTGGTGGAAAAGTGTATTACCCATAAATTTGAAGTATTATACCAACTAAAAGGGCTTGGATATGAACAAGGTTAGAAATCTAAGGCTAATTCTCATTTAAATGGGGCTCGTCGACTCAGGATCAATTTGTCTGAAAATCCAAGGCTAACACCCCCTCCAAAAACCAAGTTCAACCATGTTTGGGGAAAAAGTGTATTACCCATAAATTTGAAGTCTAATACCAACTAAAAGGTATTGGATATGAAAAAGGTTAGCAATATAAGTCTAATACTCATTTAAATGGGGCTCATCGAGTCAGGATCAATTTGTCCGAAAATCCAAGGCTAACACCCCCTCCAAAAACCAAGTTCAACCATGTTTGGGGAAGAAGTGTATTACCCATAAATTTGAAGTCTAATACCAACTAAAAGGTCTTGGATATGAAAAAGGTTAGCAATATAAGTCTAATACTCATTTAAATGGGGCTCATCGAGTCAGGATCAATTTGTCCGAAAATCCAAGGCTAACACCCCCTCCAAAAACCAAGTTCATCCATGTTTGGGGAAAAGTGTATTACCCATAAATTTAAAGTCTAATACCAACTAAATGGTCTTGGAGATGAAAAAGGTTAGAAATAGAAGGCTAATACTCATTTAAATGGGGCTCGTCGAGTCAGGATCAATTTGTCCAGAAAATCCAAGGCTAACACCCCCTCCAAAAACCAAGTTCAACCATGTTTGGGGGAAAAAAGTGTATTACCCATAAATTTGAAGTCTAATACCAACTAAAAGGTCTTGGATATGAACAAGGTTATAAAAAAAAGGGTAATACTCATTTAAATGGGGCTCGTCGAGTCAGGATCAATTTGTCCGAAAATCCAAGGCTAACACCCCCTCCAAAAACCAAGTTCAACCATGTTTGGGGAAAAAGTGTATTACCCATAAATTTGAAGTCTAATACCAACTAAAAGGTCTTGGATATGAACAAGGTTATAAAAAAAAGGGTAATACTCATTTAAATGGGGCTCGTCGAGTCAGGATCAATTTGTCCGAAAATCCAAGGCTAACACCCCCTCCAAAAACCAAGTTCAACCATGTTTGGGGAAAAAGTCTATTACCCATAAATTTGAAGTCTAATACCAACTAAAAGGTCTTGGATATGAAAAAGGTTAGAAATATAAGGCTAATACTCATTTAAATGGGGCTCATCGAGTCAAGATCAATTTCTCCGAAAATCCAAGGCTAACACCCCCTCCAAAAACCAAGTTCAACCATGTTTGGGGGAAAAGTGTATTACCCATAAATTTGAAGTCTTATACCAACTAAATGGTCTTGAATATGAAAAAGGTTAGAAATATAAGGCTAATACTCATTTAAATGGGGCTCGTCGAGTCAGGATCAATTTGTCCGAAAATCCAAGGCTAACACCCCCTCCAAAAACCAAGTTCATCCATGTTTGGGGGAAAAGTGTATTACCCATAAATTTGAAGTCTAATACCAACTAAAAGCTCTTGTATATCAGCAAGGTTAGTAATATAAGGCTAATACTCATTTAAGTTGGGCTCGTCGAGTCAGGATCAATTTGTCTGAAAATCCAAGGCTAACACCCCCTCCAAAAACAAAGTTCATCCGTGTTTGGGGGAAAAGTGTATTACCCATAAATTTGAAGTCTTATACCAACTAAAAGGGCTTGGATATGAACAAGGTTAGAAATCTAAGGCTAATTCTCATTTAAATGGGGCTCGTCGAGTCAGGATCAATTTCTCCGAAAATCCAAGGCTAACACCCCCTCCAAAAACCAAGTTCAACCATGTTTGGGGAAAAAGTCTATTACCCATAAATTTGAAGTCTAATACCAACTAAAAGGTCTTGGATATGAAAAAGGTTAGAAATATAAGGCTAATACTCATTTAAATGGGGCTCATCGAGTCAAGATCAATTTCTCCGAAAATCCAAGGCTAACACCCCCTCCAAAAACCAAGTTCAACCATGTTTGGGGGAAAAGTGTATTACCCATAAATTTGAAGTCTTATACCAACTAAATGGTCTTGAATATGAAAAAGGTTAGAAATATAAGGCTAATACTCATTTAAATGGGGCTCGTCGAGTCAGGATCAATTTGTCCGAAAATCCAAGGCTAACACCCCCTCCAAAAACCAAGTTCATCCATGTTTGGGGGAAAAGTGTATTACCCATAAATTTGAAGTCTAATACCAACTAAAAGCTCTTGTATATCAACAAGGTTAGTAATATAAGGCTAATACTCAGTTAAATTGGGCTCGTCGAGTCAGGATCAATTTGTCTGAAAATCCAAGGCTAACACCCCCTCCAAAAAACAAGTTCATCCATGTTTGGGGAAAAGTGTATTACCCATAAATTTAAAGTCTAATACCAACTAAATGGTCTTGGAGATGAAAAAGGTTAGAAATATAAGGCTAATACTCATTTAAATGGGGCTCGTCGAGTCAGGATCAATTTGTCCGAAAATCCAAGGCTAACACCCCCTCCAAAAACCAAGTTCAACCATGTGTTGGGGAAAAAGTGTATTACCCATAAATTTGAAGTCTAATACCAACTAAAAGGTCTTGGATATGAACAAGGTTATAAAAAAAAGGCTAATACTCATTTAAATGGGGCTTGTCGAGTCAGGATCAATTTCTCCGAAAATCCAAGGCTAACACCCCCTCCAAAAACCAAGTTCATCCATGTTTGGGGGAAAAGTGTATTACCCATAAATTTGAAGTCTAATACCTACTAAAAGCTCTTGGATATCAACAAGGTTAGTAATATAAGGCTAATACTCATTTAAGTTGGGCTCGTCGAGTCAGGATCAATTTGTCCGAAAATCCAAGGCTAACACCCCCTCCAAAAACCAAGTTCAACCATGTTTGGGGGAAAAGTGTATTACCCATAAATTTGAAGTCTTATACCAACTAAATGGTCTTGCATATGAAAAAAGGTAAGAAATATAAGGCTAATACTCATTTAAATGGGGCTTGTCGAGTCAGGATCAATTTGTCCGAAAATCCAAGGCTAACACCCCCTCCAAAAACCAAGTTCAACCATGTTTGGGGGAAAAGTGTATTACCCATAAATTTGAAGTCTAATACCAACTAAAAGCTCTTGGATATCAACAAGGTTAGTAATATAAGGCTAATACTCATTTAAGTTGGTTCGTCGAGTCAAGATCAATTTGTCCGAAAATCCAAGGCTAACACCCCCTCCAAAAACCAAGTTCATCCATGTTTAGGGGAAAAGTGTATTACCCATAAATTTAAAGTCTAATACCAACTAAATGGTCTTGGATATGAAAAAGGTTAGAAATATAAGGCTAATACTCATTTAAATGGGGCTCGTCAAGTCAGGATCAATTTGTCCGAAAATCCAAGGCTAACACCCCCTCCAAAAACAAAGTTCATCCATGTTTGGGGGAAAAGTGTATTACCCATAAATTTGAAGTCTAATACCAACTAAAAGTTCTTGGATATCAACAAGGTTAGTAATATAAGGCTAATACTCATTTAAATGGGTCTCGTCGAGTCAGGATCAATTTGTCCAAAAATCCAAGGCTAACACCCCCTCCAAAAACAAAGTTCATCCATGTTTAGGGGAAAAGTGTATTACCCATAAATTTGAAGTCTTATACCAACTAAAAGGGCTTGGATATGAACAAGGTTAGAAATATAAGGCTAATACTCATTTAAATGGGGCTCGTCGAGTCAGGATCGATTTGTCCGAAAATCCAAGGCTAACACCCCCTCCAAAAACCAAGTTCAACCATGTTTGGGGAAAAAGTGTATTACCCATAAATTTGAAGTCTAATACCAACTAAAAGCTCTTGGATATGAACAAGGTTAGAAAAAAAAGGGTAATACTCATTTAAATGGGGCTCGTCGAGTCGGGATCAATTTCTCAGAAAATCCAAGGCTAACACCCCCTCCAAAAACCAAGTTCATCCATGTTTGGGGGAAAAGTGTATTACCCATAAATTTGAAGTCTAACACCAACTAAAAGCTCTTGGATATCAACAAGGTTATTAATATAAGGCTAATACTCATTTAAGTTGGGCTCGTCGAGTCAGGATCAATTTGTCCGAAAATCCAAGGCTAACACCCCCTCCAAAAACCAAGTTCATCCATGTTTGGGGGAAAAGTGTATTACCCATAAATTTAAAGTATTATACCAACTAAAAGGGCTTGGATATGAACAAGGTTAGAAATCTAAGGCTAATTCTCATTTAAATGGGGCTCGTCGACTCAGGATCAATTTGTCTGAAAATCCAAGGCTAACACCCCCTCCAAAAACCAAGTTCAACCATGTTTGGGGAAAAAGTGTATTACCCATAAATTTGAAGTCTAATACCAACTAAAAGGTCTTGGATATGAAAAAGGTTAGCAATATAAGTCTAATACTCATTTAAATGGGGCTCATCGAGTCAGGATCAATTTGTCCGAAAATCCAAGGCTAACACCCCCTCCAAAAACCAAGTTCAACCATGTTTGGGGAAAAAGTGTATTACCCATAAATTTGACGTGTAATACCAACTAAATGGTCTTGGAGATGAAAAAGGTTAGATAGATAAGGCTAATACTCATTTAAATGGGGCTCGTCGAGTCAGGATCAATTTGTCCGAAAATCCAAGGCTAACACCCCCTCCAAAAACCAAGTTCAACCATGTTTGGGGAAAAAGTGTATTACCCATAAATTTGAAGTCTAATACCAACTAAAAGGTCTTGGATATGAACAAGGTTATAAAAAAAAGGCTAATACTCATTTAAATGAGGCTCGTCGAGTCAGGATCAATTTCTCCGAAAATCCAAGGCTAACACCCCCTCCAAAAACCAAGTTCAACCATGTTTGGGGAAAAAGTGTATTACCCATAAATTTGAAGTCTAATACCAACTAAAAGGTCTTGGATATGAAAAAGGTTAGAAATATAAGTCTAATACTCATTTAAATGGGGCTCATCGAGTCAGGATCAATTTGTCCTAAAATCCAATGCTAACACCCCCTCCAAAAACCAAGTTCAACCATGTTTGGGGGAAAAGTGTATTACCCATAAATTTGAAGTCTAATACCAACTAAAAGGTCATGGATATGAAAAAAGTTAGCAATATAAGTCTAATACTCATTTAAATGGGGCTCATCGAGTCAGGATCAATTTGTCCGAAAATCCAAGGCTAACACCCCCTCCAAAAACCAAGTTCAACCATGTTTGGGGGAAAAGTGTATTACCCATAAATTTGAAGTCTTATACCAACTAAATGGTCTTGAATATGAAAAAAGGTTATAAATATAAGGCTAATACTCATTTAAATGGGGCTCGTCGAGTCAGGATCAATTTGTCCGAAAATCCAAGGCTAACACCCCCTCCAAAAACCAAGTTCAACCATGTTTGGGGAAAAAGTGTATTACCCATAAATTTGAAGTCTAATACCAACTAAAAGGTCTTGGATATGAACAAGGTTATAAAAAAAAGGCTAATACTCATTTAAATGGGGCTCGTCGAGTCAGGATCAATTTCTCCGAAAATCCAAGGCTAACACCCCCTCCAAAAACCAAGTTCATCCATGTTTGGGGGAAAAGTGTATTACCCATAAATTTGAAGTATTATACCAACTAAAAGGGCTTGGATATGAACAAGGTTAGAAATCTAAGGCTAATTCTCATTTAAATGGGGCTCGTCGAGTCAGGATCAATTTGTCCGAAAATCCAAGGCTAACACCCCCTCCAAAAACCAAGTTCATCCATGTTTGGTGGAAAAGTGTATTACCCATAAATTTGAAGTATTATACCAACTAAAAGGGCTTGGATATGAACAAGGTTAGAAATCTAAGGCTAATTCTCATTTAAATGGGGGCTCGTCGACTCGGGATCAATTTGTCACGAAAATCCAAGGCTAACACCCCCTCCAAAAACCAAGTTCAACCATGTTTGGGGGAAAAAGTGTATTACCCATAAATTTGAAGTCTAATACCAACTAAAAGGTCTTGGATATGAAAAAGGTTAGCAATATAAGTCTAATACTCATTTAAATGGGGCTCATCGAGTCGGGATCAATTTGTCAGAAAATCCAAGGCTAACACCCCCCTCCAAAAACCAAGTTCAACCATGTTTGGGGGGAAAAGTGTATTACCCATAAATTTGAAGTCTAATACCTACTAAAAGCTCTTGGATATCAACAAGGTTAGTAATATAAGGCTAATACTCATTTAAGTTGGGCTCGTCGAGTCGGGATCAATTTGTCCAGAAAATCCAAGGCTAACACCCCCTCCAAAAACCAAGTTCATCCATGTTTGGGGGGAAAAGTGTATTACCCATAAATTTGAAATCTAATACCAACTAAAAGCTCTTGGATATCAACAAGGTTAGTAATATAAGGCTAATACTCATTTAAGTTGGGCTCAGTCGAGTCGGGGATCAATTTGTCAGAAAATCCAAGGCTAACACCCCCTCCAAAAAACCAAGTTCATCCATGTTTGGGGAAAAGTGTATTACCCATAAATTTAAAGTCTAATACCAACTAAATGGTCTTGGAGATGAAAAAGGTTAGAAATATAAGGCTTTTACTCATTTAAATGGGGCTCGTCAAGTCAGGATCAATTTGTCCGAAAATCCAAGGCTAACACCCCCTCCAAAAACAAAGTTCATCCATGTTTGGGGGAAAAGTGTATTACCCATAAATTTGAAGTCTAATACCAACTAAAAGTTCTTGTATATCAACAAGGTTAGTAATATAAGGCTAATACTCATTTAAATGGGTCTCGTCGAGTCAGGATCAATTTGTCCGAAAATCCAAGGCTAACACCCCCTCCAAAAACAAAGTTCATCCATGTTTAGGGGAAAAGTGTATTACCCATAAATTTGAAGTCTTATACCAACTAAAAGGGATTGGATATGAACAAGGTTAGAAATATAAGGCTAATACTCATTTAAATGGGGCTCGTCGAGTCAGGATCAATTTCTCCGAAAATCCAAGGCTAACACCCCCTCGAAAAACCAAGTTCATCCATGTTTGGGGGAAAAGTGTATTACCCATAAATTTGAAGTCTAATACCAACTAAAAGTTCTTGGATATCAACAAGGTTAGTAATATAAGGCTAATACTCATTTAAATGGGTCTCGTCGAGTCGGGATCAATTTGTCAGAAAATCCAAGGCTAACACCCCCTCCAAAAAACAAAGTTCATCCATGTTTAGGGGGAAAAGTGTATTACCCATAAATTTGAAGTCTTATACCAACTAAAAGGGATTGGATATGAACAAGGTTAGAAATATAAGGCTAATACTCATTTAAATGGGGCTCGTCGAGTCAGGATCAATTTCTCCAGAAAATCCAAGGCTAACACCCCCCTCGAAAAAACCAAGTTCATCCATGTTTGGGGGGAAAAGTGTATTACCCATAAATTTGAAGTCTAATACCTACTAAAAGCTCTTGGATATCAACAAGGTTAGTAATATAAGGCTAATACTCATTTAAGTTGGGCTCGTCGAGTCAGGATCAATTTGTCCGAAAATCCAAGGCTAACACCCCCTCCAAAAACCAAGTTCAACCATGTTTGGGGGAAAAGTGTATTACCCATAAATTTGAAGTCTAATACCAACTAAAAGTTCTTGGATATCAACAAGGTTAGTAATATAAGGCTAATACTCATTTAAATGGGTCTCGTCGAGTCAGGATCAATTTGTCCGAAAATCCAAGGCTAACACCCCCTCCAAAAACAAAGTTCATCCATGTTTAGGGGAAAACTGTATTACCCATAAATTTGAAGTCTTATACCAACTAAAAGGGATTGGATATGAACAAGGTTAGAAATATAAGGCTAATACTCATTTAAATGGGGCTCGTCGAGTCGGGGATCAATTTGTCCAGAAAATCCAAGGCTAACACCCCCTCCAAAAAACCAAGTTCAACCATGTTTAGGGGGAAAAAGTCTATTACCCATAAATTTGAAGTCTAATACCAACTAAAAGGTCTTGGATATGAACAAGGTTAGAAAGAAAAGGCTAATACTCATTTAAATGGGGCTCGTCGAGTCGGGGATCAATTTCTCAGAAAATCCAAGGCTAACACCCCCCCTCCAAAAACCAAGTTCATCCATGTTTGGGGAAAAGTGTATTACCCATAAATTTAAAGTCTAATACCAACTAAATGGTCTTGGAGATGAAAAAGGTTAGAAATATAAGGCTAATACTCATTTAAATGGGGGCTCGTCGAGTCGGGATCAATTTGTCAGAAAATCCAAGGCTACCACCCCCTCCAAAAACAAAGTTCATCCATGTTTAGGCGAAAAGTGTATTACCCATAAATTTGAAGTCTTATACCAACTAAAAGGGCTTGGATATGAACAACTTTAGAAATATAAGGCTAATACTCATTTAAATGGGGCTCGTCGAGTCAGGATCAATTTGTCCGAAAATCCAAGGCTAACACCCCCTCCAAAAACCAAGTTCAACCATGTTTAGGGAAAAAGTGTATTACCAATAAATTTGAAGTCTAATACCAACTAAAAGGTCTTGGATATGAACAAGGTTAGAAAAAAAAGGCTAATACTCATTTAAATGGGGCTCGTCGAGTCAGGATCAATTTCTCCGAAAATCCAAGGCTAACACCCCCTCCAAAAACCAAGTTCATCCATGTTTGGGGGAAAAGTGTATTACCCATAAATTTGAAGTCTAATACCAACTAAAAGCTCTTGGATATCAGCAAGGTTAGTAACATAAGGCTAATACTCATTTAAGTTGGGCTCGTCGAGTCAGGATCAATTTGTCCGAAAATCCAAGGCTAACACCCCCTCCAAAAACAAAGTTCATCCATGTTTGGGGGAAAAGTGTATTACCCATAAATTTGAAGTCTTATACCAACTAAAAGGGCTTGGATATGAACAATGTTAGAAATCTAAGGCTAATTCTCATTTAAATGGGGCTCGTCGAGTCAGGATCAATTTGTCCAGAAAATCCAAGGCTAACACCCCCCTCCAAAAACCAAGTTCATCCATGTTTAGGGGAAAAGTGTATTACCCATAAATTTGAAGTCTTATACCAACTAAAAGGGATTGTATATGAACAAGGTTAGAAATATAAGGCTAATACTCATTTAAATGGGGCTCGTCGAGTCGGGGATCAATTTGTCAGAAAATCCAAGGCTAACACCCCCTCCAAAAACCAAGTTCAACCATGTTTAGGGAAAAAGTCTATTACCCATAAATTTGAAGTCTAATACCAACTAAAAGGTCTTGGATATGAACAAGGTTAGAAAGAAAAGGCTAATACTCATTTAAATGGGGCTCGTCGAGTCGGGATCAATTTCTCCAGAAAATCCAAGGCTAACACCCCCTCCAAAAACCAAGTTCATCCATGTTTGGGGGAAAAGTGTATTACCCATAAATTTAAAGTCTAATACCAACTAAATGGTCTTGGAGATGAAAAAAGGTTAGAAATATAAGGCTAATACTCATTTAAGTTGGGCTCGTCGAGTCGGGATCAATTTGTCCCAGAAAATCCAAGGCTAACACCCCCTCCAAAAACAAAGTTCATCCATGTTTGGGGGGAAAAGTGTATTACCCATAAATTTGAAGTCTTATACCAACTAAAAGGGCTTGGATATGAACAATGTTAGAAATCTAAGGCTAATTCTCATTTAAATGGGGCTCGTCGAGTCGGGGATCAATTTGTCAGAAAATCCAAGGCTAACACCCCCTCCAAAAACCAAGTTCATCCATGTTTAGGGGGAAAAGTGTATTACCCATAAATTTGAAGTCTTATACCAACTAAAAGGGATTGGATATGAACAAGGTTAGAAATATAAGGCTAATACTCATTTAAATGGGGCTCGTCGAGTCAGGATCAATTTGTCCGAAAATCCAAGGCTAACACCCCCTCCAAAAACCAAGTTCAACCATGTTTAGGGAAAAAGTGTATTACCAATAAATTTGAAGTCTAATACCAACTAAAAGGTCTTGGATATGAACAAGGTTAGAAAAAAAAGGCTAATACTCATTTAAATGGGGCTCGTCGAGTCGGGATCAATTTCTCAGAAAATCCAAGGCTAACACCCCCTCCAAAAACCAAGTTCATCCATGTTTGGGGGGAAAAGTGTATTACCCATAAATTTGAAGTCTAATACCAACTAAAAGCTCTTGGATATCAGCAAGGTTAGTAACATAAGGCTAATACTCATTTAAGTTGGGCTCGTCGAGTCAGGATCAATTTGTCCGAAAATCCAAGGCTAACACCCCCTCCAAAAACAAAGTTCATCCATGTTTGGGGGAAAAGTGTATTACCCATAAATTTGAAGTCTTATACCAACTAAAAGGGCTTGGATATGAACAATGTTAGAAATCTAAGGCTAATTCTCATTTAAATGGGGCTCGTCGAGTCAGGATCAATTTGTCCGAAAATCCAAGGCTAACACCCCCTCCAAAAACCAAGTTCATCCATGTTTAGGGGAAAAGTGTATTACCCATAAATTTGAAGTCTTATACCAACTAAAAGGGATTGTATATGAACAAGGTTAGAAATATAAGGCTAATACTCATTTAAATGGGGCTCGTCGAGTCAGGATCAATTTGTCCGAAAATCCAAGGCTAACACCCCCTCCAAAA
This sequence comes from Salix suchowensis, assembly GCA_029030765.1. Lineage (NCBI taxonomy): Eukaryota > Viridiplantae > Streptophyta > Magnoliopsida > Malpighiales > Salicaceae > Salix > Salix suchowensis. The sequence goes on along the minus strand of CM054998.1, from coordinate 14,377,581 downwards.
ACCAAGTTCAACCATGTTTAGGGAAAAAGTCTATTACCCATAAATTTGAAGTCTAATACCAACTAAAAGGTCTTGGATATGAACAAGGTTAGAAAGAAAAGGCTAATACTCATTTAAATGGGGCTCGTCGAGTCAGGATCAATTTCTCCGAAAATCCAAGGCTAACACCCCCTCCAAAAACCAAGTTCATCCATGTTTGGGGAAAAGTGTATTACCCATAAATTTAAAGTCTAATACCAACTAAATGGTCTTGGAGATGAAAAAGGTTAGAAATATAAGGCTAATACTCATTTAAGTTGGGCTCGTCGAGTCAGGATCAATTTGTCCGAAAATCCAAGGCTAACACCCCCTCCAAAAACAAAGTTCATCCATGTTTGGGGGAAAAGTGTATTACCCATAAATTTGAAGTCTTATACCAACTAAAAGGGCTTGGATATGAACAATGTTAGAAATCTAAGGCTAATTCTCATTTAAATGGGGCTCGTCGAGTCAGGATCAATTTGTCCGAAAATCCAAGGCTAACACCCCCTCCAAAAACCAAGTTCATCCATGTTTAGGGGAAAAGTGTATTACCCATAAATTTGAAGTCTTATACCAACTAAAAGGGATTGGATATGAACAAGGTTAGAAATATAAGGCTAATACTCATTTAAATGGGGCTCGTCGAGTCAGGATCAATTTGTCCGAAAATCCAAGGCTAACACCCCCTCCAAAAACCAAGTTCAACCATGTTTAGGGAAAAAGTCTATTACCCATAAATTTGAAGTCTAATACCAACTAAAAGGTCTTGGATATGAACAAGGTTATAAAGAAAAGGCTAATACTCATTTAAATGGGGCTCGTCGAGTCAGGATCAATTTCTCCAAAAATCCAAGGCTAACACCCCCTCCAAAAACCAAGTTCATCCATGTTTGGGGAAAAGTGTATTACCCATAAATTTAAAGTCTAATACCAACTAAATGGTCTTGGAGATGAAAAAGGTTAGAAATATAAGGCTAATACTCATTTAAATGGGGCTCGTCGAGTCAGGATCAATTTGTCCGAAAATCCAAGGCTAACACCCCCTCCAAAAACAAAGTTCATCCATGTTTAGGCGAAAAGTGTATTACCCATAAATTTGAAGTCTTATACCAACTAAAAGGGCTTGGATATGAACAACGTTAGAAATATAAGGCTAATACTCATTTAAATGGGGCTCGTCGAGTCGGGGATCAATTTGTCCAGAAAATCCAAGGCTAACACCCCCTCCAAAAACCAAGTTCAACCATGTTTAGGGAAAAAGTGTATTACCCATAAATTTGAAGTCTAATACCAACTAAAAGGTCTTGGATATGAACAAGGTTAGAAAAAAAAAGGCTAATACTCATTTAAATGGGGCTCGTCGAGTCAGGATCAATTTCTCCGAAAATCCAAGGCTAACACCCCCTCCAAAAACCAAGTTCATCCATGTTTGGGGGAAAAGTGTATTACCCATAAATTTGAAGTCTAATACCAACTAAAAGCTCTTGGATATCAGCAAGGTTAGTAATATAAGGCTAATACTCATTTAAGTTGGGCTCGTCGAGTCAGGATCAATTTGTCCGAAAATCCAAGGCTAACAACCCCTCCAAAAACAAAGTTCATCCATGTTTGGGGGAAAAGTGTATTACCCATAAATTTGAAGTCTTATACCAACTAAAAGGGCTTGGATATGAACAATGTTAGAAATCTAAGGCTAATTCTCATTTAAATGGGGCTCGTCGAGTCAGGATCAATTTGTCCGAAAATCCAAGGCTAACACCCCCTCCAAAAACCAAGTTCATCCATGTTTATGGGAAAAGTGTATTACCCATAAATTTGAAGTCTTATACCAACTAAAAGGAATTGGATATGAACAAGGTTAGAAATATAAGGCTAATACTCATTTAAATGGGGCTCGTCGAGTCAGGATCAATTTCTCCGAAAATCCAAGGCTAACACCCCCTCCAAAAACCAAGTTCATCCATGTTTGGGGTAAAAGTGTATTACCCATAAATTTGAAGTCTAATACCTACTAAAAGCTCTTGGATATCAACAAGGTTAGTAATATAAGGCTAATACTCATTTAAGTTGGGCTCGTCGAGTCAGGATCAATTTGTCCGAAAATCCAAGGCTAACACCCCCTCCAAAAACCAAGTTCAACCATGTTTGGGGGAAAAGTGTATTACCCATAAATTTGAAGTCTTATACCAACTAAATGGTCTTGCATATGAAAAAAGGTTAGTAATATAAGGCTAATACTCATTTAAATGGGGCTTGTCGAGTCAGGATCAATTTGTCCGAAATCCAAGGCTAACACCCCCTCCAAAAACCAAGTTCATCCATGTGTTGGGGGAAAAGTGTATTACCCATAAATTTGAAGTCTAATACCAACTAAAAGCTCTTGGATATCAACAAGGTTAGTAATATAAGGCTAATACTCATTTAAGTTGGGGCTCGTCGAGTCGGGATCAATTTGTCCCAGAAAATCCAAGGCTAACACCCCCTCCAAAAACCAAGTTCATCCATGTTTGGGGGAAAAGTGTATTACCCATAAATTTAAAGTCTAATACCAACTAAATGGTCTTGGAGATGAAAAAGGTTAGAAATATAAGGCTATTTACTCATTTAAATGGGGGCTCGTCAAGTCGGGATCAATTTGTCAGAAAATCCAAGGCTAACACCCCCTCCAAAAACAAAGTTCATCCATGTTTGGGGGGAAAAGTGTATTACCCATAAATTTGAAGTCTAATACCAACTAAAAGTTCTTGGATATCAACAAGGTTAGTAATATAAGGCTAATACTCATTTAAATGGGGTCTTGTCGAGTCGGGGATCAATTTGTCAGAAAATCCAAGGCTAACACCCCCTCCAAAAAACAAAGTTCATCCATTTTTAGGGGGAAAAGTGTATTACCCATAAATTTGAAGTCTTATACCAACTAAAAGGGATTGGATATGAACAAGGTTAGAAATATAAGGCTAATACTCATTTAAATGGGGCTCGTCGAGTCGGGGATCAATTTGTCAGAAAATCCAAGGCTAACACCCCCTCCAAAAACCAAGTTCAACCATGTTTAGGGAAAAAAGTCTATTACCCATAAATTTGAAGTCTAATACCAACTAAAAGGTCTTGGATATGAACAAGGTTAGAAAGAAAAGGCTAATACTCATTTAAATGGGGCTCGTCGAGTCAGGATCAATTTCTCCGAAAATCCAAGGCTAACACCCCCTCCAAAAACCAAGTTCATCCATGTTTGGGGAAAAATGTATTACCCATAAATTTAAAGTCTAATACCAACTAAATGATCTTGGAGATGAAAAAGGTTAGAAATATAAGGCTAATACTCATTTAAATGGGGCTCGTCGAGTCAGGATCAATTTGTCCGAAAATCCAAGGCTAACACCCCCTCCAAAAACAAAGTTCATCCATGTTTAGGCGAAAAGTGTATTACCCATAAATTTGAAGTCTTATACCAACTAAAAGGGCTTGGATATGAACAAGGTTAGAAATATAAGGCTAATACTCATTTAAATGGGGCTCGTCGAGTCGGGATCAATTTGTCAGAAAATCCAAGGCTAACACCCCCTCCAAAAAACCAAGTTCAACCATGTTTAGGGAGAAAAAGTGTATTACCCATAAATTTGAAGTCTAATACCAACTAAAAGGTCTTGGATATGAACAAGGTTAGAAATAAAAGGCTAATACTCATTTAAATGGGGCTCGTCGAGTCGGGATCAATTTCTCCCAGAAAATCCAAGGCTAACACCCCCTCCAAAAACCAAGTTCATCCATGTTTGGGGGAAAAGTGTATTACCCATAAATTTAAAGTCTAATACCAACTAAATGGTCTTGGAGATGAAAAAGGTTAGAAATATAAGGCTAATACTCATTTAAATAGGGCTCGTCGAGTCAGGATCAATTTGTCCGAAAATCCAAGGCTAACACCCCCTCCAAAAACAAAGTTCATCCATGTTTGGGGGAAAAGTGTATTACCCATAAATTTGAAGTCTAATACCAACTAAAAGCTCTTGGATATCAGCAAGGTTAGTAATATAAGGCTAATACTCATTTAAGTTGGGCTCGTCGAGTCAGGATCAATTTGTCCGAAAATCCAAGGCTAACACCCCCCTCCAAAAAACCAAGTTCATCCATGTTTAGGGGAAAAGTGTATTACCCATAAATTTGAAGTCTTATACCAACTAAAAGGGATTGGATATGAACAAGGTTAGAAATATAAGGCTAATACTCATTTAAATGGGGCTCGTCGAGTCAGGATCAATTTCTCCGAAAATCCAAGGCTAACACCCCCTCCAAAAACCAAGTTCATCCATGTTTGGGGAAAAGTGTATTACCCATAAATTTAAAGTCTAATACCAACTAAATGGTCTTGGAGATGAAAAAGGTTAGAAATATAAGGCTAATACTCATTTAAATGGGGCTCGTCGAGTCAGGATCAATTTGTCCGAAAATCCAAGGCTAACACCCCCTCCAAAAGCAAAGTTCATCCATGTTTGGGGGAAAAGTGTATTACCCATAAATTTGAAGTCTAATACCAACTAAAAGCTCTTGGATATCAGCAAGGTTAGTAATATAAGGCTAATACTCATTTAAGTTGGGCTCGTCGAGTCAGGATCAATTTGTCCGAAAATCCAAGGCTAACACCCCCTCCAAAAACCAAGTTCATCCATGTTTAGGGGAAAAGTGTATTACCCATAAATTTGAAGTCTTATACCAACTAAAAGGGATTGGATATGAACAAGGTTAGAAATATAAGGCTAATACTCATTTAAATGGGGCTCGTCGAGTCAGGATCAATTTCTCCGAAAATCCAAGGCTAACACCCCCTCCAAAAACCAAGTTCATCCATGTTTGGGGAAAAGTGTATTACCCATAAATTTAAACTCTAATACCAACTAAATGGTCTTGGAGATGAAAAAGGTTAGAAATATAAGGCTAATACTCATTTAAATGGGGCTCGTCGAGTCAGGATCAATTTGTCCGAAAATCCAAGGCTAACACCCCCTCCAAAAACAAAGTTCATCCATGTTTAGGCGAAAAGTGTATTACCCATAAATTTGAAGTCTTATACCAACTAAAAGGGCTTGGATATGAACAAGGTTAGAAATATAAGGCTAATACTCATTTAAATGGGGCTCGTCGAGTCGGGGATCAATTTGTCCAGAAAATCCAAGGCTAACACCCCCTCCAAAAACCAAGTTCAACCATGTTTAGGGAAAAAGTGTATTACCCATAAATTTGAAGTCTAATACCAACTAAAAGGTCTTGGATATGAACAAGGTTAGAAAAAAAAGGCTACTACTCATTTAAATGGGGCTCGTCGAGTCAGGATCAATTTCTCCGAAAATCCAAGGCTAACACCCCCTCCAAAAACCAAGTTCATCCATGTTTGGGGGAAAAGTGTATTACCCATAAATTTGAAGTCTAATACCAACTAAAAGCTCTTGGATATCAGCAAGGTTAGTAATATAAGGCTAATACTCATTTAAGTTGGGCTCGTCGAGTCAGGATCAATTTGTCCGAAAATCCAAGGCTAACACCCCCTCCAAAAACAAAGTTCATCCATGTTTGGGGGAAAAGTGTATTACCCATAAATTTGAAGTCTTATACCAACTAAAAGGGCTTGGATATGAACAATGTTAGAAATCTAAGGCTAATTCTCATTTAAATGGGGCTCGTCGAGTCAGGATCAATTTGTCCGAAAATCCAAGGCTAACACCCCCTCCAAAAACCAAGTTCAACCATGTTTGGGGAAAAAGTATATTACCCATAAATTTGAAGTGTAATACCAACTAAAAGGTCTTGGATATGAAAAAGGTTAGAAATATAAGGCTAATACTCATTTAAATGGGGCTCATCGAGTCAAGATCAATTTGTCCGAAAATCCAAGGCTAACACCCCCTCCAAAAACCAAGTTCAACCATGTTTGGGGGAAAAGTGTATTACCCATAAATTTGAAGTCTTATACCAACTAAATGGTCTTGAATATGAAAAAGGTTAGAAATATAAGGCTAATACTCATTTAAATGGGGCTCGTCGAGTCAGGATCAATTTGTCCGAAAATCCAAGGCTAACACCCCCTCCAAAAACCAAGTTCAACCATGTTTGGGGGAAAAGTGTATTACCCATAAATTTGAAGTCTTATACCAACTAAATGGTCTTGCATATGAAAAAAGGTTAGAAATATAAGGCTAATACTCATTTAAATGGGGCTTGTCGAGTCAGGATCAATTTGTCCGAAAATCCTAGGCTAACACCCCCTCCAAAAACCAAGTTCATCCATGTGTTGGGGGAAAAGGGTATTACCCATAAATTTGAAGTCTAATACCAACTAAAAGCTCTTGGATATCAAAAAGGTTAGTAATATAAGGCTAATACTCATTTAAGTTGGGCTCGTCGAGTCAGGATCAATTTGTCCGAAAATCCAAGGCTAACACCCCCTCCAAAAACCAAGTTCATCCATGTTTGGGGAAAAGTGTATTACCCATAAATTTAAAGTCTAATACCAACTAAATGGTCTTCGAGATGAAAAAGGTTAGAAATATAAGGCTTTTACTCATTTAAATGGGGCTCGTCAAGTCAGGATCAATTTGTCCGAAAATCCAAGGCTAACACCCCCTCCAAAAACAAAGTTCATCCATGTTTGGGGGAAAAGTGTATTACCCATAAATTTGAAGTCTAATACCAACTAAAAGTTCTTGGATATCAACAAGGTTAGTAATATAAGGCTAATACTCATTTAAATGGGTCTCGTCGAGTCAGGATCAATTTGTCCGAAAATCCAAGGCTAACACCCCCTCCAAAAACAAAGTTCATCCATTTTTAGGGGAAAAGTGTATTACCCATAAATTTGAAGTCTTATACCAACTAAAAGGGATTGGATATGAACAAGGTTAGAAATATAAGGCTAATACTCATTTAAATGGGGCTCGTCGAGTCAGGATCAATTTGTCCGAAAATCCAAGGCTAACACCCCCTCCAAAAACCAAGTTCAACCATGTTTAGGGAAAAAGTCTATTACCCATAAATTTGAAGTCTAATACCAACTAAAAGGTCTTGGATATGAACAAGGTTAGAAAGAAAAGGCTAATACTCATTTAAATGGGGCTCGTCGAGTCAGGATCAATTTCTCCGAAAATCCAAGGCTAACACCCCCTCCAAAAACCAAGTTCATCCATGTTTGGGGAAAAGTGTATTACCCATAAATTTGAAGTCTAATACCAACTAAATGGTCTTGGAGATGAAAAAGGTTAGAAATATAAGGCTAATACTCATTTAAATGGGGCTCGTCGAGTCAGGATCAATTTGTCCGAAAATCCAAGGCTAACACCCCCTCCAAAAACAAAGTTCATCCATGTTTAGGCGAAAAGTGTATTACCCATAAATTTGAAGTCTTATACCAACTAAAAGGGCTTGGATATGAACAAGGTTAGAAATATAAGGCTAATACTCATTTAAATGGGGCTCGTCGAGTCAGGATCAATTTGTCAGAAAATCCAAGGCTAACACCCCCTCCAAAAACCAAGTTCAACCATGTTTAGGGGAAAAAGTGTATTACCCATAAATTTGAAGTCTAATACCAACTAAAAGGTCTTGGATATGAACAAGGTTAGAAAAAAAAGGCTAATACTCATTTAAATGGGGCTCGTCGAGTCGGGATCAATTTCTCCAGAAAATCCAAGGCTAACACCCCCTCCAAAAAACCAAGTTCGTCCATGTTTGGGGGGAAAAGTGTATTACCCATAAATTTGAAGTCTAATACCAACTAAAAGCTCTTGGATATCAGCAAGGTTAGTAATATAAGGCTAATACTCATTTAAGTTGGGCTCGTCGAGTCAGGATCAATTTGTCCGAAAATCCAAGGCTAACACCCCCTCCAAAAACAAAGTTCATCCATGTTTGGGGGAAAAGTGTATTACCCATAAAGTTGAAGTCTTATACCTACTAAAAGGGCTTGGATATGAACAAGGTTAGAAATCTAAGGCTAATTCTCATTTAAATGGGGCTCGTCGAGTCAGGATCAATTTGTCCGAAAATCCAAGGCTAACACCCCCTCCAAAAACCAAGTTCAACCATGTTTGGGGAAAAAGTATATTACCCATAAATTTGAAGTGTAATACCAACTAAAAGGTCTTGGATATGAAAAAGGTTAGAAATATAAGGCTAATACTCATTTAAATGGGGCTCATCGAGTCAGGATCAATTTGTCCGAAAATCCAAGGCTAACACCCCCTCCAAAAACCAAGTTCAACCATGTTTGGGGGAAAAGTGTATTACCCATAAATTTGAAGTCTTATACCAACTAAATGGTCTTGAATATGAAAAAAGGTTAGAAATATAAGGCTAATACTCAATTTAAATGGGGCTCGTCGAGTCGGGATCAATTTGTCAGAAAATCCAAGGCTAACACCCCCTCCAAAAACCAAGTTCAACCATGTTTAGGGAAAAAGTCTATTACCCATAAATTTGAAGTCTAATACCAACTAAAAGGTCTTGGATATGAACAAGGTTAGAAAGAAAAGGCTAATACTCATTTAAATGGGGCTCGTCGAGTCGGGATCAATTTCTCAGAAAATCCAAGGCTAACACCCCCTCCAAAAACCAAGTTCATCCATGTTTGGGGGAAAAGTGTATTACCCATAAATTTGAAGTCTAATACCAACTAAATGGTCTTGGAGATGAAAAAGGTTAGAAATATAAGGCTAATACTCATTTAAATGGGGCTCGTCGAGTCAGGATCAATTTGTCCGAAAATCCAAGGCTAACACCCCCTCCAAAAACAAAGTTCATCCATGTTTAGGCGAAAAGTGTATTACCCATAAATTTGAAGTCTTATACCAACTAAAAGGGCTTGGATATGAACAAGGTTAGAAATATAAGGCTAATACTCATTTAAATGGGGCTCGTCGAGTCAGGATCAATTTGTCCGAAAATCCAAGGCTAACACCCCCTCCAAAAACCAAGTTCAACCATGTTTAGGGAAAAAGTGTATTACCCATAAATTTGAAGTCTAATACCAACTAAAAGGTCTTGGATATGAACAAGGTTAGAAAAAAAAGGCTAATACTCATTTAAATGGGGCTCGTCGAGTCGGGATCAATTTCTCCCAGAAAATCCAAGGCTAACACCCCCTCCAAAAACCAAGTTCGTCCATGTTTGGGGGGAAAAGTGTATTACCCATAAATTTGAAGTCTAATACCAACTAAAAGCTCTTGGATATCAGCAAGGTTAGTAATATAAGGCTAATACTCATTTAAGTTGGGCTCGTCGAGTCGGGATCAATTTGTCCCAGAAAATCCAAGGCTAACACCCCCTCCAAAAACAAAGTTCATCCATGTTTGGGGGGAAAAGTGTATTACCCATAAAGTTTGAAGTCTTATACCTACTAAAAGGGCTTGGATATGAACAAGGTTAGAAATCTAAGGCTAATTCTCATTTAAATGGGGCTCGTCGAGTCAGGATCAATTTGTCCGAAAATCCAAGGCTAACACCCCCTCCAAAAACCAAGTTCAACCATGTTTGGGGAAAAAGTATATTACCCATAAATTTGAAGTGTAATACCAACTAAAAGGTCTTGGATATGAAAAAGGTTAGAAATATAAGGCTAATACTCATTTAAATGGGGCTCATCGAGTCAGGATCAATTTGTCCGAAAATCCAAGGCTAACACCCCCTCCAAAAACCAAGTTCAACCATGTTTGGGGGAAAAGTGTATTACCCATAAATTTGAAGTCTTATACCAACTAAATGGTCTTGAATATGAAAAAGGTTAGAAATATAAGGCTAATACTCATTTAAATGGGGCTCGTCGAGTCAGGATCAATTTGTCCGAAAATCCAAGGCTAACACCCCCTCCAAAAACCAAGTTCAACCATGTTTAGGGAAAAAGTCTATTACCCATAAATTTGAAGTCTAATACCAACTAAAAGGTCTTGGATATGAACAAGGTTAGAAAGAAAAGGCTAATACTCATTTAAATGGGGCTCGTCGAGTCGGGGATCAATTTCTCTGAAAATCCAAGGCTAACACCCCCTCCAAAAACCAAGTTCATCCATGTTTGGGGGAAAAGTGTATTACCCATAAATTTAAAGTCTAATACCAACTAAATGGTCTTGGAGATGAAAAAGGTTAGAAATATAAGGCTAATACTCATTTAAATGGGGCTCGTCGAGTCAGGATCAATTTGTCCGAAAATCCAAGGCTAACACCCCCTCCAAAAACAAAGTTCATCCATGTTTAGGCGAAAAGTGTATTACCCATAAATTTGAAGTCTTATACCAACTAAAAGGGCTTGGATATGAACAAGGTTAGAAATATAAGGCTAATACTCATTTAAATGGGGCTCGTCGAGTCGGGATCAATTTGTCAGAAAATACAAGGCTAACACCCCACTCCAAAAACCAAGTTCAACCATGTTTAGGGAAAAAGTGTATTACCCATAAATTTGAAGTCTAATACCAACTAAAAGGTCTTGGATATGAACAAGGTTAGAAAAAAAAATAAAGGCTAATACTCATTTAAATGGGGCTCGTCGAGTCGGGATCAATTTCTCCAGAAAATCCAAGGCTAACACCCCCTCCAAAAACCAAGTTCATCCATGTTTGGGGGAAAAGTGTATTACCCATAAATTTGAAGTCTATTACCAACTAAAAGCTCTTGGATATCAGCAAGGTTAGTAATATAAGGCTAATACTCATTTAAGTTGGGCTCGTCGAGTCAGGATCAATTTGTCCGAAAATCCAAGGCTAACACCCCCTCCAAAAACAAAGTTCATCCATGTTTGGGGGAAAAGTGTATTACCCATAAATTTGAAGTCTTATACCAACTAAAAGGGCTTGGATATGAACAAGGTTAGAAATCTAAGGCTAATACTCATTTAAATGGGGCTCGTCGAGTCAGGATCAATTTGTCCGAAAATCCAAGGCTAACACCCCCTCCAAAAACCAAGTTCAACCATGTTTGGGGAAAAAGTATATTACCCATAAATTTGAAGTGTAATACCAACTAAAAGGTCTTGGATATGAAAAAGGTTAGAAATATAAGGCTAATACTCATTTAAATGGGGCTCCTCGAGTCAGGATCAATTTGTCCGAAAATCCAAGGCTAACACCCCCTCCAAAAACCAAGTTCAACCATGTTTGGGGGAAAAGTGTATTACCCATAAATTTGAAGTCTTATACCAACTAAATGGTCTTGAATATGAAAAAGGTTAGAAATATAAGGCTAATACTCATTTAAATGGGGCTCGTCGAGTCAGGATCAATTTGTCCGAAAATCCAAGGCTAACACCCCCTCCAAAAACCAAGGTCATCCATGTTTCGGGAAAAGTGTATTACCCATAAATTTAAAGTCTAATACCAACTAAATGGTCTTGGAGATGAAAAAGGTTAGAAATATAAGGCTTTTACTCATTTAAATGGGGCTCGTCAAGTCAGGATCAATTTGTCCGAAAATCCAAGGCTAACACCCCCTCCAAAAACAAAGTTCATCCATGTTTGGGGGAAAAGTGTATTACCCATAAATTTGAAGTCTAATACCAACTAAAAGTTCTTGGATATCAACAAGGTTAGTAATATAAGGCTAATACTCATTTAAATGGGTCTCGTCGAGTCGGGATCAATTTGTCAGAAAATCCAAGGCTAACACCCCTCCAAAAAACAAAGTTCATCCATGTTTAGGGGAAAAGTGTATTACCCATAAATTTGAAGTCTTATACCAACTAAAAGGGATTGGATATGAACAAGGTTAGAAATATAAGGCTAATACTCATTTAAATGGGGCTCGTCGAGTCAGGATCAATTTGTCCAGAAAATCCAAGGCTAACACCCCCTCCAAAAACCAAGTTCAACCATGTTTAGGGAAAAAGTGTATTACCCATAAATTTGAAGTCTAATACCAACTAAAAGGTCTTGGATATGAACAAGGTTAGAAAAAAAAGGCTAATACTCATTTAAATGGGGCTCGTCGAGTCAGGATCAATTTCTCCGAAAATCCAAGGCTAACACCCCCTCCAAAAACCAAGTTCATCCATGTTTGGGGGAAAAGTGTATTACCCATAAATTTAAAGTCTAATACCAACTAAATGGTCTTGGAGATGAAAAAGGTTAGAAATATAAGGCTAATACTCATTTAAATGGGGCTCGTCAAGTCAGGATCAATTTGTCCGAAAATCCAAGGCTAACACCCCCTCCAAAAACAAAGTTCATCCATGTTTAGGCGAAAAGTGTATTACCCATAAATTTGAAGTCTTATACCAACTAAAAGGGCTTGGATATGAACAAGGTTAGAAATATAAGGCTAATACTCATTTAAATGGGGCTCGTCGAGTCAGGATCAATTTGTCCGAAAATCCAAGGCTAACACCCCCTCCAAAAACCAAGTTCAACCATGTTTAGGGAAAAAGTGTATTACCCATAAATTTGAAGTCTAATACCAACTAAAAGGTCTTGGATATGAACAAGGTTAGAAAAAAAAGGCTAATACTCATTTAAATGGGGCTCGTCGAGTCAGGATCAATTTCTCCGAAAATCCAAGGCTAACACCCCCTCCAAAAACCAAGTTCATCCATGTTTGGGGGAAAAGTGTATTACCCATAAATTTGAAGTCTAATACCAACTAAAAGCTCTTGGATATCAGCAAGGTTAGTAATATAAGGCTAATACTCATTTAAGTTGGGCTCGTCGAGTCAGGATCAATTTGTCCGAAAATCCAAGGCTAACACCCCCTCCAAAAACAAAGTTCATCCATGTTTGGGGGAAAAGTGTATTACCCATAAATTTGAAGTCTTATACCAACTAAAAGGGCTTGGATATGAACAAGGTTAGAAATCTAAGGCTAATTCTCATTTTAATGGGGCTCGTCGAGTCAGGATCAATTTGTCCGAAAATCCAAGGCTAACACCCCCTCCAAAAACCAAGTTCAACCATGTTTGGGGAAAAAGTATATTACCCATAAATTTGAAGTCTAATACCAACTAAAAGGTCTTGGATATGAAAAAGGTTAGAAATATAAGGCTAATACTCATTTAAATGGGGCTCATCGAGTCAAGATCAATTTGTCCGAAAATCCAAGGCTAACACCCCCTCCAAAAACCAAGTTCAACCATGTTTGGGGGAAAAGTGTATTACCCATAAATTTGAAGTCTTATACCAACTAAATGGTCTTGAATATGAAAAAGGTTAGAAATATAAGGCTAATACTCATTTAAATGGGGCTCGTCGAGTCAGGATCAATTTGTCCGAAAATCCAAGGCTAACACCCCCTCCAAAAACCAAGTTCATCCATGTTTGGGGGAAAAGTGTATTACCCGTAAATTTGAAGTCTAATACCAACTAAAAGCTCTTGTATATCAACAAGGTTAGTAATATAAGGCTAATACTCATTTAAATTGGGCTCGTCGAGTCAGGATCAATTTGTCCGAAAATCCAAGGCTAACACCCCCTCCAAAAACCAAGTTCATCCATGTTTGGGGAAAAGTGTATTACCCATAAATTTAAAGTCTAATACCAACTAAATGGTCTTGGAGATGAAAAAGGTTAGATATATAAGGCTAATACTCATTTAAATGGGGCTCGTCGAGTCAGGATCAATTTGTCCGAAAATCCAAGGCTAACACCCCCTCCAAAAACCAAGTTCATCCATGTTTGGGGGAAAAGTGTATTACCCATAAATTTAAAGTCTAATACCAACTAAATGGTCTTGGAGATGAAAAAGGTTAGATATATAAGGCTAATACTCATTTAAATGGGGCTCGTCGAGTCAGGATCAATTTGTCCGAAAATCCAAGGCTAACACCCCCTCCAAAAACCAAGTTCAACCATGTTTGGGGAAAAAGTGTATTACCCATAAATTTGAAGTCTAATACCAACTAAAAGGTCTTGGATATGAACAAGGTTATAAAAAAAAGGCTAATACTCATTTAAATGGGGCTCGTCGAGTCAGGATCAATTTCTCCGAAAATCCAAGGCTAACACCCCCTCCAAAAACCAAGTTCATCCATGTTTGGGGGAAAAGTGTATTACCCATAAATTTGAAGTCTAATACCTACTAAAAGCTCTTGGATATCAACAAGATTAGTAATATAAGGCTAATACTCATTTAAGTTGGGCTCGTCGAGTCAGGATCAATTTGTCCGAAAATCCAAGGCTAACACCCCCTCCAAAAACCAAGTTCAACCATGTTTGGGGGAAAAGTGTATTACCCATAAATTTGAAGTCCAATACCAACTAAATGGTCTTGGAGATGAAAAAGGTTAGAAATATAAGGCTTTTACTCATTTAAATGGGGCTCGTCAAGTCAGGATCAATTTGTCCGAAAATCCAAGGCTAACACCCCCTCCAAAAACAAAGTTCATCCATGTTTGGGGGAAAAGTGTATTACCCATAAATTTGAAGTCTAATACCAACTAAAAGTTCTTGGATATCAACAAGGTTAGTAATATAAGGCTAATACTCATTTAAATGGGTCTCGTCGAGTCAGGATCAATTTGTCCGAAAATCCAAGGCTAACACCCCCTCCAAAAACAAAGTTCATCCATGTTTAGGGGAAAAGTGTATTACCCATAAATTTGAAGTCTTATACCAACTAAAAGGGATTGGATATGAACAAGGTTAGAAATATAAGGCTAATACTCATTTAAATGAGGCTCGTCGAGTCGGGATCAATTTGTCCAGAAAATCCAAGGCTAATACCCCCTCCAAAAACCAAGTTCAACCATGTTTAGGGGGAAAAAGTCTATTACCCATAAATTTGAAGTCTAATACCAACTAAAAGGTCTTGGATATGAACAAGGTTAGAAAGAAAAGGCTAATACTCATTTAAATGGGGCTCGTCGAGTCGGGATCAATTTCTCAGAAAATCCAAGGCTAACACCCCTCCAAAAACCAAGTTCATCCATGTTTGGGGGAAAAGTGTATTACCCATAAATTTAAAGTCTAATACCAACTAAATGGTCTTGGAGATGAAAAAGGTTAGAAATATAAGGCTAATACTCATTTAAATGGGGCTCGTCGAGTCAGGATCAATTTGTCCGAAAATCCAAGGCTAACACCCCCTCCAAAAACCAAAGTTCATCCATGTTTGGGGCGAAAAAGTGTATTACCCATAAATTTGAAGTCTTATACCAACTAAAAGGGCTTGGATATGAACAAGGTTAGAAATATAAGGCTAATACTCATTTAAATGGGGCTCGTCGAGTCAGGATCAATTTGTCCGAAAATCCAAGGCTAACACCCCCTCCAAAAACCAAGTTCAACCATGTTTGGGGAAAAAGTGTATTACCCATAAATTTGAAGTCTAATACCAACTAAAAGGTCTTGGATATGAACAAGGTTAGAAATATAAGGCTAATACTCATTTAAATGGGGCTCGTCGAGTCAGGATCAATTTCTCCGAAAATCCAAGGCTAACACCCCCTCCAAAAACCAAGTTCATCCATGTTTGGGGGAAAAGTGTATTACCCATAAATTTGAAGTCTAATACCAACTAAAAGCTCTTGGATATCAACAAGGTTAGTAATATAAGGCTAATACTCATTTAAGTTGGGCTCGTCGAGTCAGGATCAATTTGTCCGAAAATCCAAGGCTAACACCCCCTCCAAAAACCAAGTTCATCCATGTTTGGGGGAAAAGTGTATTACCCATAAATTTGAAGTCTAATACCAACTAAAAGGTCTTGTATATCAACAAGGTTAGAAATATAAGGCTAATACTCATTTAAATTGGGCTCGTCGAGTCAGGATCAATTTGTCCGAAAATCCAAGGCTAACACCCCCTCCAAAAACCAAGTTCATCCATGTTTGGGGGAAAAGTGTATTACCCATAAATTTGAAGTCTAATACCAACTAAAAGGGCATGGATATGAAAAAGGTTAGAAATATAAGGCTAATACTTATTTAAATGGGGCTCATCGAGTCAGGATCAATTTGTCTGAAAATCCAAGGCTAACACGCCCTCCAAAAACCAAGTTCATCCATGTTTGGGGGAAAAGTGTATTACCCATAAATTTGAAGTCTAATACCAACTAAAAGGTCTTGGATATGAACAAGGTTAGAAATATAAGGCTAATACTCATTTAAATGGGGCTCGTCGAGTCAGGATCAATTTCTCCGAAAATCCAAGGCTAACACCCCCTCCAAAAACCAAGTTCATCCATGTTTGGGGGAAAAGTGTATTACCCATAAATTTGAAGTCTAATACCAACTAAAAGCTCTTGGATATCAACAAGGTTAGTAATATAAGGCTAATACTCATTTAAGTTGGGCTCGTCGAGTCAGGATCAATTTGTCCGAAAATCCAAGGCTAACACCCCCTCCAAAAACCAAGTTCATCCATGTTTGGGGGAAAAGTGTATTACCCATAAATTTGAAGTCTTATACCAACTAAAATGGTCTTGGATATGAAAAAGGTTAGAAATATAAGGCTAATACTCATTTAAATGGGGCTCGTCGAGTCAGGATCAATTTGTCCGAAAATCCAAGGCTAACACCCCCTCCAAAAACCAAGTTCATCCATGTTTGGGGGAAAAGTGTATTACCCATAAATTTGAAGTCTAATACCAACTAAAAGCTCTTGGATATCAACAAGGTTAGTAATATAAGGCTAATACTCATTTAAGTTGGGCTCGTCGAGTCAGGATCAATTTGTCCGAAAATCCAAGGCTAACACCCCCTCCAAAAACCAAGTTCATCCATGTTTGGGGGAAAAGTGTATTACCCATAAATTTGAAGTCTAATACCAACTAAATGGTCTTGGATATGAAAAAGGTTAGAAATATAAGGCTAATACTCATTTAAATGGGGCTCGTCAAGTCAGGATCAATTTCTCCGAAAATCCAAGGCTAACACCCCCTCCAAAAAACCAAGTTCATCCATGTTTGGGGGAAAAGTGTATTACCCATAAATTTGAAGTCTAATACCAACTAAAAGCTCTTGGATATCAACAAGGTTAGTAATATAAGGCTAATACTCATTTAAAGTTGGGGCTCGTCGAGTCAGGATCAATTTGTCCGAAAATCCAAGGCTAACACCCCCTCCAAAAACCAAGTTCATCCATGTTTGGGGGAAAAGTGTATTACCCATAAATTTGAAGTCTTATACCAACTAAAAGGGCTTGGATATGAACAAGGTTAGAAATATAAGGCTAATACTCATTTAAATGGGGCTCGTCGAGTCAGGATCAATTTCTCCGAAAATCCAAGGCTAACACCCCCTCCAAAAACCAAGTTCATCCATGTTTGGGGGAAAAGTGTATTACCCATAAATTTGAAGTCTAATACCAACTAAAAGCTCTTGGATATCAACAAGGTTAGTAATATAAGGCTAATACTCATTTAAGTTGGGCTCGTCGAGTCAGGATCAATTTGTCCGAAAATCCAAGGCTAACACCCCCTCCAAAAACCAAGTTCATCCATGTTTGGGGGAAAAGTGTATTACCCATAAATTTGAAGTCTTATACCAACTAAAAGGGCTTGGATATGAACAAGGTTAGAAATATAAGGCTAATACTCATTTAAATGGGGCTCGTCGAGTCAGGATCAATTTGTCCGAAAATCCAAGGCTAACACCCCCTCCAAAAACCAAGTTCAACCATGTTTGGGGGAAAAGTGTATTACCCATAAATTTGAAGTCTAATACCAACTAAAAGGGCTTGGATATGAAAAAGGTTAGAAATATAAGGCTAATACTCATTTAAATGGGGCTCGTCGAGTCAGGATCAATTTGTCCGAAAATCCAAGGCTAACACCCCCTCCAAAAACCAAGTTCATCCATGTTTGGGGGAAAAGTGTATTACCCATAAATTTGAAGTCTAATACCAACTAAAAGCTCTTGGATATCAACAAGGTTAGTAATATAAGGCTAATACTCATTTAAGTTGGGCTCGTCGAGTCAGGATCAATTTGTCCGAAAATCCAAGGCTAACACCCCCTCCAAAAACCAAGTTCATCCATGTTTGGGGGAAAAGTGTATTACCCATAAATTTGAAGTCTTATACCAACTAAAAGGGCTTGGATATGAAAAAGGTTAGAAATATAAGGCTAATACTCATTTAAATGGGGCTCGTCGAGTCAGGATCAATTTGTCCGAAAATCCAAGGCTAACACCCCCTCCAAAAACCAAGTTCAACCATGTTTGGGGGAAAAGTGTATTACCCATAAATTTGAAGTCTAATACCAACTAAAAGGTCTTGGATATGAACAAGGTTAGAAATATAAGGCTAATACTCATTTAAATGGGGCTCGTCGAGTCAGGATCAATTTCTCCGAAAATCCAAGGCTAACACCCCCTCCAAAAATCAAGTTCATCCATGTTTGGGGGAAAAGTGTATTACCCATAAATTTGAAGTCTAATACCAACTAAAAGCTCTTGGATATCAACAAGGTTAGTAATATAAGGCTAATACTCATTTAAGTTGGGCTCGTCGAGTCAGGATCAATTTGTCCGAAAATCCAAGGCTAACACCCCCTCCAAAAACCAAGTTCATCCATGTTTGGGGGAAAAGTGTATTACCCATAAATTTGAAGTCTTATACCAACTAAAAGGGCTTGGATATGAACAAGGTTAGAAATATAAGGCTAATACTCATTTAAATGGGGCTCGTCGAGTCAGGATCAATTTGTCCGAAAATCCAAGGCTAACACCCCCTCCAAAAACCAAGTTCATCCATGTTTGGGGGAAAAGTGTATTACCCATAAATTTGAAGTCTAATACCAACTAAAAGGTCTTGGATATGAAAAAGGTTAGAAATATAAGGCTAATACTCATTTAAATGGGGCTCATCGAGTCGGGATCAATTTGTCCAGAAAATCCAAGGCTAACACCCCCTCCAAAAACCAAGTTCAACCATGTTTGGGGGAAAAGTGTATTACCCATAAATTTGAAGTCTTATACCAACTAAATGGTCTTGAATATGAAAAAGGTTAGAAATTTAAGGCTAATACTCATTTAAATGGGGCTCGTCGAGTCAGGATCAATTTGTCCGAAAATCCAAGGCTAACATCCCCTCCAAAAACCAAGTTCATCCATGTTTGGTGGAAAAGTGTATTACCCATAAATTTGAAGTATTATACCAACTAAAAGGGCTTGGATATGAAACAAAGGTTAGTAAATATAAGGCTAATACTCATTTAAATGGGGCTCGTCGAGTCGGGATCAATTTGTCCCAGAAAATCCAAGGCTAACACCCCCTCCAAAAACCAAGTTCAACCATGTTTGGGGGAAAAAGTGTATTACCCATAAATTTGAAGTCTTATACCAACTAAAATGGTCTTGGATATGAAAAAGGTTAGAAATATAAGGCTAATACTCATTTAAATGGGGCTCGTCGAGTCGGGATCAATTTGTCCAGAAAATCCAAGGCTAACACCCCCTTCCAAAAACCAAGTTCAACCATGTTTGGGGGAAAAGTGTATTACCCATAAATTTGAAGTCTTATACCAACTAAAATGGTCTTGGATATGAAAAAGGTTAGAAATATAAGGCTAATACTCATTTAAATGGGGCTCGTCGAGTCGGGATCAATTTGTCCCAGAAAATCCAAGGCTAACACCCCCTCCAAAAACCAAGTTCAACCATGTTTGGGGGAAAAGTGTATTACCCATAAATTTGAAGTCTAATACCAACTAAAAGCTCTTGGATATCAACAAGGTTAGTAATATAAGGCTAATACTCATTTAAATGGGGCTCGTCGAGTCGGGATCAATTTGTCCAGAAAATCCAAGGCTAACACCCCCTCCAAAAACCAAGTTCAACCATGTTTGGGGGAAAAAGTGTATTACCCATAAATTTGAAGTCTAATACCAACTAAAAGGTCTTGGATATGAAAAAGGTTAGCAAATATAAGGCTAATACTCATTTAAATGGGGCTCGTCGAGTCGGGATCAATTTGTCAGAAAATCCAAGGCTAACACCCCCTCCAAAAACCAAGTTCAACCATGTTTGGGGGAAAAAGTGTATTACCCATAAATTTGAAGTCTAATACCAACTAAAAGGTCTTGGATATGAAAAAGGTTAGCAAATATAAGTCTAATACTCATTTAAATGGGGCTCATCGAGTCGGGATCAATTTGTCCCAGAAAATCCAAGGCTAACACCCCCTCCAAAAACCAAGTTCATCCATGTTTGGGGGAAAAGTGTATTACCCATAAATTTGAAGTCTTATACCAACTAAAAGGGCTTGGATGTGAACAAGGTTAGAAATCTAAGGTTAATTCTCATTTAAATGGGGCTCGTCGAGTCGGGATCAATTTGTCCCAGAAAATCCAAGGCTAACACCCCCTCCAAAAAACCAAGTTCAACCATGTTTGGGGGAAAAAGTTTATTACCCATAAATTTGAAGTCTAAATACCAAACTAAAAGGTCTTGGATATGAAAAAGGTTAGAAATATAAGGCTAATACTCATTTAAATGGGGCTCGTCGAGTCGGGATCAATTTGTCCAGAAAATCCAAGGCTAACACCCCCTCCAAAAACCAAGTTCAACCATGTTTGGGGGAAAAGTGTATTACCCATAAATTTGAAGTCTTATACCAACTAAATGGTCTTGTATATGAAAAAGGTTATAAATATAAGGCTAATACTCATTTAAATGGGGCTCATCGAGTCAGGATCAATTTGTCCGAAAATCCAAGGCTAACACCCCCTCCAAAAACCAAGTTCATCCATGTTTGGGGGAGAAGTGTATTACCCATAAATTTGAAGTCTTATACCAACTAAAAGGGCTTGGATGTGAACAAGGTTAGAAATCTAAGGTTAATTCTCATTTAAATGGGGCTCGTCGAGTCAGGATCAATTTGTCCGAAAATCCAAGGCTAACACCCCCTCCAAAAACCAAGTTCAACCATGTTTGGGGAAAAAGTTTATTACCCATAAATTTGAAGTCTTATACCAACTAAATGGTCTTGTATATGAAAAAGGTTATAAATATAAGGCTAATACTCATTTAAATGGGGCTCATCGAGTCAGGATCAATTTGTCCGAAAATCCAAGGCTAACACCCCCTCCAAAAACCAAGTTCAACCATGTTTGGGGGAAAAGTGTATTACCCATAAATTTGAAGTCTTATACCAACTAAATGGTCTTGTATATGTAAAAGGTTAGAAATATAAGGCTAATACTCATTTAAATGGGGCTCGTCGAGTCAAGATCAATTTCTCCGAAAATCCAAGGCTAACACCCCCTCCAAAAACCAAGTTCAACCATGTTTGGGGGAAAAGTGTATTACCCATAAATTTGAAGTCTAATACCAAATAAAACCTCTTGGATATCAACAAGGTTAGTAATATAAGGCTAATACTCATTTAAATTGGGCTCGTCGAGTCAGGATCAATTTGTCCGAAAATCCAAGGCTAACACCCCCTCCAAAAACCAAGTTCATCCATGTTTGGTGAAAAGTGTATTACCCATAAATTTAAAGTCTAATACCAACTAAATGGTCTTGGAGATGAAAAAGGTTAGAAATATAAGGCTAATACTCATTTAAATGGGGCTCGTCGAGTCAGGATCAATTTGTCCGAAAATCCAAGGCTAACACCCCCTCTAAAAACAAAGTTCATCCATGTTTGGGGGAAAATTGTATTACCCATAAATTTGAAGTCTTATACCAACTAAAAGGGCTTGGATATGAACAAGGTTAGAAATATAAGGCTAATACTCATTTAAATGGGGCTCGTCGAGTCAGGATCAATTTCTCCGAAAATCCAAGGCTAACACCCCCTCCAAAAACCAAGTTCAACCATATTTGGGGGAAACGTGTATTACCCATAAATTTGAAGTCTAATACCAACTAAAAGCTCTTGGATATCAACAAGGTTAGTAATATAAGGCTAATACTCATTTAAATGGGGCTCGTCGAGTCAGGATCAATTTGTCCGAAAATCCAAGGCTAACACCCCCTCCAAAAACCAAGTTCAACCATGTTTGGGGAAAAAGTGTATTACCCATAAATTTGAAGTCTAATACCAACTAAAAGGTCTTGGATATGAAAAAGGTTAGCAATATAAGTCTAATACTCATTTAAATGGGGCTCATCGAGTCAGGATCAATTTGTCCGAAAATCCAAGGCTAACACCCCCTCCAAAAACCAAGTTCAACCATGTTTGGGGAAAAAGTGTATTACCCATAAATTTGAAGTCTAATACCAACTAAAAGGTCTTGGATATGAAAAAGGTTAGCAATATAAGTCTAATACTCATTTAAATGGGGCTCATCGAGTCAGGATCAATTTGTCCGAAAATCCAAGGCTAACACCCCCTCCAAAAACCAAGTTCATCCATGTTTGGGGGAAAGAGTGTATTACCCATAAATTTGAAGTCTTATACCAACTAAAAGGGCTTGGATGTGAACAAGGTTAGAAATCTAAGGTTAATTCTCATTTAAATGGGGCTCGTCGAGTCAGGATCAATTTGCCCGAAAATCCAAGGCTAACACCCCCTCCAAAAACCAAGTTCAACCATGTTTGGGGAAAAAGTTTATTACCCATAAATTTGAAGTCTAAAAGAAACTAAAAGGTCTTGGATATGAAAAAGGTTAGAAATATAAGGCTAATACTCATTTAAAAGGGGCTCGTCGAGTCAGGATCAATTTGTCCGAAAATCCAAGGCTAACACCCCCTCCAAAAACCAAGTTCAACCATGTTTGGGGGAAAAGTGTATTACCCATAAATTTGAAGTCTTATACCAACTAAATGGTCTTGTATATGAAAAAGGTTATAAATATAAGGCTAATACTCATTTAAAT
Organism: Salix suchowensis; assembly: GCA_029030765.1. Classification (NCBI taxonomy): domain Eukaryota; kingdom Viridiplantae; phylum Streptophyta; class Magnoliopsida; order Malpighiales; family Salicaceae; genus Salix; species Salix suchowensis. The sequence continues at coordinate 14,354,832 of CM054998.1, read as the reverse complement.
GGGGCTCATCGAGTCAGGATCAATTTGTCCGAAAATCCAAGGCTAACACCCCCTCCAAAAACCAAGTTCATCCATGTTTGGGGGAGAAGTGTATTACCCATAAATTTGAAGTCTTATACCAACTAAAAGGGCTTGGATGTGAACAAGGTTAGAAATCTAAGGTTAATTCTCATTTAAATGGGGCTCGTCGAGTCGAGATCAATTTGTCCGAAAATCCAAGGCTAACACCCCTCCAAAAACCAAGTTCAACCATGTTTGGGGGAAAAAGTTTATTACCCATAAATTTGAAGTCTTATACCAACTAAATGGTCTTGTATATGAAAAAGGTTATAAATATAAGGCTAATACTCATTTAAATGGGGCTCATCGAGTCAGGATCAATTTGTCCGAAAATCCAAGGCTAACACCCCCTCCAAAAACCAAGTTCAACCATGTTTGGGGGAAAAGTGTATTACCCATAAATTTGAAGTCTTATACCAACTAAATGGTCTTGTATATGTAAAAGGTTAGAAATATAAGACTAATACTCATTTAAATGGGGCTCGTCGAGTCAAGATCAATTTCTCCGAAAATCCAAGGCTAACACCCCCTCCAAAAACCAAGTTCAACCATGTTTGGGGGAAAAGTGTATTACCCATAAATTTGAAGTCTAATACCAACTGAAAGCTCTTGGATATCAACAAGGTTAGTAATATAAGGCTAATACTCATTTAAATTGGGCTCGTCGAGTCAGGATCAATTTGTCCGAAAATCCAAGGCTAACACCCCCTCCAAAAACCAAGTTCATCCATGTTTGGGAGAAAAGTGTATTACCCATAAATTTAAAGTCTAATACCAACTAAATGGTCTTGGAGATGAAAAAGGTTAGAAATATAAGGCTAATACTCATTTAAATGGGGCTCGTCGAGTCAGGGATGAATTTGTCCCAGAAAATCCAAGGCTAACACCCCCTCCAAAAACAAAGTTCATCCATGTTTAGGGGAAAAGTGTATTACCCATAAATTTGAAGTCTTATACCAACTAAAAGGGCTTGGATATGAACAAGGTTAGAAATATAAGGCTAATACTCATTTAAATGGGGCTCGTCGAGTCAGGATCAATTTCTCCGAAAATCCAAGGCTAACACCCCCTCCAAAAACCAAGTTCAACCATGTTTGGGGGAAAAGTGTATTACCCATAAATTTGAAGTCTAATACCAACTAAAAGCTCTTGGATATCAACAAGGTTAGTAATATAAGGCTAATACTCATTTAAATGGGGCTCGTCGAGTCAGGATCAATTTGTCCGAAAATCCAAGGCTAACACCCCCTCCAAAAACCAAGTTCAACCATGTTTGGGGAAAAAGTGTATTACCCATAAATTTGAAGTCTAATACCAACTAAAAGGTCTTGGATATGAAAAAGGTTATAAATATAAGTCTAATACTCATTTAAATGGGGCTCTTCGAGTCAGGATCAATTTGTCCGAAAATCCAAGGCTAACACCCCCTCCAAAAACCAAGTTTAACCATGTTTGGGGAAAAAGTGTATTACCCATAAATTTGAAGTCTAAAAGAAACTAAAAGGTCTTGGATATGAAAAAGGTTAGAAATATAAGGCTAATACTCATTTAAAAGGGGCTCGTCGAGTCAGGATCAATTTGTCCGAAAATCCAAGGCTAACACCCCCTCCAAAAACCAAGTTCCACCATGTTTGGGGGAAAAGTGTATTACCCATAAATTTGAAGTCTTATACCAACTAAATGGTCTTGTATATGAAAAAGGTTATAAATATAAGGCTAATACTCATTTAAATGGGGGCTCATCGAGTCGGGATCAATTTGTCCAGAAAATCCAAGGCTAACACCCCCTCCAAAAACCAAGTTCAACCATGTTTGGGGGAAAAGTGTATTACCCATAAATTTGAAGTCTTATACCAACTAAAATGGTCTTGTATATGTAAAAAGGTTAGAAATATAAGGCTAATACTCATTTAAATGGGGCTCGTCGAGTCAAGATCAATTTCTCCGAAAATCCAAGGCTAACACCCCTCCAAAAACCAAGTTCAACCATGTTTGGGGGGAAAAGTGTATTACCCATAAATTTGAAGTCTAATACCAACTAAAAGCTCTTGGATATCAACAAGGTTAGTAATATAAGGCTAATACTCATTTAAATTGGGCTCGTCGAGTCAGGATCAATTTGTCCGAAAATCCAAGGCTAACACCCCCTCCAAAAACCAAGTTCATCCATGTTTGGGTGAAAAGTGTATTACCCATAAATTTAAAGTCTAATACCAACTAAATGGTCTTGGAGATGAAAAAGGTTAGAAATATAAGGCTAATACTCATTTAAATGGGGCTCGTCGAGTCAGGATGAATTTGTCCGAAAATCCAAGGCTAACACCCCCTCCAAAAACAAAGTTCATCCATGTTTAGGGGAAAAGTGTATTACCCATAAATTTGAAGTCTTATACCAACTAAAAGGGCTTGGATATGAACAAGGTTAGAAATATAAGTCTAATACTCATTTAAATGGGGCTCGTCGAGTCAGGATCAATTTCTCCGAAAATCCAAGGCTAACACCCCCTCCAAAAACCAAGTTCAACCATGTTTGGGGGAAACGTGTATTACCCATAAATTTGAAGTCTAATACCAACTAAAAGCTCTTGGATATCAACAAGGTTAGTAATATAAGGCTAATACTCATTTAAATGGGGCTCGTCGAGTCAGGATCAATTTGTCCGAAAATCCAAGGCTAACACCCCCTCCAAAAACCAAGTTCAACCATGTTTGGGGAAAAAGTGTATTACCCATAAATTTGAAGTCTAATACCAACTAAAAGGTCTTGGATATGAAAAAGGTTATAAATATAAGTCTAATACTCATTTAAATGGGGCTCTTCGAGTCAGGATCAATTTGTCCGAAAATCCAAGGCTAACACCCCCTCCAAAAACCAAGTTTAACCATGTTTGGGGAAAAAGTGTATTACCCATAAATTTGAAGTCTAATACCAACTAAAAGGTCTTGGATATGAAAAAGGTTAGCAATATAAGTCTAATACTCATTTAAATGGGGCTCATCGAGTCAGGATCAATTTGTCCGAAAATCCAACGCTAACACCCCTTCCAAAAACCAAGTTCAACCATGTTTGGGGGAAAAGTGTATTACCCATAAATTTGAAGTCTTATACCAACTAAATGGTCTTGTATATGAAAAAGGTTAGAAATATAAGGCTAATACTCATTTAAATGGGGGCTCGTCGAGTCGGGATCAATTTGTCCGAAAATCCAAGGCTAACACCCCTCCAAAAACCAAGTTCATCCATGTTTGGGGGGAAAAGTGTATTACCCATAAATTTGAAGTCTTATACCAACTAAAAGGGCTTGGATATGAACAAGGTTAGAAATATAATGCTAATACTCATTTAAAGGGGGGCTCGTCGAGTCGGGATCGATTTGTCCCAGAAAATCCAAGGCTAACACCCCCTCCAAAAACCAAGTTCAACCATGTTTGGGGAAAAAGTGTATTACCCATAAATTTGAAGTATAATACCAACTAAAAGGTCTTGGATATGAACAAGGTTAGAAAAAAAAGGCTAATACTCATTTAAATGGGGCTCGTCGAGTCAGGATCAATTTCTCCGAAAATCCAAGGCTAACACCCCCTCCAAAAACCAAGTTCAACCATGTTTGGGGGAAAAGTGTATTACCCATAAATTGAAGTCTTATACCAACTAAATGGTCTTGTATATGAAAAAGGTTATAAATATAAGGCTAATACTCATTTAAATGGGGCTCATCGAGTCAGGATCAATTTGTCCGAAAATCCAAGGCTAACACCCCCTCCAAAAAGCAAGTTCAACCATGTTTGGGGGAAAAGTGTATTACCCATAAATTTGAAGTCTTATACCAACTAAATGGTCTTGTATATGTAAAAGGTTAGAAATATAAGGCTAAAACTCATTTAAATGGGGCTCGTCGAGTCAAGATCAATTTGTCCGAAAATCCAAGGCTAACACCCCCTCCAAAAACCAAGTTCAACCATGTTTGGGGGAAAAGTGTATTACCCATAAATTTGAAGTCTAATACCAACTAAAAGCTCTTGGATATCAACAAGGTTAGTAATATAAGGCTAATACTCATTTAAATTGGGCTCAGTCGAGTCGAGAGCAATTTGTCCGAAAATCCAAGGCTAACACCCCTCCAAAAACCAAGTTCATCCATGTTTGGTGAAAAGTATATTACCCATAAATTTAAAGTCTAATACCAACTAAATGGTCTTGGAGATGAAAAAGGTTAGAAATATAAGGCTAATACTCATTTAAATGGGGCTCGTCGAGTCGGGATCAATTTGTCCAGTAAATCCAAGGCTAACACCCCCTCCAAAAACAAAGTTCATCCATGTTTAGGGGAAAAGTGTATTACCCATAAATTTGAAGTCTTATACCAACTAAAAGGGCTTGGATATGAACAAGGTTAGAAATATAAGTCTAATACTCATTTAAATGGGGCTCGTCGAGTCAGGATCAATTTCTCCGAAAATCCAAGGCTAACACCCCCTCCAAAAACCAAGTTCAACCATGTTTGGGGGAAAAGTGTATTACCCATAAATTTGAAGTCTAATACCAACTAAAAGCTCTTGGATATCAACAAGGTTAGTAATATAAGGCTAATACTCATTTAAATGGGGCTCGTAGAGTCAGGATCAATTTGTCCGAAAATCCAAGGCTAACACCCCCTCCAAAAACAAAGTTCATCCATGTTTAGGGGAAAAGTGTATTACCCATATATTTGAAGTCTTATACCAACTAAAAGTGCTTGGATATGAACAAGGTTAGAAATATAAGGCTAATACTCATTTAAATGGGGCTCGTCGAGTCAGGATCGATTTGTCCGAAAATCCAAGGCTAACACCCCCTCCAAAAACCAAGTTCAACCATGTTTGGGGAAAAAGTGTATTACCCATAAAATTGAAGTCTAATACCAACTAAAAGGTCTTGGATATGAACGAGGTTAGAAAAAAAAGGCTAATACTCATTTAAATGGGGCTCGTCGAGTCAGGATCAATTTCTCCGAAAATCCAAGGCTAACACCCCCTCCAAAAACCAAGTTCAACCATGTTTGGGGGAAAAGTGTATTACCCATAAATTTGAAGTCTTATACCAACTAAATGGTCTTGTATATGAAAAATGTTATAAATATAAGGCTAATACTCATTTAAATGGGGCTCATCGAGTCAGGATCAATTTGTCCGAAAATCCAAGGCTAACAACCCCTCCAAAAACCAAGTTCAACCATGTTTGGGGGAAAAGTGTATTACCCATAAATTTGAAGTCTTATACCAACTAAATGGTCTTGTATATGTAAAAGTTTAGAAATATAAGGCTAATACTCATTTAAATGGGGCTCGTCAAGTCAAGATCAATTTCTCCGAAAATCCAAGGCTAACACCCCCTCCAAAAACCAAGTTCAACAATGTTTGGGGGAAAAGTGTATTACCCATAAATTTGAAGTCTAATACCAACTAAAAGCTCTTGGATATCAACAAGTTTAGTAATATAAGGCTAATACTCATCTAAATTGGGCTCGTCGAGTCAGGATCAATTTGTCCGAAAATCCAAGGCTAACACCCCCTCCAAAAACCAAGTTCATCCATGTTTGGGGAAAAGTGTATTACCCATAAATTTAAAGTCTAATACCAACTAAATGGTCTTGGAGATGAAAAAGGTTAGAAATATAAGGCTAATACTCATTTAAATGGGGCTCGTCGAGTCAGGATCAATTTGTCCGAAAATCAAAGGCTAACACCCCCTCCAAAAACAAAGTTCATCCATGTTTAGGGGAAAAGTGTATTACCCATAAATTTGAAGTCTTATACCAACTAAAAGGGCTTGGATATGAACAAGGTTAGAAATATAAGGCTAATACTCATTTAAATGGGGCTCGTCGAGTCAGGATCGATTTGTCCGAAAATCCAAGGCTAACACCCCCTCCAAAAACCAAGTTCAACCATGTTTGGGGGAAAAGTGTATTACCCATAAATTTGAAGTCTTATACCAACTAAATGGTCTTGAATATGAAAAAGGTTAGAAATATAAGGCTAATACTCATTTAAAAGGGGCTCGTCGAGTCAGGATCAATTTGTCCGAAAATCCAAGGCTAACACCCCTTCCAAAAACCAAGTTCAACCATGTTTGGGGGAAAAGTGTATTACCCATAAATTTAAAGTCTAATACCAACTAAATGGTCTTGGAGATGAAAAAGGTTAGAAATATAAGGCTAATACTCATTTAAATGGGGCTCGTCGAGTCAGGATCAATTTGTCCGAAAATCCAAGGCTAACACCCCCTCCAAAAACAAAGTTCATCCATGTTTAGGCGAAAAGTGTATTACCCATAAATTTGAAGTCTTATACCAACTAAATAGGCTTGGATATGAACAAGGTTAGAGATATAAGGCTAATACTCATTTAAATGGGGCTCGTCGAGTCAGGATCAATTTGTCCGAAAATCCAAGGCTAACACCCTTCCAAAAACCAAGTTCAACCAAGTTTGGGGGAAAAGTGTATTACCCATAAATTTGAAGTCTTATACCAACTAAATGGTCTTGTATATGAAAAAGGTTAGAAATATAAGGCTAATACTCATTTAAATGGGGCTCGTCGAGTCAGGATCAATTTGTCCGAAAATCCAAGGCTAACACCCCCTCCAAAAACCAAGTTCATCCATGTTTGGGGGAAAAGTGTATTACCCATAAATTTGAAGTCTTATACCAACTAAAAGGGCTTGGATGTGAACAAGGTTAGAAATCTAAGGTTAATTCTCATTTAAATGGGGCTCATCGAGTCAGGATCAATTTGCCCGAAAATCCAAGGCTAACACCCCCTCCAAAAACCAAGTTCAACCATGTTTGGGGAAAAAGTTTATTACCCATAAATTTGAAGTCTAAAAGAAACTAAAAGGTCTTGGATATGAAAAAGGTTAGAAATATAAGGCTAATACTCATTTAAAAGGGGCTCGTCGAGTCAGGATCAATTTGTCCGAAAATCCAAGGCTAACACCCCCTCCAAAAACCAAGTTCAACCATGTTTGGGGAAAAAGTGTATTACCCATAAATTGGAGTCTTATACCAACTAAATGGTCTTGTATATGAAAAAGGTTATAAATATAAGGCTAATACTCATTTAAATGGGGCTCATCGAGTCAGGATCAATTTGTCCAAAAATCCAAGGCTAACACCCCCTCCAAAAACCAAGTTCAACCATGTTTGGGGGAAAAGTGTATTACCCATAAATTTGAAGTCTTATACCAACTAAATGGTCTTGTATATGTAAAAGGTTAGAAATATAAGGCTAATACTCATTTAAATGGGGCTCGTCGAGTCAAGATCAATTTCTCCGAAAATCCAAGGCTAACACCCCCTCCAAAAACCAAGTTCAACCATGTTTGGGGGAAAAGTGTATTACCCATAAATTTGAAGTCTAATACCAACTAAAAGCTCTTGGATATCAACAAGGTTAGTAATATAAGGCTAATACTCATTTAAATTGGGCTCGTCGAGTCAGGATCAATTTGTCCGAAAATCCAAGGCTAACACCCCCTCCAAAAACCAAGTTCATCCATGTTTGGTGAAAAGTGTATTACCCATAAATTTAAAGTCTAATACCAACTAAATGGTCTTGGAGATGAAAAAGGTTAGAAATATAAGGCTAATACTCATTTAAATGGGGCTCGTCGAGTCAGGATGAATTTGTCCGAAAATCCAAGGCTAACACCCCCTCCAAAAACAAAGTTCATCCATGTTTAGGGGAAAAGTGTATTACCCATAAATTTGAAGTCTTATACCAACTAAAAGGGCTTGGATATGAACAAGGTTAGAAATATAAGGCTAATACTCATTTAAATGGGGCTCGTCGAGTCAGGATCAATTTCTCCGAAAATCCAAGGCTAACACCCCCTCCAAAAACCAAGTTCAACCATATTTGGGGGAAACGTGTATTACCCATAAATTTGAAGTCTAATACCAACTAAAAGCTCTTGGATATCAACAAGGTTAGTAATATAAGGCTAATACTCATTTAAATGGGGCTCGTCGAGTCAGGATCAATTTGTCCGAAAATCCAAGGCTAACACCCCCTCCAAAAACCAAGTTCAACCATGTTTGGGGAAAAAGTGTATTACCCATAAATTTGAAGTCTAATACCAACTAAAAGGTCTTGGATATGAAAAAGGTTATAAATATAAGTCTAATACTCATTTAAATGGGGCTCTTCGAGTCAGGATCAATTTGTCCGAAAATCCAAGGCTAACACCCCCTCCAAAAACCAAGTTTAACCATGTTTGGGGAAAAAGTGTATTACCCATAAATTTGAAGTCTAATACCAACTAAAAGGTCTTGGATATGAAAAAGGTTAGCAATATAAGTCTAATACTCATTTAAATGGGGCTCATCGAGTCAGGATCAATTTGTCCGAAAATCCAACGCTAACACCCCTTCCAAAAACCAAGTTCAACCATGTGTGGGGGAAAAGTGTATTACCCATAAATTTGAAGTCTTATACCAACTAAATGGTCTTGTATATGAAAAAGGTTAGAAATATAAGGCTAATACTCATTGAAATGGGGCTCGTCGAGTCAGGATCAATTTGTCCGAAAATCCAAGGCTAACACCCCCTCCAAAAACCAAGTTCATCCATGTTTGGGGGAAAAGTGTATTACCCATAAATTTGAAGTCTTATACCAACTAAAAGGGCTTGGATATGAACAAGGTTAGAAATATAAGGCTAATACTCATTTAAAGGGGGCTCGTCGAGTCAGGATCGATTTGTCCGAAAATCCAAGGCTAACACCCCCTCCAAAAACCAAGTTCAACCATGTTTGGGGAAAAAGTGTATTACCCATAAATTTGAAGTATAATACCAACTAAAAGGTCTTGGATATGAACAAGGTTAGAAAAAAAAGGCTAATACTCATTTAAATGGGGCTCGTCGAGTCAGGATCAATTTGTCCGAAAATCCAAGGCTAACACCCCCTCCAAAAACCAAGTTCAACCATGTTTGGGGGAAAAGTGTATTACCCATAAATTGAAGTCTTATACCAACTAAATGGTCTTGTATATGAAAAAGGTTATAAATATAAGGCTAATACTCATTTAAATGGGGCTCATCGAGTCAGGATCAATTTGTCCGAAAATCCAAGGCTAACACCCCCTCCAAAAAGCAAGTTCAACCATGTTTGGGGGAAAAGTGTATTACCCATAAATTTGAAGTCTTATACCAACTAAATGGTCTTGTATATGTAAAAGGTTAGAAATATAAGGCTAAAACTCATTTAAATGGGGCTCGTCGAGTCAAGATCAATTTGTCCGAAAATCCAAGGCTAACACCCCCTCCAAAAACCAAGTTCAACCATGTTTGGGGGAAAAGTGTATTACCCATAAATTTGAAGTCTAATACCAACTAAAAGCTCTTGGATATCAACAAGGTTAGTAATATAAGGCTAATACTCATTTAAATTGGGCTCGTCGAGTCAGGAGCAATTTGTCCGAAAATCCAAGGCTAACACCCCCTCCAAAAACCAAGTTCATCCATGTTTGGTGAAAAGTGTATTACCCATAAATTTAAAGTCTAATACCAACTAAATGGTCTTGGAGATGAAAAAGGTTAGAAATATAAGGCTAATACTCATTTAAATGGGGCTCGTCGAGTCAGGATCAATTTGTCCGAAAATCCAAGGCTAACACCCCCTCCAAAAACAAAGTTCATCCATGTTTAGGGGAAAAGTGTATTACCCATAAATTTGAAGTCTTATACCAACTAAAAGGGCTTGGATATGAACAAGGTTAGAAATATAAGTCTAATACTCATTTAAATGGGGCTCGTCGAGTCAGGATCAATTTCTCCGAAAATCCAAGGCTAACACCCCCTCCAAAAACCAAGTTCAACCATGTTTGGGGGAATAGTGTATTACCCATAAATTTGAAGTCTAATACCAACTAAAAGCTCTTGTATATCAACAAGGTTAGTAATATAACGCTAATACTCATTTAAATGGGGCTCGTCGAGTCAGGATCAATTTCTCCGAAAATCCAAGGCTAACACCCCCTCCAAAAACCAAGTTCAACCATGTTTGGGGGAAAAGTGTATTACCCATAAATTTGAAGTCTTATACCAACTAAATGGTCTTGTATATGAAAAATGTTATAAATATAAGGCTAATACTCATTTAAATGGGGCTCATCGAGTCAGGATCAATTTGTCCGAAAATCCAAGGCTAACACCCCCTCCAAAAACCAAGTTCAACCATGTTTGGGGGAAAAGTGTATTACCCATAAATTTGAAGTCTTATACCAACTAAATGGTCTTGTATATGTAAAAGGTTAGAAATATAAGGCTAATACTCATTTAAATGGGGCTCGTCAAGTCAAGATCAATTTCTCCGAAAATCCAAGGCTAACACCCCCTCCAAAAACCAAGTTCAACAATGTTTGGGGGAAAAGTGTATTACCCATAAATTTGAAGTCTAATACCAAATAAAAGCTCTTGGATATCAACAAGGTTAGTAATATAAGGCTAATACTCATTTAAATTGGGCTCGTCGAGTCACGATCAATTTGTCCGAAAATCCAAGGCTAACACCCCCTCCAAAAACCAAGTTCATCCATGTTTGGGTGAAAAGTGTATTACCCATAAATTTAAAGTCTAAAACCAAATAAATGGTCTTGGAGATGAAAAAGGTTAGAAATATAAGGCTAATACTCATTTAAATGGGGCTCGTCGAGTCAGGATGAATTTGTACGAAAATCCAAGGCTAACACCCCCTCCAAAAACAAAGTTCATCCATGTTTAGGGGAAAAGTTTATTACCCTTAAATTTGAAGTCTTATACCAACTAAAAGGGCTTGGATATGAACAAGGTTAGAAATATAAGGCTAATACTCATTTAAATGGGGCTCGTCGAGTCGGGATCAATTTCTCAGAAAATCCAAGGCTAACACCCCCTCCAAAAAACCAAGTTCAACCATGTTTGGGGGGAAAAGTGTATTACCCATAAATTTGAAGTCTAATACCAACTAAAAGCTCTTGGATATCAACAAGGTTAGTAATATAAGGGTAATACTCATTTAAATGGGGCTCGTCGAGTCAGGATCAATTTGTCCGAAAATCCAAGGCTAACACCCCCTCCAAAAAACAAAGTTCATCCATGTTTAGGGGGAAAAGTATATTACCCATAAATTTGAAGTCTTATACCAACTAAAAGGGCTTGGATATGAACAAGGTTAGAAATATAAGGCTAATACTCATTTAAATGGGGCTCGTCGAGTCAGGATCGATTTGTCCGAAAATCCAAGGCTAACACCCCCTCCAAAAACCAAGTTCAACCATGTTTGGGGGAAAAAGTGTATTACCCATAAATTTGAAGTCTAATACCAACTAAAAGGTCTTGGATATGAACAAGGTTAGAAATATAAGGCTAATACTCATTTAAATGGGGCTCGTCGAGTCAGGATCAATTTCTCCGAAAATCCAAGGCTAACACCCCCTCCAAAAGCCAAGTTCAACCATGTTTGGGGGAAAAGTGTATTACCCATAAATTTGAAGTCTTATACCAACTAAATGTTCTTGTATATGAAAAAGGTTATAAATATAAGGCTAATACTCATTTAAATGGGGCTCATCGAGTCAGGATCAATTTGTCCGAAAATCCAAGGCTAACACCCCCTCCAAAAACCAAGTTCAACCATGTTTGGGAGAAAAGTGTATTACCCATAAATTTAAAGTCTAACACCAACTAAATGGTCTTGTATATGAAAAAGGTTAGAAATATAAGGCTAATACTCATTTAAATGGGGCTCGTCGAGTCAGGATCAATTTCTCCGAAAATCCAAGGCTAACACCCCCTCCAAAAAACCAAGTTCAACCATGTTTGGGGGAAAAGTGTATTACCCATAAATTTGAAGTCTTATACCAACTAAATGGTCTTGTATATGAAAAAGGTTATAAATATAAGGCTAATACTCATTTAAATGGGGCTCGTCGAGTCAGGATCAATTTCTCCGAAAATCCAAGGCTAACACCCCCTCCAAAAACCAAGTTCAACCATGTTTGGGGGAAAAGTGTATTACCCATAAATTTGAAGTCTTATACAACCTAAAAGCTCTTGGATATCAACAAGGTTAGTAATATAAGGCTAATACTCATTTAATTTGGGCTCGTCGAATCAGGATCAATTTGTCTGAAAATCCAAGGCTAACACCCCCTCCAAATACCAAGTTCATCCATGTTTGGGGGAAAAGTGTATTACCCATAAATTTGAAGTCTTATACCAACTAAAAGGTCTTGGATATGAAAAAGGTTAGAAATATAAGGCTAATACTCATTTAAATGGGGCTCGTCAAGTCAGGATCAATTTCTCCGAAAATCCAAGGCTAACACCCCCTCCAAAAACCAAGTTCATCCATGTTTGGGGGAAAAGTGTATTACCCATAAATTTGAAGTCTAATACCAACTAAAAGCTCTTGGATATCAACAAGGTTAGTAATATAAGGCTAATACTCATTTAAGTTGGGCTCGTCTAGTCAGGATCAATTTGTCCGAAAATCCAAGGCTAACACCCCCTCCAAAAACCAAGTTCAACCATGTTTGGGGGAAAAGTGTATTACCCATAAATTTGAAGTCTAATACCAACTAAAAGCTCTTGGATATCAACAAGGTTAGTAATATAAGGCTAATACTCATTTAAGTTGGGCTCGTCTAGTCAGGATCAATTTGTCCGAAAATCCAAGGCTAATACCCCCTCCAAAAACCAAGTTCATCCATGTTTGGGGGAAAAGTGTATTACCCATAAATTTGAAGTCTAATAACAACTAAAAGGTCTTAGATATGAAAAAGGTTAGAAATATAAGGCTAATACTCATTTAAATGGGGCTCATCAAGTCAGGATCAATTTCTCCGAAAATCCAAGGCTAACACCCCCTCCAAAATACCAAGGTTCATCCATGTTTGGGGGAAAAGTGTATTACCCATAAATTTGAAGTCTAAAACAAACTAAAAGGTCTTGGATATGAAAAAGGTTAGAAATATAAGGCTAATACTCATTTAAAAGGGGCTCGTCGAGTCAGGATCAATTTGTCCGAAAATCCAAGGCTAACACCCCCTCCAAAAACCAAGTTCAACCATGTTTGGGGGAAAAGTGTATTACCCATAAATTTGAAGTCTTATACCAACTAAATGGTCTTGTATATGAAAAAGGTTATAAATATAAGGCTAATACTCATTTAAATGGGGCTCATCGATTCAGGATCAATTTGTCCGAAAATCCAAGGCTAACACCCCCTCCAAAAACCAAGTTCAACCATGTTTGGGGGAAAAGTGTATTACCCATAAATTTGAAGTCTTATACCAACTAAATGGTCTTGTATATGTAAAAGGTTAGAAATATAAGGCTAATACTCATTTAAATGGGGCTCGTCAAGTCAAGATCAATTTCTCCGAAAATCTAAGGCTAACACCCCCTCCAAAAACCAAGTTCAACAATGTTTGGGGGAAAAGTGTATTACCCATAAATTTGAAGTCTAATACCAAATAAAAGCTCTTGGATATCAACAAGGTTAGTAATATAAGGCTAATACTAATTTAAATTGGGCTCGTCGAGTCAGGGATCAATTTGTCCGAAAATCCAAGGCTAACACCCCCTCCAAAAACCAAGTTCATCCATGTTTGGGTGAAAAGTGTATTACCCATAAATTTAAAGTCTAAAACCAAATAAATGGTCTTGGAGATGAAAAAGGTTAGAAATATAAGGCTAATACTCATTTAAATGGGGCTCGTCGAGTCAGGATGAATTTGTACGAAAATCCAAGGCTAACACCCCCTCCAAAAACAAAGTTCATCCATGTTTAGGGGAAAAGTTTATTACCCTTAAATTTGAAGTCTTATACCAACTAAAAGGGCTTGGATATGAACAAGGTTAGAAATATAAGGCTAATACTCATTTAAATGGGGCTCGTCGAGTCAGGATCAATTTCTCCGAAAATCCAAGGCTAACACCCCCTCCAAAAACCAAGTTCAACCATGTTTGGGGGAAAAGTGTATTACCCATAAATTTGAAGTCTAATACCAACTAAAAGCTCTTGGATATCAACAAGGTTAGTAATATAAGGGTAATATTCATTTAAATGGGGCTCGTCGAGTCAGGATCAATTTGTCCGAAAATCCAAGGCTAACACCCCCTCCAAAAACCAAGTTCAACCATGTTTGGGGGAAAAGTGTATTACCCATAAATTTGAAGTCTTATACCAACTAAATGGTCTTGTATATGAAAAATGTTATAAATATAAGGCTAATACTCATTTAAATGGGGCTCATCGAGTCGGGGATCAATTTGTCCAGAAAATCCAAGGCTAACACCCCCTCCAAAAACCAAGTTCAACCATGTTTGGGGGAAAAGTGTATTACCCATAAATTTGAAGTCTTATACCAACTAAATGGTCTTGTATATGTAAAAGGTTAGAAATATAAGGCTAATACTCATTTAAATGGGGCTCGTCAAGTCAAGATCAATTTCTCCGAAAATCCAAGGCTAACACCCCCTCCAAAAACCAAGTTCAACAATGTTTGGGGGAAAAGTGTATTACCCATAAATTTGAAGTCTAATACCAAATAAAAGCTCTTGGATATCAACAAGGTTAGTAATATAAGGCTAATACTCATTTAAATTGGGCTCGTCGAGTCACGATCAATTTGTCCGAAAATCCAAGGCTAACACCCCCTCCAAAAACCAAGTTCATCCATGTTTGGTGAAAAGTGTATTACCCATAAATTTAAAGTCTAAAACCAAATAAATGGTCTTGGAGATGAAAAAGGTTAGAAATATAAGGCTAATACTCATTTAAATGGGGCTCGTCGAGTCAGGATGAATTTGTACGAAAATCCAAGGCTAACACCCCCTCCAAAAACAAAGTTCATCCATGTTTAGGGGAAAAGTTTATTACCCTTAAATTTGAAGTCTTATACCAACTAAAAGGGCTTGGATATGAACAAGGTTAGAAATATAAGGCTAATACTCATTTAAATGGGGCTCGTCGAGTCAGGATCAATTTCTCCGAAAATCCAAGGCTAACACCCCCTCCAAAAACCAAGTTCAACCATGTTTGGGGGAAAAGTGTATTACCCATAAATTTGAAGTCTAATACCAACTAAAAGCTCTTGGATATCAACAAGGTTAGTAATATAAGGGTAATACTCATTTAAATGGGGCTCGTCGAGTCAGGATCAATTTGTCCGAAAATCCAAGGCTAACACCCCCTCCAAAAACAAAGTTCATCCATGTTTAGGGGAAAAGTATATTACCCATAAATTTGAAGTCTTATACCAACTAAAAGGGCTTGGATATGAACAAGGTTAGAAATATAAGGCTAATACTCATTTAAATGGGGCTCGTCGAGTCAGGATCGATTTGTCCGAAAATCCAAGGCTAACACCCCCTCCAAAAACCAAGTTCAACCATGTTTGGGGAAAAAGTGTATTACCCATAAATTTGAAGTCTAATACCAACTAAAAGGTCTTGGATATGAACAAGGTTAGAAAAAAAAGGATAATACTCATTTAAATGGGGCTCGTCGAGTCAGGATCAATTTCTCCGAAAATCCAAGGCTAACACCCCCTCCAAAAGCCAAGTTCAACCATGTTTGGGGGAAAAGTGTATTACCCATAAATTTGAAGTCTTATACCAACTAAATGTTCTTGTATATGAAAAAGGTTATAAATATAAGGCTAATACTCATTTAAATGGGGCTCATCGAGTCAGGATCAATTTGTCCGAAAATCCAAGGCTAACACCCCCTCCAAAAACCAAGTTCAACCATGTTTGGGAGAAAAGTGTATTACCCATAAATTTAAAGTCTAACACCAACTAAATGGTCTTGTATATGAAAAAGGTTAGAAATATAAGGCTAATACTCATTTAAATGGGGCTCGTCGAGTCAGGATCAATTTCTCCGAAAATCCAAGGCTAACACCCCCTCCAAAAAACCAAGTTCAACCATGTTTGGGGGAAAAGTGTATTACCCATAAATTTGAAGTCTTATACCAACAAAATGGTCTTGTATATGAAAAAGGTTAGAAATATAAGGCTAATACTCATTTAAATGGGGCTCGTCGAGTCAGGATCAATTTGTCCGAAAATTCAAGGCTAACACCCCCTCCAAAAACCAAGTTCAACCATGTTTGGGAGAAAAGTGTATTACCCATAAATTTAAAGTCTAACACCAACTAAATGGTCTTGTATATGAAAAAGGTTAGAAATATAAGGCTAATACTCATTTAAATGGGGCTCGTCGAGTCAGGATCAATTTCTCCGAAAATCCAAGGCTAACACCCCCTCCAAAAACCAAGTTCAACCATGTTTGGGGGAAAAGTGTATTACCCATAAATTTGAAGTCTTATACCAACTAAATGGTCTTGTATATGAAAAAGGTTAGAAATATAAGGCTAATACTCATTTAAATGGGGCTCGTCGAGTCAGGATCAATTTCTCCGAAAATCCAAGGCTAACACCCCCTCCAAAAACCAAGTTCAACCATGTTTGGGGGAAAAGTGTATTACCCATAAATTTGAAGTCTTATACAACCTAAAAGCTCTTGGATATCAACAAGGTTAGTAATATAAGGCTAATACTCATTTAATTTGGGCTCGTCGAATCAGGATCAATTTGTCTGAAAATCCAAGGCTAACACCCCCTCCAAATACCAAGTTCATCCATGTTTGGGGGAAAAGTGTATTACCCATAAATTTGAAGTCTTATACCAACTAAATGGTCTTGTATATGAAAAAGGTTATAAATATAAGGCTAATACTCATTTAAATGGGGCTCATCGATTCAGGATCAATTTGTCCGAAAATCCAAGGCTAACACCCCCTCCAAAAACCAAGTTCAACCATGTTTGGGGGAAAAGTGTATTACCCATAAATTTGAAGTCTAATACCAACTAAAAGCTCTTGGATATCAACAAGGTTAGTAATATAAGGCTAATACTCATTTAAGTTGGGCTCGTCTAGTCAGGATCAATTTGTCCGAAAATCCAAGGCTAATACCCCCTCCAAAAACCAAGTTCATCCATGTTTGGGGAAAAAGTGTATTACCCATAAATTTGAAGTCTAATAACAACTAAATGGTCTTGGATATCAACAAGGTTAGTAATATAAGGCTAATACTCAATTAATTTGGGCTCGTCGAGTCAGGATCAATTTGGCCGAAAATCCAAGGCTAACACCCCCTCCAAAAACCAAGTTCATCCATGTTTGGGGGAAAAGTGTATTACCCATAAATTTGAAGTCTTATACCAACTAAATGGTCTTGGATATCAAAAAGGTTAGTAATATAAGGCTAATACTCAATTAAGTTGGGCTCGTCGAGTCAGGATCAATTTGTCCGAAAATCCAAGGCTAACACCCCCTCCAAAAAACCAAGTTCATCCATGTTTGGGGGGAAAAAGTGTATTACCCATAAATTTGAAGTCTTATACCAACTAAAAGGGCTTGGATATGAACAAGGTTAGAAATATAAGGCTAATACTCATTTAAATGGGGTTCGTCGAGTCAGGATCAATTTCTCCGAAAATCCAAGGCTAACACCCCCTCCAAAAATCAAGTTCATCCATGTTTGGGGGAAAAGTGTATTACCCATAAATTTGAAGTCTAATACCAACTAAAAGCTCTTGGATATCAACAAGGTTAGTAATATAAGGCTAATACTCATTTAAGTTGGGCTCGTCGAGTCAGGATCAATTTGTCCGAAAATCCAAGGCTAACACCCCCTCCAAAAACCAAGTTCATCCATGTTTGGGGGAAAAGTGTATTACCCATAAATTTGAAGTCTTATACCAACTAAAACGGCTTGGATATGAACAAGGTTAGAAATATAAGGCTAATACTCATTTAAATGGGGCTCGTCGAGTCAGGATCAATTTCTCCGAAAATCCAAGGCTAACACCCCCTCCAAAAACCAAGTTCAACCATGTTTGGGGGAAAAGTGTATTACCCATAAATTTGAAGTCTTATACCAACTAAATGGTCTTGTATATGAAAAAGGTTAGAAATATAAGGCTAATACTCATTTAAATGGGGCTCGTCAAGTCAGGATCAATTTCTCCGAAAATCCAAGGCTAACACCCCCTCCAAAAACCAAGTTCATCCATGTTTGGGGGAAAAGTGTATTACCCATAAATTTGAAGTCTAATACCAACTA
Source organism: Salix suchowensis (assembly GCA_029030765.1). Lineage (NCBI taxonomy): Eukaryota > Viridiplantae > Streptophyta > Magnoliopsida > Malpighiales > Salicaceae > Salix > Salix suchowensis. Next base: position 14,336,610 of record CM054998.1, on the reverse strand, counting down.
AAAGCTCTTGGATATCAACAAGGTTAGTAATATAAGGCTAATACTCATTTAAATGGGGCTCGTCGAGTCAGGATCAATTTGTCCAGAAAATCCAAGGCTAACACCCCCCTCCAAAAAGCCAAGTTCAACCATGTTTGGGGGAAAAGTGTATTACCCATAAATTTGAAGTCTTATACCAACTAAATGGTCTTGTATATGAAAAAGGTTAGAAATATAAGGCTAATACTCATTTAAATGGGGCTCATCGAGTCGGGATCAATTTGTCCAGAAAATCCAAGGCTAACACCCCCTCCAAAAACCAAGTTCAACCATGTTTGGGGAGAAAAGTGTATTACCCATAAATTTAAAGTCTAATACCAACTAAATGGTCTTGTATATGAAAAAGGTTAGAAATATAAGGCTAATACTCATTTAAATGGGGCTCGTCGAGTCGGGATCAATTTCTCCAGAAAATCCAAGGCTAACACCCCCTCCAAAAAACCAAGTTCAACCATGTTTGGGGGGAAAAGTGTATTACCCATAAATTTGAAGTCTTATACCAACTAAATGGTCTTGTATATGAAAAAGGTTAGAAATATAAGGCTAATACTCATTTAAATGGGGCTCGTCGAGTCGGGATCAATTTGTCCAGAAAATCCAAGGCTAACACCCCCTCCAAAAACCAAGTTCAACCATGTTTGGGAGAAAAGTGTATTACCCATAAATTTGAAAGTCTAAATACCAAACTAAATGGTCTTGGATATGAAAAAGGTTAGAAATATAAGGCTAATACTCATTTAAATGGGGCTCGTCGAGTCGGGGATCAATTTCTCAGAAAATCCAAGGCTAACACCCCCTCCAAAAACCAAGTTCAACCATGTTTGGGGGGAAAAGTGTATTACCCATAAATTTGAAGTCTTATACCAACTAAATGGTCTTGTATATGAAAAAGGTTAGAAATATAAGGCTAATACTCATTTAAATGGGGGCTCGTCGAGTCGGGGATCAATTTCTCCCAGAAAATCCAAGGCTAACACCCCCTCCAAAAACCAAGTTCAACCATGTTTGGGGGAAAAGTGTATTACCCATAAATTTGAAGTCTTATACAACCTAAAAGCTCTTGGATATCAACAAGGTTAGTAATATAAGGCTAATACTCATTTAATTTGGGCTCGTCGAGTCAGGATCAATTTGTCTGAAAATCCAAGGCTAACACCCCCTCCAAATACCAAGTTCATCCATGTTTGGGGGAAAAGTGTATTACCCATAAATTTGAAGTCTAACACCAAATAAATGGTCTTGTATATGAAAAAGGTTAGAAATATAAGGCTAATACTCATTTAAATGGGGCTCGTCAAGTCAGGATCAATTTCTCCGAAAATCCAAGGCTAACACCCCCTCCAAAAACCAAGTTCATCCATGTTTGGGGGAAAAGTGTATTACCCATAAATTTGAAGTCTAATACCAACTAAAAGCTCTTGGATATCAACAAGGTTAGTAATATAAGGCTAATACTCATTTAAGTTGGGCTCGTCGAGTCAGGATCAATTTGTCCGAAAATCCAAGGCTAACACCCCCTCCAAAAACCAAGTTCATCCATGTTTGGGGGGAAAAAGTGTATTACCCATAAATTTGAAGTCTAATACCAACTAAAAGGTCTTGGATATGAAAAAGGTTAGAAATATAAGGCTAATACTCATTTAAATGGGGCTCGTCAAGTCGGGATCAATTTCTCAGAAAATCCAAGGCTAACACCCCCTCCAAAATACCAAGTTCATCCATGTTTGGGGGGAAAAGTGTATTACCCATAAATTTGAAGTCTAAATACCAAACTAAAAGGTCTTGGATATGAAAAAGGTTAGAAATATAAGGCTAATACTCATTTAAAATGGGGCTCGTCGAGTCGAGGATCAATTTGTCAGAAAATCCAAGGCTAACACCCCCTCCAAAAAACCAAGTTCAACCATGTTTGGGAGAAAAGTGTATTACCCATAAATTTGAAGTCTTATACCAACTAAATGGTCTTGTATATGAAAAAGGTTAGAAATATAAGGCTAATACTCATTTAAATGGGGCTCATCGAGTCAGGGATCAATTTGTCCAGAAAATCCAAGGCTAACACCCCCTCCAAAAACCAAGTTCAACCATGTTTGGGGGAAAAGTGTATTACCCATAAATTTGAAGTCTAATACCAACTAAAAGCTCTTGGATATCAACAAGGTTAGTAATATAAGGCTAATACTCATTTAAGTTGGGCTCGTCGAGTCAGGATCAATTTGTCTGAAAATCCAAGGCTAACACCCCGTCCAAAAACCAAGTTCATCCATGTTTGGGGGAAAAGTGTATTACCCATAAATTTGAAGTCTAATACCAACTAAATGGTCTTGGATATCAACAAGGTTAGTAATATAAGGCTAATACTCATTTAAAGTTGGGGCTCGTCGAGTCAGGATCAATTTGTCTGAAAATCCAAGGCTAACACCCCGTCCAAAAACCAAGTTCATCCATGTTTGGGGGAAAAGTGTATTACCCATAAATTTGAAGTCTTATACCAACTAAAATGGCTTGGATATCAACAAGCTTAGTAATATAAGGCTAATACTCATTTAATTTGGGCTCGTCGAGTCAGGATCAATTTGTCCGAAAATCCAAGGCTAACACCCCCTCCAAAAACCAAGTTCATCCATGTTTGGGGGGAAAAGTGTATTACCCATAAATTTGAAGTCTTATACCAACTAAAAGGGCTTGGATATGAACAAGGTTAGAAATATAAGGCTAATACTCATTTAAATGGGGCTCGTCGAGTCGGGATCAATTTCTCCAGAAAATCCAAGGCTAACACCCCCTCCAAAAAATCAAGTTCATCCATGTTTGGGGGGGAAAAGTGTATTACCCATAAATTTGAAGTCTAATACCAACTAAAAGCTCTTGGATATCAACAAGGTTAGTAATATAAGGCTAATACTCAATTTAAGTTGGGCTCGTCGAGTCGGGATCAATTTGTCCAGAAAATCCAAGGCTAACACCCCCTCCAAAAACCAAGTTCATCCATGTTTGGGGGGAAAAGTGTATTACCCATAAATTTGAAGTCTTATACCAACTAAAAACGGCTTGGATATGAACAAGGTTAGAAATATAAGGCTAATACTCATTTAAATGGGGCTCGTCGAGTCAGGATCAATTTCTCCGAAAATCCAAGGCTAACACCCCCTCCAAAAACCAAGTTCAAGCATGTTTGGGGGAAAAGTGTATTACCCATAAATTTGAAGTCTAAAACAAACTAAAAGGTCTTGGATATGAAAAAGGTTAGAAATAGAAGGCTAATACTCATTTAAAAGGGGCTCGTCGAGTCAGGATCAATTTGTCCGAAAATCCAAGGCTAACACCCCCTCCAAAAACCAAGTTCAACCATGTTTGGGGGAAAAGTGTATTACCCATAAATTTGAAGTCTTATACCAACTAAATGGTCTTAGATATGAAAAAGGTTAGAAATATAAGGCTAATACTCATTTAAATGGGGCTCATCAAGTCAGGATCAATTTCTCCGAAAATCCAAGGCTAACACCCTCTCTAAAAACCAAGTTCATCCATGTTTGGGGGAAAAGTGTATTACCCATAAATTTGAAGTCTTATACCAACTAAAAGCTCTTGGATATCAACAAGGTTACTAATATAAGGCTAATACTCATTTAAGTTGGGCTCGTCGAGTCAGGATCAATTTGTCCGAAAATCCAAGGCTAACACCCCCTCCAAAAACCAAGTTCATCCATGTTTGTGGGAAAAGTGTATTACCCATAAATTTTAAGTCTTATACCAACTAAAAGGGCTTGGATATGAACAAGGTTAGAAATATAAGGCTAATACTCATTTAAATGGGGCTCGTCGAGTCAGGATCAATTTCTCCGAAAATCCAAGGCTAACACCCCCTCCAAAAACCAAGTTCAAGCATGTTTGGGGAAAAAGTGTATTACCCATAAATTTGAAGTCTAAAACAAACTAAAAGGTCTTGGATATGAAAAAGGTTAGAAATATAAGGCTAATACTCATTTAAAAGGGGCTCGTCGAGTCAGGATCAATTTGTCCGAAAATCCAAGGCTAACACCCCCTCCAAAAATCAAGTTCATCCATGTTTGGGGGAAAAGTGTATTACCCATAAATTTGAAGTCTAATACCAACTAAAAGCTCTTGGATATCAACAAGGTTAGTAATATAAGGATAATACTTAATTAAGTTGGGCTCGTCGAGTCAGGATCAATTTGTCCGAAAATCCAAGGCTAACACCCCCTCCAAAAACCAAGTTCATCCATGTTTGGGGGAAAAGTGTATTACCCATAAATTTGAAGTCTTATACCAACTAAAAGGGCTTGGATATGAACAAGGTTAGAAATATAAGGCTAATACTCATTTAAATGGGGCTCGTCGAGTCAGGATCAATTTCTCCGAAAATCCAAGGCTAACACCCCCTCCAAAAACCAAGTTCAAGCATGTTTGGGGGAAAAAGTGTATTACCCATAAATTTGAAGTCTAAAACAAACTAAAAGGTCTTGGATATGAAAAAGGTTAGAAATAGAAGGCTAATACTCATTTAAAAGGGGCTCGTTGAGTCAGGATCAATTTGTCCGAAAATCCAAGGCTAACACCCCCTCCAAAAACCAAGTTCAACCATGTTTGGGGGAAAAGTGTATTACCCATAAATTTGAAGTCTAATAACAACTAAATGGTCTTGGATATCAACAAGGTTAGTAATATAAGGCTAATACTCAATTAAGTTGGGCTCGTCGAGTCAGGATCAATTTGGCTGAAAATCCAAGGCTAACACCCCCTCCAAAAACCAAGTTCATCCATGTTTGGGGGAAAAGTGTATTACCCATAAATTTGAAGTCTTATACCAACTAAATGGTCTTGGATATCAACAAGGTTAGTAATATAAGGCTAATACTCAATTAAGTTGGGCTCGTCGAGTCAGGATCAATTTGTCCGAAAATCCAAGGCTAACACCCCCTCCAAAAACCAAGTTCAAGCATGTTTGGGGAAAAAGTGTATTACCCATAAATTTGAAGTCTAAAACAAACTAAAAGGTCTTGGATATGAAAAAGGTTAGAAATATAAGGCTAATACTCATTTAAAAGGGGCTCGTTGAGTCAGGATCAATTTGTCCGAAAATCCAAGGCTAACACCCCCTCCAAAAACCAAGTTCAACCATGTTTGGGGGAAAAGTGTATTACCCATAAATTTGAAGTCTAATAACAACTAAATGGTCTTGGATATCAACAAGGTTAGTAATATAAGGCTAATACTCAATTAAGTTGGGCTCGTCGAGTCAGGATCAATTTGTCCGAAAATCCAAGGCTAACACCCCCTCCAAAAACCAAGTTCATCCATGTTTGGGGGAAAAGTGTATTACCCATAAATTTGAAGTCTTATACCAACTAAATGGTCTTGGATATCAACAAGGTTAGTAATATAAGGCTAATACTCAATTAAGTTGGGCTCGTCGAGTCAGGATCAATTTGTCCGAAAATCCAAGGCTAACACCCCCTCCAAAAACCAAGTTCATCCATGTTTGGGGGAAAAGTGTATTACCCATAAATTTGAAGTCTTATACCAACTAAAAGGGCTTGGATATGAACAAGGTTAGAAATATAAGGCTAATACTCATTTAAATGGGGTTCGTCGAGTCAGGATCAATTTCTCCGAAAATCCAAGGCTAACACCCCCTCCAAAAATCAAGTTCATCCATGTTTGGGGGAAAAGTGTATTACCCATAAATTTGAAGTCTTATACCAACTAAAAGCTCTTGGATATCAACAAGGTTACTAATATAAGGCTAATACTCATTTAAGTTGGGCTCGTCGAGTCAGGATCAATTTGTCCGAAAATCCAAGGCTAACACCCCCTCCAAAAACCAAGTTCATCCATGTTTGTGGGAAAAGTGTATTACCCATAAATTTGAAGTCTTATACCAACTAAAAGGGCTTGGATATGAACAAGGTTAGAAATATAAGGCTAATACTCATTTAAATGGGGCTCGTCGAGTCAGGATCAATTTCTCCGAAAATCCAAGGCTAACACCCCCTCCAAAAACCAAGTTCAAGCATGTTTGGGGAAAAAGTGTATTACCCATAAATTTGAAGTCTAAAACAAACTAAAAGGTCTTGGATATGAAAAAGGTTAGAAATATAAGGCTAATACTCATTTAAAAGGGGCTCGTCGAGTCAGGATCAATTTGTCCAGAAAATCCAAGGCTAACACCCCCTCCAAAAAATCAAGTTCATCCATGTTTGGGGGAAAAGTGTATTACCCATAAATTTGAAGTCTAATACCAACTAAAAGCTCTTGGATATCAACAAGGTTAGTAATATAAGGATAATACTCAATTAAGTTGGGCTCGTCGAGTCAGGATCAATTTGTCCGAAAATCCAAGGCTAACACCCCCTCCAAAAACCAAGTTCATCCATGTTTGGGGGAAAAGTGTATTACCCATAAATTTGAAGTCTTATACCAACTAAAAGGGCTTGGATATGAACAAGGTTAGAAATATAAGGCTAATACTCATTTAAATGGGGCTCGTCGAGTCAGGATCAATTTCTCCGAAAATCCAAGGCTAACACCCCCTCCAAAAACCAAGTTCAAGCATGTTGGGGGAAAAACTGTATTACCCATAAATTTGAAGTCTAAAACAAACTAAAAGGTCTTGGATATGAAAAAGGTTAGAAATAGAAGGCTAATACTCATTTAAAAGGGGCTCGTTGAGTCGGGATCAATTTGTCCAGAAAATCCAAGGCTAACACCCCCTCCAAAAACCAAGTTCAACCATGTTTGGGGGGAAAAGTGTATTACCCATAAATTTGAATTCTTATACCAACTAAAAGGGCTTGGATATGAACAAGGTTAGAAATATAAGGCTAATACTCATTTAAATGGGGCTCGTCGAGTCGGGATCAATTTCTCCAGAAAATCCAACGCTAACACCCCCTCCAAAAACCAAGTTCAAGCATGTTTGGGGGGAAAAGTGTATTACCCATAAATTTGAAGTCTTATACCAACTAAATGGTCTTGTATATGAAAAAGGTTAGAAATATAAGGCTAATACTCATTTAAATGGGGCTCGTCAAGTCAGGATCAATTTCTCCGAAAATCCAAGGCTAACACCCCCTCCAAAAACCAAGTTCATCCATGTTTGGGGGAAAAGTGTATTACCCATAAATTTGAAGTCTAATACCAACTAAAAGCTCTTGGATATCAACAAGGTTAGTAATATAAGGCTAATACTCATTTAAGTTGGGCTCGTCTAGTCAGGATCAATTTGTCCGAAAATCCAAGGCTAACACCCCCTCCAAAAACCAAGTTCAACCATGTTTGGGGGAAAAGTGTATTACCCATAAATTTGAAGTCTAATACCAACTAAAAGCTCTTGGATATCAACAAGGTTAGTAATATAAGGCTAATACTCATTTAAGTTGGGCTCGTCTAGTCAGGATCAATTTGTACGAAAATCCAAGGCTAATACCCCCTCCAAAAACCAAGTTCATCCATGTTTGGGGAAAAAGTGTATTACCCATAAATTTGAAGTCTAATAACAACTAAAAGGTCTTAGATATGAAAAAGGTTAGAAATATAAGGCTAATACTCATTTAAGTTGGGCTCGTCTAGTCAGGATCAATTTGTCCGAAAATCCAAGGCTAATACCCCCTCCAAAAACCAAGTTCATCCATGTTTGGGGAAAAAGTGTATTACCCATAAAATTGAAGTCTAATAACAACTAAATGGTCTTAGATATGAAAAAGTTTAGAAATATAAGGCTAATACTCATTTAAATGGGGCTCATCAAGTCAGGATCAATTTCTCCGAAAATCCAAGGCTAACACCCCCTCCAAATACCAAGTTCATCCATGTTTGGGGGAAAAGTGTATTACCCATAAATTTGAAGTCTAAAACAAACTAAAAGGTCTTGGATATGAAAAAGGTTAGAAATATAAGGCTAATACTCATTTAAAAGGGGCTCGTCGAGTCAGGATCAATTTGTCCGAAAATCCAAGGCTAACACCCCCTCCAAAAACCAAGTTCAACCATGTTTGGGGGAAAAGTGTATTACCCATAAATTTGAAGTCTTATACCAACTAAATGGTCTTAGATATGAAAAAGTTTAGAAATATAAGGCTAATACTCATTTAAATGGAGCTCATCAAGTCAGGATCAATTTCTCCGAAAATCCAAGGCTAACACCCTCTCTAAAAACCAAGTTCATCCATGTTTGGGGGAAAAGTGTATTACCCATAAATTTGAAGTCTTATACCAACTAAAAGCTCTTGGATATCAACAAGGTTACTAATATAAGGCTAATACTCATTTAAGTTGGGCTCGTCGAGTCAGGATCAATTTGTCCGAAAATCCAAGGCTAACACCCCCTCCAAAAACCAAGTTCATCCATGTTTGGGGGAAAAGTGTATTACCCATAAATTTGAAGTCTTATACCAACTAAAAGGGCTTGGATATGAACAAGGTTAGAAATATAAGGCTAATACTCATTTAAATGGGGCTCGTCGAGTCAGGATCAATTTCTCCAAAAATCCAAGGCTAACACCCCCTCCAAAAACCAAGTTCAAGCATGTTTGGGGAAAAAGTGTATTACCCATAAATTTGAAGTCTAAAACAAACTAAAAGGTCTTGGATATGAAAAAGGTTAGAAATATAAGGCTAATACTCATTTAAAAGGGGCTCGTCGAGTCAGGATCAATTTGTCCGAAAATCCAAGGCTAACACCCCCTCCAAAAATCAAGTTCATCCATGTTTGGGGGAAAAGTGTATTACCCATAAATTTGAAGTCTAATACCAACTAAAAGCTCTTGGATATCAACAAGGTTAGTAATATAAGGATAATACTCAATTAAGTTGGGCTCGTCGAGTCGGGATCAATTTGTCAGAAAATCCAAGGCTAACACCCCCTCCAAAAACCAAGTTCATCCATGTTTGGGGGGAAAAGTGTATTACCCATAAATTTGAAGTCTTATACCAACTAAAATGGTCTTAGATATGAAAAAGGTTAGAAATATAAGGCTAATACTCATTTAAATGGGGCTCATCAAGTCAGGATCAATTTCTCCGAAAATCCAAGGCTAACACCCTCTCTAAAAACCAAGTTCATCCATGTTTGGGGGAAAAGTGTATTACCCATAAATTTGAAGTCTTATACCAACTAAAAGCTCTTGGATATCAACAAGGTTACTAATATAAGGCTAATACTCATTTAAGTTGGGCTCGTCGAGTCAGGATCAATTTGTCCAGAAAATCCAAGGCTAACACCCCCTCCAAAAACCAAGTTCATCCATGTTTGTGGGAAAAGTGTATTACCCATAAATTTGAAGTCTTATACCAACTAAAAGGGCTTGGATATGAACAAGGTTAGAAATATAAGGCTAATACTCATTTAAATGGGGCTCGTCGAGTCAGGATCAATTTCTCCGAAAATCCAAGGCTAACACCCCCTCCAAAAACCAAGTTCAAGCATGTTTGGGGGGAAAAAGTGTATTACCCATAAATTTGAAGTCTAAAACAAACTAAAAGGTCTTGGATATGAAAAAGGTTAGAAATATAAGGCTAATACTCATTTAAAAGGGGCTCGTCGAGTCAGGATCAATTTGTCCGAAAATCCAAGGCTAACACCCCCTCCAAAAATCAAGTTCATCCATGTTTGGGGGAAAAGTGTATTACCCATAAATTTGAAGTCTAATACCAACTAAAAGCTCTTGGATATCAACAAGGTTAGTAATATAAGGATAATACTCAATTAAGTTGGGCTCGTCGAGTCAGGATCAATTTGTCCGAAAATCCAAGGCTAACACCCCCTCCAAAAACCAAGTTCATCCATGTTTGGGGGAAAAGTGTATTACCCATAAATTTGAAGTCTTATACCAACTAAAAGGGCTTGGATATGAACAAGGTTAGAAATATAAGGCTAATACTCATTTAAATGGGGCTCGTCGAGTCAGGATCAATTTCTCCGAAAATCCAAGGCTAACACCCCCTCCAAAAACCAAGTTCAAGCATGTTTGGGGAAAAAGTGTATTACCCATAAATTTGAAGTCTAAAACAAACTAAAAGGTCTTGGATATGAAAAAGGTTAGAAATAGAAGGCTAATACTCATTTAAAAGGGGCTCGTTGAGTCAGGATCAATTTGTCCGAAAATCCAAGGCTAACACCCCCTCCAAAAACCAAGTTCAACCATGTTTGGGGGAAAAGTGTATTACCCATAAATTTGAAGTCTTATACCAACTAAAAGGGCTTGGATATGAACAAGGTTAGAAATATAAGGCTAATACTCATTTAAATGGGGCTCGTCGAGTCAGGATCAATTTCTCCGAAAATCCAAGGCTAACACCCCCTCCAAAAAACCAAGTTCAAGCATGTTTGGGGGAAAAGTGTATTACCCATAAATTTGAAGTCTAACACCAACTAAATGGTCTTGTATATGAAAAAGGTTAGAAATATAAGGCTAATACTCATTTAAATGGGGCTCGTCAAGTCAGGATCAATTTCTCCGAAAATCCAAGGCTAACACCCCCTCCAAAAACCAAGTTCATCCATGTTTGGGGGGAAAAGTGTATTACCCATAAATTTGAAGTCTAATACCAACTAAAAGCTCTTGGATATCAACAAGGTTAGTAATATAAGGCTAATACTCATTTAAGTTGGGCTCGTCTAGTCGGGATCAATTTGTCCAGAAAATCCAAGGCTAACACCCCCTCCAAAAACCAAGTTCAACCATGTTTGGGGGGAAAAGTGTATTACCCATAAATTTGAAGTCTAATACCAACTAAAAGCTCTTGGATATCAACAAGGTTAGTAATATAAGGCTAATACTCATTTAAAGTTGGGGCTCGTCTAGTCGGGATCAATTTGTCACGAAAATCCAAGGCTAATACCCCCTCCAAAAACCAAGTTCATCCATGTTTGGGGGAAAAAGTGTATTACCCATAAATTTGAAGTCTAATAACAACTAAAAGGTCTTAGATATGAAACAAAGGTTAGAAATATAAGGCTAATACTCATTTAAGTTGGGGCTCGTCTAGTCGGGATCAATTTGTCCAGAAAATCCAAGGCTAATACCCCCTCCAAAAACCAAGTTCATCCATGTTTGGGGGAAAAAGTGTATTACCCATAAAATTTGAAGTCTAATAACAACTAAATGGTCTTAGATATGAAAAACGGTTTAGAAATATAAGGCTAATACTCATTTAAATGGGGCTCATCAAGTCGGGATCAATTTCTCAGAAAATCCAAGGCTAACACCCCCTCCAAAATACCAAGTTCATCCATGTTTGGGGGAAAAGTGTATTACCCATAAATTTGAAGTCTAAAACCAAACTAAAAGGTCTTGGATATGAAAAAGGTTAGAAATATAAGGCTAATACTCATTTAAAATGGGGCTCGTCGAGTCGGGATCAATTTGTCAGAAAATCCAAGGCTAACACCCCCTCCAAAAACCAAGTTCAACCATGTTTGGGGGAAAAGTGTATTACCCATAAATTTGAAGTCTTATACCAACTAAATGGTCTTAGATATGAAAAAGTTTAGAAATATAAGGCTAATACTCATTTAAATGGGAGCTCATCAAGTCGGGATCAATTTCTCCAGAAAATCCAAGGCTAACACCCCTCTAAAAAACCAAGTTCATCCATGTTTGGGGGGAAAAGTGTATTACCCATAAATTTGAAGTCTTATACCAACTAAAAGCTCTTGGATATCAACAAGGTTACTAATATAAGGCTAATACTCATTTAAGTTGGGCTCGTCGAGTCAGGATCAATTTGTCCAGAAAATCCAAGGCTAACACCCCCTCCAAAAAACCAAGTTCATCCATGTTTGGGGGAAAAGTGTATTACCCATAAATTTGAAGTCTTATACCAACTAAAAGGGCTTGGATATGAACAAGGTTAGAAATATAAGGCTAATACTCATTTAAATGGGGCTCGTCGAGTCAGGATCAATTTCTCCGAAAATCCAAGGCTAACACCCCCTCCAAAAACCAAGTTCAAGCATGTTTGGGGGAAAAAGTGTATTACCCATAAATTTGAAGTCTAAAACAAACTAAAAGGTCTTGGATATGAAAAAAGGTTAGAAATATAAGGCTAATACTCATTTAAAAGGGGGCTCGTCGAGTCAGGATCAATTTGTCCGAAAATCCAAGGCTAACACCCCCTCCAAAAATCAAGTTCATCCATGTTTGGGGGAAAAGTGTATTACCCATAAATTTGAAGTCTAATACCAACTAAAAGCTCTTGGATATCAACAAGGTTAGTAATATAAGGATAATACTCAATTTAAGTTGGGGCTCGTCGAGTCGGGATCAATTTGTCCAGAAAATCCAAGGCTAACACCCCCTCCAAAAACCAAGTTCATCCATGTTTGGGGGAAAAGTGTATTACCCATAAATTTGAAGTCTTATACCAACTAAAAGGGCTTGGATATGAACAAGGTTAGAAATATAAGGCTAATACTCATTTAAATGGGGCTCGTCGAGTCAGGATCAATTTCTCCAGAAAATCCAAGGCTAACACCCCCTCCAAAAAACCAAGTTCAAGCATGTTTGGGGGAAAAAGTGTATTACCCATAAATTTGAAGTCTAAAACAAACTAAAAGGTCTTGGATATGAAAAAGGTTAGAAATAGAAGGCTAATACTCATTTAAAAGGGGCTCGTTGAGTCAGGATCAATTTGTCCGAAAATCCAAGGCTAACACCCCCTCCAAAAACCAAGTTCAACCATGTTTGGGGGAAAAGTGTATTACCCATAAATTTGAAGTCTTATACCAACTAAAAGGGCTTGGATATGAACAAGGTTAGAAATATAAGGCTAATACTCATTTAAATGGGGCTCGTCGAGTCAGGATCAATTTCTCCGAAAATCCAAGGCTAACACCCCCTCCAAAAACCAAGTTCAAGCATGTTTGGGGGGAAAAGTGTATTACCCATAAATTTGAAGTCTTATACCAACTAAATGGTCTTGTATATGAAAAAGGTTAGAAATATAAGGCTAATACTCATTTAAATGGGGGCTCGTCAAGTCGGGATCAATTTCTCCGAAAATCCAAGGCTAACACCCCCTCCAAAAACCAAGTTCATCCATGTTTGGGGGAAAAGTGTATTACCCATAAATTTGAAGTCTAATACCAACTAAAAGCTCTTGGATATCAACAAGGTTAGTAATATAAGGCTAATACTCATTTAAGTTGGGCTCGTCTAGTCAGGATCAATTTGTCCAGAAAATCCAAGGCTAACACCCCCTCCAAAAACCAAGTTCAACCATGTTTGGGGGGAAAAGTGTATTACCCATAAATTTGAAGTCTAATACCAACTAAAAGCTCTTGGATATCAACAAGGTTAGTAATATAAGGCTAATACTCATTTAAGTTGGGGCTCGTCTAGTCAGGGATCAATTTGTACAGAAAATCCAAGGCTAACACCCCCTCCAAAAACCAAGTTCATCCATGTTTGGGGGAAAAAGTGTATTACCCATAAATTTGAAGTCTAATAACAACTAAAAGGTCTTAGATATGAAAAAGGTTAGAAATATAAGGCTAATACTCATTTAAGTTGGGGCTCGTCTAGTCGGGGATCAATTTGTCCAGAAAATCCAAGGCTAATACCCCCTCCAAAAACCAAGTTCATCCATGTTTGGGGGAAAAAGTGTATTACCCATAAAATTTGAAGTCTAATACCAACTAAATGGTCTTAGATATGAAAAAGTTTAGAAATATAAGGCTAATACTCATTTAAATGGGGCTCATCAAGTCGGGATCAATTTCTCCAGAAAATCCAAGGCTAACACCCCCTCCAAAATACCAAGTTCATCCATGTTTGGGGGAAAAGTGTATTACCCATAAATTTGAAGTCTAAAACAAACTAAAAGGTCTTGGATATGAAAAAGGTTAGAAATATAAGGCTAATACTCATTTAAAAGGGGCTCGTCGAGTCGGGGATCAATTTGTCAGAAAATCCAAGGCTAACACCCCCTCCAAAAACCAAGTTCAACCATGTTTGGGGGGAAAAGTGTATTACCCATAAATTTGAAGTCTTATACCAACTAAATGGTCTTAGATATGAAAAAAGTTTAGAAATATAAGGCTAATACTCATTTAAATGGGAGCTCATCAAGTCGGGGATCAATTTCTCAGAAAATCCAAGGCTAACACCCTCTCTAAAAACCAAGTTCATCCATGTTTGGGGGAAAAGTGTATTACCCATAAATTTGAAGTCTTATACCAACTAAAAGCTCTTGGATATCAACAAGGTTACTAATATAAGGCTAATACTCATTTAAGTTGGGCTCGTCGAGTCAGGATCAATTTGTCCGAAAATCCAAGGCTAACACCCCCTCCAAAAACCAAGTTCATCCATGTTTGGGGGAAAAGTGTATTACCCATAAATTTGAAGTCTTATACCAACTAAAAGGGCTTGGATATGAACAAGGTTAGAAATATAAGGCTAATACTCATTTAAATGGGGCTCGTCGAGTCAGGATCAATTTCTCCGAAAATCCAAGGCTAACACCCCCTCCAAAAACCAAGTTCAAGCATGTTTGGGGAAAAAGTGTATTACCCATAAATTTGAAGTCTAAAACAAACTAAAAGGTCTTGGATATGAAAAAGGTTAGAAATATAAGGCTAATACTCATTTAAAAGGGGCTCGTCGAGTCAGGATCAATTTGTCCGAAAATCCAAGGCTAACACCCCCTCCAAAAAATCAAGTTCATCCATGTTTGGGGGAAAAGTGTATTACCCATAAATTTGAAGTCTAATACCAACTAAAAGCTCTTGGATATCAACAAGGTTAGTAATATAAGGATAATACTCAATTAAGTTGGGCTCGTCGAGTCAGGATCAATTTGTCCGAAAATCCAAGGCTAACACCCCCTCCAAAAACCAAGTTCATCCATGTTTGGGGGGAAAAGTGTATTACCCATAAATTTGAAGTCTTATACCAACTAAAAGGGCTTGGATATGAACAAGGTTAGAAATATAAGGCTAATACTCATTTAAATGGGGCTCGTCGAGTCAGGATCAATTTCTCCGAAAATCCAAGGCTAACACCCCCTCCAAAAACCAAGTTCAAGCATGTTTGGGGGAAAAAGTGTATTACCCATAAATTTGAAGTCTAAAACAAACTAAAAGGTCTTGGATATGAAAAAGGTTAGAAATAGAAGGCTAATACTCATTTAAAAGGGGCTCGTTGAGTCAGGATCAATTTGTCCGAAAATCCAAGGCTAACACCCCCTCCAAAAACCAAGTTCAACCATGTTTGGGGGAAAAGTGTATTACCCATAAATTTGAAGTCTTATACCAACTAAAAGGGCTTGGATATGAACAAGGTTAGAAATATAAGGCTAATACTCATTTAAATGGGGCTCGTCGAGTCAGGATCAATTTCTCCGAAAATCCAAGGCTAACACCCCCTCCAAAAACCAAGTTCAAGCATGTTTGGGGGAAAAGTGTATTACCCATAAATTTGAAGTCTTATACCAACTAAATGGTCTTGTATATGAAAAAGGTTAGAAATATAAGGCTAATACTCATTTAAATGGGGCTCGTCAAGTCAGGATCAATTTCTCCGAAAATCCAAGGCTAACACCCCCTCCAAAAACCAAGTTCATCCATGTTTGGGGGAAAAGTGTATTACCCATAAATTTGAAGTCTAATACCAACTAAAAGCTCTTGGATATCAACAAGGTTAGTAATATAAGGCTAATACTCATTTAAGTTGGGCTCGTCTAGTCAGGATCAATTTGTCCGAAAATCCAAGGCTAACACCCCCTCCAAAAACCAAGTTCAACCATGTTTGGGGGAAAAGTGTATTACCCATAAATTTGAAGTCTAATACCAACTAAAAGCTCTTGGATATCAACAAGGTTAGTAATATAAGGCTAATACTCATTTAAATAGGGCTCGTCGAGTCAGAATCAATTTGTCCGAAAATCTAAGGCTAACACCCCCTCGAAAAACCAAGTTCAACCATGTTTGGGGGAAAAGTGTATTACCCATAAATTTGACGTCTAATACAAACTAAAAGCTCTTGCATATGAACAAGGTTAGAAATCTAACGCTAATACTCATTTAAATGGGGCTTGTCGAGTCAGGATCAATTTGTCAGAAAATTCCAAGGCTAACACCCCCTCCAAAAAACCAAGTTCAACCATGTTTTGGAGAAAAGTGTATTACCCATAAATTTAAAGTCTAATACCAACTAAATGGTCTTGGATATGAAAAAGGTTAGAAATATAAGGCTAATACTCATTTAAATTGGGCTCGTCGAGTCAGGATCAATTTGTCCGAAAATCCAAGGCTAACACCCCCTCCAAAAACCAAGTTCAACCATGTTTGGGAGAAAAGTGTATTACCCATAAATTTAAAGTCGAATACCAACTAAATGGTCTTGGATATGAAAAAGGTTAGAAATATAAGGCTAATACTCATTTAAATGGGTCTCGTCAAGTAAGGATCAATTTGTCCGAAATTCCAAGGCTAACACCCCCTCCAAAAACCAAGTTCAACCATGTTTGGGGGAAAAGTGTATTACCCATAAATTTGAAGTCTAATACCAACTAAAAGGTCTTGGATATAAAAAAGGATAGAAATATAAGGCTAATACTCATTTAAATAGGGCTCGTCGAGTCAGAATCAATTTGTCCGAAAATCCAAGGCTAACACCCCCTCCAAATACCAAGTTCAACCATGTTTGGGGGAAAAGTGTATTACCCATAAATTTGACGTCTAATACCAAGTAAAAGCTCTTGGATATAAACAAGGTTAGAAATCTAACGCTAGTACTCATTTAAATGGGGCTTGTCGAGTCAGGATCAATTTGTCCGAAAATCCAAGGCTAACACCTCCTCCAAAAATCAAGTTCAACCATGTTTTGGAGAAAAGTGTATTACCCATAAATTTAAAGTCTAATACCAACTAAATGGTCTTGGATATGAAAAAGGTTAGAAATATAAGGCTAATACTCATTTAAATTGGGCTCGTCGAGTCAGGATCAATTTGTCCGAAAATCCAAGGCTAACACCCCCTCCAAAAACCAAGTTCAACCATGTTTGGGGGAAAAGTGTATTACCCATAAATTTGACGTCTAATACAAACTAAAAGCTCTTGCATATGAACAAGGTTAGAAATCTAACGCTAATACTCATTTAAATGGGGCTTGTCGAGTCAGGATCAATTTGTCCGAAATTCCAAGGCTAACACCCCCTCCAAAAACCAAGTTCAACCATGTTTTGGAGAAAAGTGTATTACCCATAAATTTAAAGTCTAATACCAACTAAATGGTCTTGGATATGAAAAAGGTTAGAAATATAAGGCTAATACTCATTTAAATTTGGCTCGTCGAGTCAGGATCAATTTGTCCGAAAATCCAAGGCTAACACCCCCTCCAAAAACCAAGTTCAACCATGTTTGGGAGAAAAGTGTATTACCCATAAATTTAAAGTCTAATACCAACTAAATGGTCTTGGATATGAAAAAGGTTAGAAATATAAGGCTAATACTCATTTAAATGGGTCTCGTCAAGTAAGGATCAATTTGTCCGAAATTCCAAGGCTAACACCCCCTCCAAAAACCAAGTTCAACCATGTTTGGGGGAAAAGTGTATTACCCATAAATTTGAAGTCTAATACCAACTAAAAGGTCTTGGATATAAAAAAGGATAGAAATATAAGGCTAATACTCATTTAAATAGGGCTCGTCGAGTCAGAATCAATTTGTCCGAAAATCCAAGGCTAACACCCCCTCCAAATACCAAGTTCAACCATGTTTGGGGGAAAAGTGTATTACCCATAAATTTAAAGTCTAATATCAACTAAATGGTCTTGGATATAAAAAGGTTAGAAATATAAGGCTAATACTCATTTAAATGGGTCTCGTCAAGTAAGGATCAATTTGTCCGAAATTCCAAGGCTAACACCCCCTCCAAAAACCAAGTTCAACCATGTTTTGGAGAAAAGTGTATTACCCATAAATTTAAAGTCTAATACCAACTAAATGGTCTTGGATATGAAAAAGGTTAGAAATATAAGGCTAATACTCATTTAAATTGGGCTCGTCGAGTCAGGATCAATTTGTCCGAAAATCCAAGGCTAACACCCCCTCCAAAAACCAAGTTCAACCATGTTTGGGAGAAAAGTGTATTACCCATAAATTTAAAGTCTAATACCAACTAAATGGCCTTGGATATGAAAAAGGTTAGAAATATAAGGCTAATACTCATTTAAATGGGTCTCGTCAAGTAAGGATCAATTTGTCCGAAATTCCAAGGCTAACACCCCCTCCAAAAACCAAGTTCAACCATGTTTGGGGGAAAAGTGTATTACCCATAAATTTGAAGTCTAATACCAACTAAAAGGTCTTGGATATGAAAAAGGATAGAAATATAAGGCTAATACTCATTTAAATAGGGCTCGTCGAGTCAGAATCAATTTGTCCGAAAATCTAAGGCTAACACCCCCTCCAAAAACCAAGTTCAACCATGTTTGGGGGAAAAGTGTATTACCCATAAATTTGACGTCTAATACAAACTAAAAGCTCTTGCATATGAACAAGGTTAGAAATCTAACGCTAATACTCATTTAAATGGGGCTTGTCGAGTCAGGATCAATTTGTCCGAAATTCCAAGGCTAACACCCCCTCCAAAAACCAAGTTCAACCATGTTTGGGAGAAAAGTGTATTACCCATAAATTTAAAGTTTAATACCAACTAAATGGCCTTGGATATGAAAAAGGTTAGAAATATAAGGCTAATACTCATTTAAATAGGGCTCGTCGAGTAAGGATCAATTTGTCCGAAAATCAAAGGCTAACACCCCCTCCAAAAACCAAGTTCAACCATGTTTGGGGGAAAAGTGTATTACCCATAAATTTGAAGTCTAATACCAACTAAAAGGTCTTGGATATGAAAAAGGATAGAAATATAAGGCTAATACTCATTTAAATAGGGCTCGTCGAGTCAGAATCAATTTGTCCGAAAATCTAAGGCTAACACCCCCTCCAAAAACCAAGTTCAACCATGTTTGGGGGAAAAGTGTATTACCCATAAATTTGACGTCTAATACAAACTAAAAGCTCTTGCATATGAACAAGGTTAGAAATCTAACGCTAATACTCATTTAAATGGGGCTTGTCGAGTCAGGATCAATTTGTCCGAAATTCCAAGGCTAACACCCCCTCCAAAAACCAAGTTCAACCATGTTTTGGAGAAAAGTGTATTACCCATAAATTTAAAGTCTAATACCAACTACATGGTCTTGGATATGAAAAAGGTTAGAAATATAAGGCTAATACTCATTTAAATTGGGCTCGTCGAGTCAGGATCAATTTGTCCGAAAATCCAAGGCTAACACCCCCTCCAAAAACCAAGTTCAACCATGTTTGGGAGAAAAGTGTATTACCCATAAATTTGAAGTCTAATACCAACTAAAAGGTCTTGGATATAAAAAAGGATAGAAATATAAGGCTAATACTCATTTAAATAGGGCTCGTCGAGTCAGAATCAATTTGTCCGAAAATCCAAGGCTAACACCCCCTCCAAATACCAAGTTCAACCATGTTTGGGGGAAAAGTGTATTACCCATAAATTTGACGTCTAATACAAACTAAAAGCTCTTGCATATGAACAAGGTTAGAAATCTAACGCTAATACTCATTTAAATGGGGCTTGTCGAGTCAGGATCAATTTGTCCGAAATTCCAAGGCTAACACCCCCTCCAAAAACCAAGTTCAACCATGTTTTGGAGAAAAGTGTATTACCCATAAATTTAAAGTCTAATACCAACTACATGGTCTTGGATATGAAAAAGGTTAGAAATATAAGGCTAATACTCATTTAAATAGGGCTCGTCGAGTCAGAATCAATTTGTCCGAAAATCCAAGGCTAACACCCCCTCCAAAAACCAAGTTCAACCATGTTTGGGGGAAAAGTGTATTACCCATAAATTTGACGTCTAATACCAACTAAAAGCTCTTGGATATGAACAAGGTTAGAAATCTAACGCTAATACTCATTTAAATGGGGCTCGTCGAGTCAGGATCAATTTCTCCGAAAATCCAAGGCTAACACCCCCTCCAAAAATCAATTTCAACCATGTTTTGGAGAAAAGTGTATTACCCATAAATTTAAAGTCTAATACCAACTAAATGGTCTTGGATATGAAAAAGGTTAGAAATATAAGGCTAATACTCATTTAAATTGGGTTCGTCGAGTCAGCATCAATTTGTCCGAAAATCCAAGGCTAACACCCCCTCCAAAAATCAAGTTCAACCATGTTTGGGAGAAAAGTGTATTACCCATAAATTTAAAGTCTAATACCAACTAAATGGTCTTGGATATGAACAAGGTTAGAAATATAAGGCTAATACTCATTTAAATTGGGCTCGTCGAGTCAGGATCAATTTGTCCGAAAATCAAAGGCTAACACCCCCTCCAAAAATCAAGTTCAACCATGTTTGGGAGAAAAGTGTATTACCCATAAATTTAAAGTCTAATACCAACTAAATGGTCTTGGATATGAAAAAGGTTAGAAATATAAGGCTAATACTCATTTAAATGGGTCTCGTCGAGTAAGGATCAATTTGTCCGAAATTCCAAGGCTAACACCCCCTCCAAAAACCAAGTTCAACCATGTTTGGGGGAAAAGTGTATTACCCATAAATTTGAAGTCTAATACCAACTAAAAGGTCTTGGATATGAAAAAGGATAGAAATATAAGGCTAATACTCATTTAAATAGGGCTCGTCGAGTCAGAATCAATTTGTCCGAAAATCCAAGGCTAACACCCCCTCCAAAAACCAAGTTCAACCATGTTTGAGGGAAAAGTGTATTACCCATAAATTTGACGTCTAATACCAAGTAAAAGCTCTTGGATATGAACAAGATTAGAAATCTAACGCTAATACTCATTTAAATGGGGCTCGTCGAGTCAGGATCAATTTGTCCGAAAATCCAAGGCTAACACCCCCTCCAAAAACCAAGTTCAACCATGTTTGAGGGAAAAGTGTATTACCCATAAATTTGGCGTCTAATACCAAGTAAAAGCTCTTGGATATGAACAAGGTTAGAAATCTAACGCTAATACTCATTTAAATGGGGCTCGTCGAGTCAGGATCAATTTGTCCGAAAATCCAAGGCTAACACCCCCTCCAAAAATCAATTTCAACCATGTTTTGGAGAAAAGTGTATTACCCATAAATTTAAAGTCTAATACCAACTAAATGGTCTTGGATATGAAAAAGGTTAGAAATATAAGGCTAATACTCATTTAAATTGGGCTCGTCGAGTCAGGATCAATTTGTCCGAAAATCAAAGGCTAACACCCCCTCCAAAAACCAAGTTCAACCATGTTTGGGGGAAAAGTGTATTACCCATAAATTTGAAGTCTAATACCAACTAAAAGGTCTTGGATATGAAAAAGGATAGAAATATAAGGCTAATACTCATTTAAATAGGGCTCGTCGAGTCAGGATCAATTTGTCCGAAAATGCAAGGCTAACACCCCCTCCAAAAACCAAGTTCAACCATGTTTGGGAGAAAAGTGTATTACCCATAAATCTAAAGTCTAATACCAACTAAATGGTCTTGGATATGAAAAAGGTTAGAAATATAAGGCTAATACTCATTTAAATGGGTCTCGTTGAGTCAGGATCAATTTGTCCGAAAATCCAAGGCTAACACTCCCTCCAAAAACCAAGTTCAACCATATTTGGGGGAAAAGTGTATTACCCATAAATTTTACGTCTAATACCAACTAAAAGTTCTTGGATATGAACAAGGTTAGAAATATAAGGCTAATACTCATTTAAATGGGCCTCGTTGAGTCAGGATCAATTCGTCCAAAAATCCAAAGCTAACACCCCCTCCAAAAACAAAGTTCAACCATGTTTGGGGGAAAAGTGTATTACCCATAAATTTGAAGTCTAATACCAACTAAAAGGTCTTGGATATGAAAAAGGATATAAATATAAGGCTAATACTCATTTAAATGGGGCTCGTCGAGTCAGGATCAATTTGTCCGAAAATCAAAGGCTAACACCCCCTCCAAAAACCAAGTTCAACCATGTTTGGGAGAAAAGTGTATTACCCATAAATCTAAACTCTAATACCAACTAAATGGTCTTGGATATGAAAAAAGTTAGAAATATAAGGCTAATACTCATTTAAATGGGTCTCGTTGAGTCAGGATCAATTTGTCCGAAAATCCAAGGCTAACACTCCCTCCAAAAACCAAGTTCAACCATATTTGGGGGAAAAGTGTATTACCCATAAATTTTACATCTAATACCAACTAAAAGTTCTTGGATATGAACAAGGTTAGAAATATAAGGCTAATACTCATTTAAATGGGCCTCGTTGAGTCAGGATCAATTCGTCCAAAAATCCAAAGCTAACACCCCCTCCAAAAACAAAGTTCAACCATGTTTGGGGGAAAAGTGTATTACCCATAAATTTGAAGTCTAATACCAACTAAAAGGTCTTGGATATGAAAAAGGATATAAATATAAGGCTAATACTCATTTAAATGGGGCTCGTCGAATCAGGATCAATTTGTCCGAAAATCCAAGATTAACACCCCCTCCAAAAACCAAGTTCAACCATGTTTGGGGCAAAAGTGTATTACCCATAAATTTGACGTCTAACACCAACTAAAAGCTCTTGTATATGAACAATGTTAGAAATATAAGGCCAATACTCATTTAAATGGGGCTCGTTGAGTCAGGATCAATTTGTCCGAAAATCCAAGGCTAACACCCCCTCCAAAAACCAAGTTCAACCATTTTGGTGGAAAACTGTATAACCCATAAATTTGACGTCTAATACCAACTAAAAGTTATTGGATATGAACAAGGTTAGAAATATAAGGCTAATACTCATTTAAATGGGGCTCGTTGAGTCAGGATTAATTTGTCCAAAAATCCAAGGCTAACACCCCCTCCAAAAACCAAGTTCAACCATGTTTGGGAGAAAAGTGTATTACCCATAAATCTAAAGTCTAATACCAACTAAAAGGTCTTGGATATGAAAAAGGATAGAAATATAAGGCTAATACTCATTTAAATAGGGCTCATCGAGTCAGGATCAATTTGTCCGAAAATCCAAGGCTAACAACCCCTCCAAAAACCAAGTTCAACCATGTTTGGGGGAAAAGTGTATTACCCATAAATTTGACGTCTAAGAACAACTAAAAGCTATTGGATATGAACAAGGTTAGAAATATAAGGCTAATACTCACTTAAATGGGGCTTGTCGAGTCAGGATCAATTTGTCCGAAAATCCAAGGCTAACACCCCCTCCAAAAACGAAGTTCAACCATGTTTGGGGGAAAAGTGTATTACTCATAAATTTGAAGTCTAATACCAACTAAAAGGTCTTGTATATGAACAAGGTGAGAAATATAAGGCTAATACTCATTTAAATGGGGCTCGTTGAGTCAGGATAAATTTGTCCGAAAATCCAAGGTTAACACCCTCTCCAAAAACCAAGTTCAACCATGTTTGGGGGAAAAGTGTATTACCCATAAATTTGAAGTGTAATACCAACTTAAAGGTCTTGGATATGAAAAAGTATATAAATATATGGCTAATACTCATTTAAATGGGGCTCGTCGAGTCAGGATCAATTTGTCCGAAAATCCAAGGCTAACACCCCTCCAAAAACCAAGTTCAACCATGTTTGGGGGGAAAAGTGTATTACCCATAAATTTGACGTCTAATACCAACTAAAAGCTCTTGGATATGACCAAGGTTAGAAATCTAACACTAATACTCATTTAAATGGGGCTCGTTGAGTCAGGATTAATTTGTCCAAAAATCCAAGGCTAACACCCCCTCCAAAAACCAAGTTCAACCATGTTTGGGAGAAAAGTGTATTACCCATAAATCTAAAGTCTAATACCAACTAAAAGGTCTTGGATATGAAAAAGGATAGAAATATAAGGCTAATACTCATTTAAATAGGGCTCATCGAGTCAGGATCAATTTGTCCGAAAATCCAAGGCTAACAACCCCTCCAAAAACCAAGTTCAACCATGTTTGGGGGAAAAGTGTATTACCCATAAATTTGACGTCTAAGAACAACTAAAAGCTATTGGATATGAACAAGGTTAGAAATATAAGGCTAATACTCACTTAAATGGGGCTTGTCGAGTCAGGATCAATTTGTCCGAAATTCCAAGGCTAACACCCCCTCCAAAAACGAAGTTCAACCATGTTTGGGGGAAAAGTGTATTACTCATAAATTTGAAGTCTAATACCAACTAAAAGGTCTTGTATATGAACAAGGTGAGAAATATAAGGCTAATACTCATTTAAATGGGGCTCGTCGAGTCAGGATCAATTTGTCCGAAAATCCAAGGCTAACACCCCCTCCAAAATACAAGTTCAACCATGTTTGGGGGAAAAGTGTATTACCCATAAATTTGACGTCTAATACCAACTAAAAGCTCTTGGATATGAACAAGGTTAGAAATATAAGGCTAATACTCATTTAAATGGGGCTCGTTGAGTCAGGATAAATTTGTCCAAAAATCCAAGGCTAACACCCTCTCCAAAAACCAAGTTCAACCATGTTTGGGGGAAAAGTGTATTACCCATAAATTTGAAGTGTAATACCAACTTAAAGGTCTTGGATATGAAAAAGTATATAAATATATGGCTAATACTCATTTAAATGGGGTTCGTCGAGTCAGGATCAATTTGTCCGAAAATCCAAGGCTAACACCCCCTCCAAAAACCAAGTTCAACCATGTTTGGGGGAAAAGTGTATTACCCATAAATTTGACGTCTAATACCAACTAAAAGCTCTTGGATATGACCAAGGTTAGAAATCTAACACTAATACTCATTTAAATGGGGCTCGTCGAGTCAGGATCAATTTGTCCGAAAATCCAAGGCTAACACCCCCTCCAAAAATCAAGTTCAACCATGTTTTGGAGAAAAAGTGTATTACCCATAAATTTAAAGTCTAATACCAACTAAATGGTCTTGGATATGAAAAAGGTTAGAAATATAAGGCTAATACTCATTTAAATGGGGTTGGTCGAGTCAGGATCAATTTGTCTGTAAATCCAAGGCTAACACCCCCTCCAAAAACCAAGTTCAACCATGTTTGGGGGAAAAGTGTATTACTCATAAATTTGAAGTCTAATACCAACAAAAAGGTCTTGTATATGAACAAGGTTAGAAATATAAGGCTAATACTCATTTAAATCGGGCTCGTCGAGTCAGGATCAATTTGTCCGAAAATGCAAGGCTAACACCCCCTCCAAAAACCAAGTTCAACCATGTTTGGGGGAAAAGTGTATTACCTATAAATTTGAAGTCTAATACAAACTAAAAGGTCTTGGATATGAAAAAGGATAGAAATATAAGGCTAATACTCATTTAAATGGGGCTCGTCGAGTCAGGATCAATTTGTCCCAAAATCCAAGGCTAACACCCCCTCCAAAAACCAAGTTCAACCATGTTTGGGAGAAAAGTGTATTACCCATAAATCTAAAGTCTAATACCAACTAAATGGTCTTGGATATGAAAAAGGTTAGAAATATAAGGCTAATACTCATTTAAATGGGTCTCGTTGAGTCAGGATCAATTTGTCCGAAAATCCAAGGCTAACACTCCCTCCAAAAACCAAGTTCAACCATATTTGGGGGAAAAGTGTATTACCCATAAATTTTACGTCTAATACCAACTAAAAGTTCTTGGATATGAACAAGGTTAGAAATATAAGGCTAATACTCATTTAAATGGGCCTCGTTGAGTCAGGATCAATTCGTCCAAAAATCCAAAGCTAACACCCCCTCCAAAAACAAAGTTCAACCATGTTTGGAGAAAAAGTGTATTACCCATAAATTTAAAGTCTAATACCAACTAAATGGTCTTGGATATGAAAAAGGTTAGAAATATAAGGCTAATACTCATTTAAATGGGGTTGGTCGAGTCAGGATCAATTTGTCTGTAAATCCAAGGCTAACACCCCCTCCAAAAACCAAGTTCAACCATGTTTGGGGGAAAAGTGTATTACTCATAAATTTGAAGTCTAATACCAACAAAAAGGTCTTTTATATGAACAAGGTTAGAAATATAAGGCTAATACTCATTTAAATCGGGCTCGTCGAGTCAGGATCAATTTGTCCGAAAATACAAGGCTAACACCCCCTCCAAAAACCAAGTTCAACCATGTTTGGGGGAAAAGTTTATTACCTATAAATTTGAAGTCTAATACAAACTAAAAGGACTTGGATATGAAAAAGGATAGAAATATAAGGCTAATACTCATTTAAATGGGGCTCGTCGAGTCAGGATCAATTTGTCCGAAAATCCAAGGCTAACACCCCCTCCAAAAACCAAGTTCAACCATGTTTGGGAGAAAAGTGTATTACCCATAAATCTAAAGTCTAATACCAACTAAATGGTCTTGGATATGAAAAAGGTTAGAAATATAAGGCTAATACTCATTTAAATGGGTCTCGTTGAGTCAGGATCAATTTGTCCGCAAATCCAAGGCTAACACTCCCTCCAAAAACCAAGTTCAACCATATTTGGGGGAAAAGTGTATTACCCATAAATTTTACGTCTAATACCAACTAAAAGTTCTTGGATATGAACAAGGTTAGAAATATAAGGCTAATACGCATTTAAATGGGCCTCGTTGAGTCAGGATCAATTCGTCCAAAAATCCAAAGCTAACACCCCCTCCAAAAACAAAGTTCAACCATGTTTGGGGGAAAAGTGTATTACCCATAAATTTGAAGTCTAATACCAACTAAAAGGTCTTGGATATGAAAAAGGATATAAATATAAGGCTAATACTCATTTAAATGGAGCTCGTCGAATCAGGATCAATTTGTCCGAAAATCCAAGATTAACACCCCCTCCAAAAACCAAGTTCAACCATGTTTGGGGCAAAAGTGTATTACCCATAAATTTGACGTCTAACACCAACTAAAAGCTCTTGTATATGAACAATGTTAGAAATATAAGGCCAATACTCATTTAAATGGGGCTCGTTGAGTCAGGATCATTTTGTCCGAAAATCCGAGGCTAACACCCCCTCCAAAAACCAAGTTCAACCATATTTGGTGGAAAAGTGTATAACCCATAAATTTGACGTCTAATACCAACTAAAAGTTATTGGATATAAACAAGGTTAGAAATATAAGGCTAATACTCATTTAAATGGGGCTCGTTGAGTCAGGATTAATTTGTCCAAAAATCCAAGGCTAACACCCCCTCCAAAAACCAAGTTCAACCATGTTTGGGAGAAAAGTGTATTACCCATAAATCTAAAGTCTAATACCAAGTAAAAGGTCTTGGATATGAAAAAAGATAGAAATATAAGGCTAATACTCATTTAAATAGGGCTCATCGAGTCAGGATCAATTTGTCCGAAAATCCAAGGCTAACAACCCCTCCAAAAACCAAGTTCAACCATGTTTGGGGGAAAAGTGTATTACCCATAAATTTGACGTCTAAGAACAACTAAAAGCTATTGGATATGAACAAGGTTAGAAATATAAGGCTAATACTCACTTAAATGGGGCTTGTCGAGTCAGGATCAATTTGTCCGAAAATCCAAGGCTAACACCCCCTCCAAAAACGAAGTTCAACCATGTTTGGGGGAAAAGTGTATTACTCATAAATTTGAAGTCTAATACCAACTAAAAGGTCTTGTATATGAACAAGGTGAGAAATATAAGGCTAATACTCATTTAAATGGGGCTCGTCGAGTCAGGATCAATTTGTCCGAAAATCCAAGGCTAACACCCCCTCCAAAATACAAGTTCAACCATGTTTGGGGGAAAAGTGTATTACCCATAAATTTGACGTCTAATACCAACTAAAAGCTCTTGGATATGAACAAGGTTAGAAATATAAGGCTAATACTCATTTAAATGGGGCTCGTTGAGTCAGGATAAATTTATCCGAAAATCCAAGGCTAACACCCCCTCCAAAAACCAAGTTCAACCATGTTTGGGGGAAAAGTGTATTACCCATAAATTTGAAGTGTAATACCAACTTAAAGGTCTTGGATATGAAAAAGTATATAAATATATGGCTAATACTCATTTAAATTGGGCTCGTCGAGTCAGGATCAATTTGTCTGAAAATCCAAGGCTAACACCCCCTCCAAAAACCAAGTTCAACCATGTTTGGGGGAAAAGTGTATTACCCATAAATTTGACGTCTTATACCAACTAAAAGCTCTTGGATATGAACAAGGTTAGAAATATAAGGCTAATACTCATTTAAATGGGGCTCGTCGAGTCAGGATCAATTTGTCCGAAAATCCAAGGCTAACACCCCCTCCAAAAACCAAGTTCAACCATGTTTGGGGGAAAAGTGTATTACCTATAAATTTGAAGTCTAATACAAACTAAAAGGTCTTGGATATGAAAAAGGATAGAAATATAAGGCTTATACTCATTTAAATGGGGCTCGTCGAGTCAGGATCAATTTGTCTGAAAATCCAAGGCTAACACCCACTCCAAAAACCAAGTTCAACCATGTTTGGGGGAACAGTGTATTACCCATAAATTTGATTTCTCATACCAACTAAAAGCTCTTGGATATGAAAAAGGTTAGAAATATAAGGCTAATACTCATTTAAATGGGGCTCATCGAGTCAGGATCAATTTGTCCGAAAATCCAAGCCTAACACCCCCTCCAAAAACCAAGTTCAACCATGTTTGGGAGAAAAGTGTATTACCCATAAATCTAAAGTCTAATACCAACTAAATGGTCTTGGATATGAAAAAGGTTAGAAATATAAGGCTAATACTCATTTAAATGGGGCTCGTTGAGTCAGGATCAATTTGTCCGAAAATCCAAGGCTAACACCCCCTCCAAAAACCAAGTTCAACCATGTTTGGGGGAAAAGTGTATTACCCATAAATTTTACGTCTAATACCAACTAAAAGTTCTTGGATATGAACAAGGTTAGAAATATAAGGCTAATACTCATTTAAATGGGCCTCGTTGAGTCAGGATCAATTTGTCCAAAATTCCAAAGCTAACACCCCCTCCAAAAACAAAGTTCAACCATGTTTGGGGGAAAAGTGTATTACCCATAAATTTGAAGTCTAATACCAACTAAAAGCTCTTGGATATGAAAAAGGATATAAATATAAGGCTAATACTCATTTAAATGGGGCTCGTCGAATTAGGATCAATTTGTCCGAAAATCCAAGATTAACACCCCCTCCAAAAACCAAGTTCAACCATGTTTGGGGCAAAAGTGTATTACCCATAAATTTGACGTCTAACACCAACTAAAAGCTCTTGTATATGAACAATGTTAGAAATATAAGGCCAATACTCATTTAAATGGGGCTCGTTGAGTCAGGATCAATTTGTCCGAAAATCCAAGGCTAACACCCCCTCCAAAAACCAAGTTCAACCATGTTCGGGAGAAAAGTGTATTACCCATAAAATTAAAGTCTAATACCAACTTAATGGTCTTGGATATGAAAAAGGTTAGAAATATAAGGCTAATACTAATTTAAATGGGGCTCGTCGAGTCAGGATCAATTTGTCCGAAAATCCAAGGCTAACACCCCCTCCAAAAACCAAGTTCAACCATATTTGGGGGAAAAGTGTATAACCCATAAATTTGACGTCTAATACCAACTAAAAGTTATTGGATATGAACAAGGTTAGAAATATAAGGCTAATACTCATTTAAATGGGGCTCGTTGAGTCAGGATCAATTTGTCCAAAAATCCAAGGCTAACACCCCCTCCAAAAACCAAGTTCAACCATGTTTGGGAGAAAAGTGTATTACCCATAAATCTAAAGTCTAATACCAACTAAAAGGTCTTGGATATGAAAAAGGATAGAAATATAAGGCTAATACTCATTTAAATGGGGCTCGTCGAGTCAGGATCAATTTGTCCGAAAATCCAAGGCTAACACCCCCTCCAAAATACAAGTTCAACCATGTTTGGGGGAAAAGTGTATTACCCATAAATTTGACGTCTAATACCAACTAAAAGCTCTTGAATATGAACAAGGTTAGAAATATAAGGCTAATACTCATTTAAATGGGGCTCGTTGAGTCAGGATAAATTTGTCCGAAAATCCAAGGCTAACACCCCCTCCAAAAACCAAGTTCAACCATGTTTGGGGGAAAAGTGTATTACCCATGAATTTGAAGTGTAATACCAACTTAAAGGTCTTGGATATGAAAAAGTATATAAATATATGGCTAATACTCATTTAAATGGGGCTCGTCGAGTCAGGATCAATTTGTCCGAAAATCCAAGGCTAACACCCCCTCCAAAAACCAAGTTCAACCATGTTTGGGGGAAAAGTGTATTACCCATCAATTTGAAGTCTAATACCAACTAAAAGGTCTTGGATATGAAAAAGGATATAAATATAAGGCTAATACTCATTTAAATGGGGTTCGTCGAGTCAGGATCAATTTGTCCGAAAATCCAAGGCTAACACCCCCTCCAAAAACCAAGTTCAACCATGTTTGGAGGAAAAGTGTATTACCCATAAATTTGAAGTCTAATACCAACTAAAAGGTCTTGGATATGAAAAAGGATAGAAATATAAGGCTAATACTCATTTAAATGGGGCTCGTCAAGTCAGGATCAATTTGTCCGAAAATCCAAGGGTAACACCCCCTCCAAAAACCATGTTCAACCATGTTTGGGGGAAAAGTGTATTACCTATCCATTTGACATCTAATACCAACTAAAAGGTCTTGGATATGAAAAAGGATATAAATATAAGGCTAATACTCATTTAAATGGGGCTCGTCGAGTCAGGATCAATTTGTCCGAAAATCCAAGGCTAACACCCCCTCCAAAAACCAAGTTCAACCATGTTTGGAGGAAAAGTGTATTACCCATAAATTTGAAGTCTAATACCAACTAAAAGGTCTTGGATATGAAAAAGGATAGAAATATAAGGCTAATACTCATTTAAATGGGGCTCGTCGAGTCAGGATCAATTTGTCCGAAAATCCAAGGCTAACACCCCCTCCAAAAACCAAGTTCAACCATGTTTGGGGGAAAAGTGTATTACCCATAAATTTGACGTCTAATACCAACTAAAAGCTCTTGGATATGAACAAGGTTAGAAATATAAGGCTAATACTCATTTAAATGGGGCTCGTCGAGTCAGGATCAATTTGTCCGAAAATCCAAGGCTAACACCCCCTCCAAAAACCAAGTTCAACCATGTTTGGGGGAAAAGTGTATTACCCATAAATTTGACGTCTAACACCAACTAAAAGATCTTGTATATGAACAATGTTAGAAATATAAGGCTAATACTCATTTAAATGGGATCGTTGAGTCAGGATCAATTTGTCCGAAAATCCAAGGCTAAAACCCCCTCCAAAAACCAAGTTCAACCATGTTTGGGAGAAAAGTGTATTACCCATAAATTTGACGTCTCATACCAACTAAAAGCTCTTGGATATGAACAAGGTTAGAAATATAAGGCTAATACTCATTTAAATGGGGCTCGTCGAGTCAGGATCAATTTGTCCGAAAATCCAAGGCTAACACCCCCTCCAAAAACCAAGTTCAACCATGTTTGGAGGAAAAATGTATTACCCATAAATTTGAAGTCTAATACCAAGTAAAAGGTCTTGGATATGAAAAAGGATAGAAATATAAGGCTAATACTCATTTAAATTGGGATCGTCGAGTCAGGATCAATTTGTCCGAAAATCCAAGGCTAACACCCCCTCCAAAAAGCAAGTTCAACCATGTTTGGGGGAAAAGTGTATTACCTATAAATTTGACGTCTAATACCAACTAAACGCTCTTGGATATGAACAAGGTTAGAAATATAAGGCTAATACTCAATTAGCTGGGGCTCATCGAGTCAGGATCAATTAGTCCGAAAATCTAAGGCTAAAACCCCCTCCAAACACCAAGTTCAGTCATGCTTGGGGGAAACGTCTATTACCCATAAAATTGAAGTCTAATACCAACTAAAAGGGGCTTGGATATGAACAAGGTTAGAAATCTAAGGCTAAAACTCATTTAAATGGGGCTCATCGAGTCAGGATCAATTTGTCCGAAAATCCAAGGCTAACACCCCCTCCAAAAACCAAGTTCAACCATGTTTGGGGGAAAAGTGTATTACCCATAAATTTGACGTCTCATACCAACTAAAAGCTCTTGGATATGAACAAGGTTAGAAATATAAGGCTAATACTCATTTAAATGGGGCTCGTCGAGTCAGGATCAATTTGTCCGAAAATCCAAGGCTAACACCCCCTCCAAAAACCAAGTTCAACCATGTTTGGGGGAAAAGTGTATTACCCATAAATTTGACGTCTAACACCAACTAAAAGATCTTGTATATGAACAATGTTAGAAATATAAGGCTAATACTCATTTAAATGGGGCTCGTTGAGTCAGGATCAATTTGTCCGAAAATCCAAGGCTAAAACCCCCTCCAAAAACCAAGTTCAACCATGTTTGGGAGAAAAGTGTATTACCCATAAATTTAAAGTCTAATACCAACTTAATGGTCTTGGATATGAAAAAAGTTAGAAATATAAGGCTAATACTCATTTAAATGGGGCTCGTCGAGTCAGGATCAATTTTTCCGAAAATCGAAAGCTAACACCCCCTCCAAAAACCAAGTTCAACCATGTTTGGAGGAAAAATGTATTACCCATAAATTTGAAGTCTAATACCAAGTAAAAGGTCTTGGATATGAAAAAGGATAGAAATATAAGGCTAATACTCATTTAAATTGGGATCGTCGAGTCAGGATCAATTTGTCCGAAAATCCAAGGCTAACACCCCCTCCAAAAACCAAGTTCAACCATATTTGGGGGAAAAGTGTATTAACTATAAATTTGACGTCTAATACCAACTAAACGCTCTTGGATATGAACAAGGTTAGAAATATAAGGCTAATACTCAATTAGCTGGGGCTCATCGAGTCAGGATCAATTAGTCCGAAAATCGAAGGCTAAAACCCCCTCCAAACACCAAGTTCAGTCATGCTTGGGGGAAACGTCTATTACCCATAAAATTGAAGTCTAATACCAACTAAAACGGGCTTGGATATGAACAAGGTTAGAAATCTAAGGCTAAAACTCATTTAAATGGGGCTCATCGAGTCAGGATCAATTTGTCCGAAAATCCAAGGCTAACACCCCCTCAAAAAACCAAGTTCAATCATGTTTGGGAAAAAAGTCTATTACCCATAAATTTGAAGTCTAATACCAACTAAAAAGGGCTTGGATATGAACAAGGTTAGAAATATAAGGCTAATACTCAATTAAATGGGGCTCGTCGAGTCAGGATCAATTTGTCCGAAAATCCAAGGCTAAAACCCCCTCCAAACACCAAGTTCAATCATGCTTGGGGGAAAAGTCTACTACCCATAAAATTGAAGTCTAATACGAAATACAAAGGTCTTGGATATGAACAAGGTTACAAATCTAAGGCTAATACTCATTTAAATGGGGCTCGTCGAGTCAGGATTAATTTGTCCGAAAATCAAAGGCTAACACCCCCTCAAGAAACCAAGTTCAATCATGTTTATGGGAAAAGTCTATTACCCATAAATTTGAAGTCTAATACCAACTAAAAAGGTCTTGGATATGAACAAGGTTAGAAATATAAGCTTAATACTCATTTAATGGGGATCGTCGAGTCAGGATCAATTTGTCCGAAAATCCAAGGCTAACACACCCTCCAAACACCAAGTTCAATCATGCTTGGGTGAAACGTCTTTTACCCATAAATTTGAAGTCTAATACCAACTGAAATGGGCTTGGATATGAACAAGGTTAGAAATCTAAGGCTAATACTCATTTAAATGGGGCTCGTCAAGTCAGGATCAATTAGTCAGAAAATCCAAGGCTAACACCCCCTCAAAAAACCAAGTTCAATCATGCTTGGGGGAAACGTCTATTACCCATAAAATTGAAGTCTAATACCAACTAAAAAGGGCTTGGATATGAACAAGGTTAGAAATCTAAGGGTAAAACTCATTTAAATGGGGCTCGTCGAGTCAAGATCAATTTGTCTGAAAATCAAAGGCTAACACCCCCTCAAGAAACCAAGTTCAATCATGTTTGGGGGAAAAGTCTATTACCCATAAATTTGAAGTCTAATACCAACTAAAAAGGTCTTGGATATGAACAAAGTTAGACATATAAGCTTAATACTCATTTAATGGGGATCGTCGAGTCAGGATTAATTTGTCCGAAAATCCAAGGCTAACACACCCTCCAAACACCAAGTTCAATCATGCTTGGGTGAAACGTCTTTTACCCATAAATTTGAAGTCTAATACCAACTGAAATGGGCTTGGATATGAACAAGGTTAGAAATCTAATGCTAATACTCATTTAAATGGGGCTCGTCAAGTCAGGATCAATTAGTCAGAAAATCCAAGGCTAACACCCCCTTAAAAAACCAAGTTCAATCATGCTTGGGGGAAACGTCTATTACCCATAAAATTGAAGTCTAATACCAACTAAAAAGGGCTTGGATATGAACAAGGTTAGAAATCTAAGGCTAAAACTCATTTAAATGGGGCTCGTCGAGTCAGAATCAATTTGTCCAAAACTCCAAGGCTAACACCCCCTCAAAAAACCAAGTTCAATCATGTTTGGGAAAAAAGTCTATTACCCATAAATTTGAAGTCTAATACCAACTAAAAAGGGCTTGGATATGAACAAGGCTAGAAATCTAAGGCTAATACTAATTTAAATGGGGCTAGTCGAGTCAGGATCAATATGGCCGAAAATCCAAGGCTAATGCGCCCTCCAACAAGCCAGTTCAATCATGTTTGGGGGAAAAGTCTATTACCCATAAAATTTAAGTCTAATTCCCACTAAAATAGGGTTGGATATGACAAGACCAACAAGGTCAGAAATCTAAGGCTAATAACCATTGAAATGGGGTTAGTCGAGTCAGGATCAATATGGCCGAAAATCCAAGGCTAATGCTTCCTCCAACAATACAGTTCAATCATGTTTGGAGGAAAATTCTATTACCCATAAAATTTAATTCTAATACCAACTCAAAATGGTGTTGGATATGACAAGACCAAGGCTAATACCCATTGAAATGGGGCTAGTCGAGTTAGGATCAATATGGCCGAAAATCCAAGGCTAATGCTCCCTCCAACAAGCCAGTTCAATCATGTTTGCCGGAAAAGTCTATTACCCATAAAATTTCAGTCTACTACCATCTAAAATGGGGTTGGATATGACAAGACCAACAAGGTTAGAAATCTAAGGCTAATACCCATTGAAATGGGGCTAGTCGAGTCAGGATCAATATGGCAGAAAATCCAAGGCTAATGCCCCCTCCAACAAGCTTGTTCTATCTTGTTTGTGGGAAAAGTCTATTACCCATAACATTTAAGTCTAATACCAACTAAAATGGGATTGGATATAAAAAGACCAACAAGGTAAGAAATCTAAGGCAAATACCCACTGAAATGGTGCTAGTCGAGTCAGGATCAATATGTCCGAAAATCCAAGGCTAATGCTCCCTCCAACAAGCCAGTTCAATCAAGTTTGGGGGAAAAGTCTATTACCCTTAAAATTTAAGTGTAATACCAACTAAAATGGGGTTGGATATGACAACACCAAAAAGGTCAGAAATCTAAGGCTAATACCCATTGAAATGGTGCTAGTCGAGTCAGTTTCAATATGGCCGAAAACCCAAGGCTAATGCTCCCTCCAACAAGCCAGTTCAATAATGTTTGGGGGAAAAATCTATTACCCATAAAATTTAAGTCAAATACCAACTAAAATGGGGTTGGATATAACAAGACCAACAAGGTAAGAAATCTAAGGCTCATACCGATTGAAATGGGGCTAGTCGAGTCAGGATCAATATGTCCGAAAATCCAAGGCTAATGCTCCCTCCAACAAGCCAGTTCAATCAAGTTTGGGGGAAAAGTCTATTACCCTTAAAATTTAAGTGTAATACCAACTAAAATGGGGTTGGATATGACAACACCAAAAAGGTCAGAAATCTAAGGCTAATACCCACTGAAATGGTGCTAGTCGAGTCAGGATCAATATGGCCGAAAATCCAAGGCTAATGCTCCCTCCAACAAGCCAGTTCAATCATGTTTGCCGGAAAAGTCTATTACCCATAAAATTTAAGTCTAATACCATCTAAAATGGGGTTGGATATGATAAGACCAACAAGGTTAGAAATCTAAGGCTAATACCCATTGAAATGGGGCTAGTCGAGTCAGGATCAATATGGCAGAAAATCCAAGGCTAATGCCCCCTCCAACAAGCTTGTTCTATCTTGTTTGTGGGAAAAGTCTATTACCCATAACATTTAAGTCTAATACCAACTAAAATGGGGTTGGATATAGAAAGACCAACAAGGTAAGAAATCTAAGCCAAATACCCACTGAAATGGTGTTAGTCGAGTCAGGATCAATATGTCCGAAAATCCAAGGCTAATGCTCCCTCCAACAAGCCAGTTCAATCAAGTTTGGGGGAAAAGTTTATGACCCTTAAAATTTAAGTGTAATACCAACTAAAATGGGGTTGGATATGACAACACCAAAAAGGTCAGAAATCTAAGGCTAATACCCATTGAAATGGTGCTAGTCGAGTCAGTTTCAATATGGCCGAAAACCCAAGGCTAATGCTCCCTCCAACAAGCCAGTTCAATAATATTCGGGGGAAAAATATATTACCCATAAAATTTAAGTCAAATACCAACTAAAATGGGGTTGGATATGACAAGACCAACAAGGTAAGAAATCTAAGGCTAATACCGATTGAAATGGGGCTAGTCGAGTCAGGATCAATATGTCCGCAAAACCAGGCTAATGCCCCCTCCAACAAGCTAGTTCAATCATGTTTGGGGGAAAAGTCTATTACCCATAAATTTTAAGTCTAATACCAACTAAAATTGGGTTGGATATGACAAGACCAACAAGGTCAGAAATCTAAGGCTAATACACATTCAAATGGGGGCTAGTTGAGTCGGGATCAATATGACAGAAAAATCCAAGGCTAATGCCCCCTCAAACAAGCTAGTTCAATCATGTTTGTGGTAAAAGTGTATTACCCATAAAATTTAAGTCTAATACCAACTAAAATGGGGTTGGATATGACATGACCAAGGCTAATACCCATTGAAATGGGGCTAGTCGAGTCAGGATCAATATGGCCAAAAATCCATGGCGAATGCTCCCTCCAACAAGCCAATTCAATCATGTTTGGGGAAAAAGTCTATTACACATAAAATTTAAATCTAATACCAACTAAAATGGGATTGGATATCACAATACCAACAAGGTCTGAAATCTAAGGATAATACCCATTGAAATGGGGCTAGTCGAGTCAGGATCAATATGGCTGAAAATCCAAGGCTAATGCTCCCTCCAACAAGCGAGTTCAATCATGTTTGGGGGAAAAGACTATTACCAATAAAATTTAAGTCTAATACTAGCTAAAATGGGATTGGATATCACAAGACTATCAAGGTAAGAAATCTAAAGCTAATACCTATTAAAATAGGACTAGTCGAGTCAGGATCAATATGGCCTAAAATCCAAGGCTAATGCTCCCTCCAACAAGCGAGATCAATCATGTTTGGGGGAAAAGTCTATTACCCATAAAATTTAAGTTTAATACCACCTAAAATGGGGTTGGATATGACAAGACCAACAAAGTCAGAAATCTAAGGCTAATACCCATTGAAATGGGGTTAGTCAAGTCAGGATCAATATGGCCAAAAATCCAAGGCTAATGCTCCCTCCAACAAGCCAGTTCAATCATGTTTGAGGGAAAAGTCTATTACCAATAAAATTTAAGTCTAATACTAGCTAAAATGGGATTGGATATCACAAGACCATCAAGGTCAGAAATCTAAGGCTAATACCCATTGAAATGGGGCTAGTCGAGTAAGGATCAATATGGCCGAAAATCCAAGGATAATGCTCCCTCCAACAAGCCAATTCAATCAAGATTGGGGGAAAAGTCTATTACCCATAAAATTTAAGTGTAATACCAACTAAAATGGGGTTGGATACAAGGTTGTCAAAATCGAGATTTTAACACGAATTGGAAGGGGCTCCGAAAAATCGGATCGTAAGATCGGATCGTAAAATCGTAAGATCGTACTTGAATTTTTCCGTACAAAAATCGTAAAATCACAGCTAAAATCGTGTGAGAAGCAAAATCGTAAAATCGTATGTAAAATATTTCTGAATACAAAATAGCATAATTATGGACATTTTTTTATCTTATTTTAAATAAAGTTCAATTATTTTGTATATAGTTTAATTATACAATTAATTATACAATTAATAGGAGTAAGTTATATAATTAAATAATTACTTTTGAAAAACCCTCCAGCAATAAAATTATTATTTTTAATTATATTTAAATTAAAAAAATGAATTTAAATATAATAAAAACCACCACAATATTAATCACACCCTTACTTTGCCGGTTTGATTTTATGTTTTCGGTTCTGTATTTTACAGATAAATTCATGATGATGATGATAATAATAATAATAATAATAATAATAATAATAATAATAATAATAATAATAATAATAATAATTTACTCTAAAGACCTCAATTTAAGTCTAATACCAACTAAAATAGGTTTGGATATGACAAGACCAACAAGGTCAGAAATCCAAGGCTAATACACATTCAAATGGGGCTACTCGAGTCAGGATCAATATGGCCGAAAATTCAAGGTAAATGCCCCCTCCAACAAGCCAATTCAATCATGTTTGTGGGAAAAGTCTATTACCCATAAAATTTAAGTCTAATACCAACTAAAATGGGATTGGATATGACAAGACCAAGGCTAATACCCATTGAAATGTCGCTAGTTGAGTCAGGATCAATATGGCCAACAATCCAAGGCTAATGCTCCCTCCAACAAGCCAGTTCAATCATGTTTGGGAGAAAAGTCTATTACCCATAAAATTTAAGTCTAATACCAACTAAAATGGGGTTGGATATACAAAGAAAAACAAGGTAAAAAATCTAAGGCTAATACCAATTGAAATGTGACTAGTCGAGTCAGGATCAAGATGGCAGAAAATCCAAGGTAAATTCTCCCTCCAACAAGCCAGTTCAATCATTTTTGGGAGAAAAGTCTATTACCCGAAAAAATTTAATTCTAATACCAACTAAAATGGGGTTGGATATGACAAGACCAAGGCTAATACCCATTGAAATGGGGTTAGTCGAGTCAGGATCAATATGGCCGGAAATCCAAGGCTAATGTTCCCTCCAACAAGACAGTTCAATCATGTTTGGGGGAAAAGTCTATTACCCGTAAAATTAAAGTCTA
Source organism: Salix suchowensis (assembly GCA_029030765.1). Classification (NCBI taxonomy): domain Eukaryota; kingdom Viridiplantae; phylum Streptophyta; class Magnoliopsida; order Malpighiales; family Salicaceae; genus Salix; species Salix suchowensis. The sequence continues at coordinate 14,297,302 of CM054998.1, read as the reverse complement.
ATACCAACTAAAATGGGGTTGGATATGATAAGACCAACAAGGTCAGAAATCTAAGGATAATACCCATTGAAATGGGGCTAGTCGAGTCAGGATAAATATGGCCAAAAATTCAAGGCTAATGCCCCCTCGAACAAGCTTGTTCTATCTTGTTTGTGGGAAAAGTCTATTACCCATAAAATTTAAGTCTATTACCAACTAAAATGGGGTTGGATATGACAAGACCAAGGCTAATACCAATTGAAATGGGGCTAGTCGAGTCAGGATCAATATGGCCGAAAATCCAAGGATAATGCTCCCTCCAACAACCCAGTTCAATCATGTTTGGGGGGAAAGTCTATTACCTATAAAATTTAAGTCTAATTCCCACTAAAATAGGGTTGGATATGACAAGACCAACAAGGTCAGAAATCTAAGGCTAATACTAATTTAAATGGGGCTAGTCGAGTCAGGATCAATATGGCCGAAAATCCAAGGCTAATGCGCCCTCCAACAAGCCAGTTCAATCATGTTTGGGGGAAAAGTCTATTACCCATAAAATTTAAGTCTAATTCCCACTAAAATAGGGTTGGATATGACAAGACCAACAAGGTCAGAAATCTAAGGCTAATAACCATTGAAATGGGGTTAGTCGAGTCAGGATCAATATGGCCGAAAATCCAAGGCTAATGCTTCCTCCAACAATACAGTTCAATCATGTTTGGAGGAAAATTCTATTACCCATAAAATTTAATTCTAATACCAACTCAAAATGGTGTTGGATATGACAAGACCAAGGCTAATACCCATTGAAATGGGGCTAGTCGAGTTAGGATCAATATGGCCGAAAATCCAAGGCTAATGCTCCCTCCAACAAGCCAGTTCAATCATGTTTGCCGGAAAAGTCTATTACCCATAAAATTTAAGTCTACTACCATCTATAATGGGGTTGGATATGACAAGACCAACAAGGTTAGAAATCTAAGGCTAATACCCATTGAAATGGGGCTAGTCGAGTCAGGATCAATATGGCAGAAAATCCAAGGCTAATGCCCCCTCCAACAAGCTTGTTCTATCTTGTTTGTGGGAAAAGTCTATTACCCATAACATTTAAGTCTAATACCAACTAAAATGGGATTGGATATAAAAAGACCAACAAGGTAAGAAATCTAAGGCAAATACCCACTGAAATGGTGCTAGTCGAGTCAGGATCAATATGTCCGAAAATCCAAGGCTAATGCTCCCTCCAACAAGCCAGTTCAATCAAGTTTGGGGGAAAAGTCTATTACCCTTAAAATTTAAGTGTAATACCAACTAAAATGGGGTTGGATATGACAACACCAAAAAGGTCAGAAATCTAAGGCTAATACCCATTGAAATGGTGCTAGTCGAGTCAGTTTCAATATGGCCGAAAACCCAAGGCTAATGCTCCCTCCAACAAGCCAGTTCAATAATGTTTGGGGGAAAAATCTATTACCCATAAAATTTAAGTCAAATACCAACTAAAATGGGGTTGGATATGACAAGACCAACAAGATAAGAAATCTAAGGCTAATACCGATTGAAATGGGGCTAGTCGAGTCAGGATCAATATGTCCGAAAATCCAAGGCTAATGCTCCCTCCAACAAGCCAGTTGAATCAAGTTTGGGGGAGAAGTCTATTACCCTTAAAATTTAAGTGTAATACCAACTAAAATGGGGTTGGATATGACAAAACCAAAAAGGTCAGAAATCTAAGGCTAATACCCATTGAAATGGTGCTAGTCGAGTCAGTTTCAATATGGTCGAAAACCCAAGGCTAGTGCTCCCTCCAACAAGCCAGTTCAATAATATTCGGGGGGAAAATATATTACCTATAAAATTTAAGTCAAATACCAACTAAAATGGGGTTGGATATGACAAGACCAACAAGGTAAGAAATCTAAGGCTAATACCGATTGAAATGGGGCTAGTCGAGTCAGGATCAATATGTCCGCAAAACCAGGCTAATGCCCCCTCCAACAAGCTAGTTCAATCATGTTTGGGGGAAAAGTCTATTACCCATAAATTTTAAGTCTAATACCAACTAAAATTGGGTTGGATATGACAAGACCAACAAGGTCAGAAATCTAAGGCTAATACACATTCAAATGGGGCTAGTTGAGTCAGGATCAATATGACAGAAAATCCAAGGCTAATGCCCCCTCAAACAAGCTAGTTCAATCATGTTTGTGGTAAAAGTGTATTACCCATAAAATTTAAGTCTAATACCAACTAAAATGGGGTTGGATATGACATGACCAAGGCTAATACCCATTGAAATGGGGCTAGTCGAGTCAGGATCAATATGGCCAAAAATCCATGGCGAATGCTCCCTCCAACAAGCCAATTCAATCATGTTTGGGGAAAAAGTCTATTACACATAAAATTTAAATCTAATACCAACTAAAATGGGATTGGATATCACAATACCAACAAGGTCTGAAATCTAAGGATAATACCCATTGAAATGGGGCTAGTCGAGTCAGGATCAATATGGCTGAAAATCCAAGGCTAATGCTCCCTCCAACAAGCGAGTTCAATCATGTTTGGGGGAAAAGACTATTACCAATAAAATTTAAGTCTAATACTAGCTAAAATGGGATTGGATATCACAAGACTATCAAGGTAGAAATCTAAAGCTAATACCTATTAAAATAGGACTAGTCGAGTCAGGATCAATATGGCCTAAAATCCAAGGCTAATGCTCCCTCCAACAAGCGAGATCAATCATGTTTGGGGGAAAAGTCTATTACCCATAAAATTTAAGTTTAATACCACCTAAAATGGGGTTGGATATGACAAGACCAACAAAGTCAGAAATCTAAGGCTAATACCCATTGAAATGGGGTTAGTCAAGTTAGGATCAATATGGCCAAAAATCCAAGGCTAATGCTCCCTCCAACAAGCCAGTTCAATCATGTTTGAGGGAAAAGTCTATTACCAATAAAATTTAAGTCTAATACTAGCTAAAATGGGATTGGATATCACAAGACCATCAAGGTCAGAAATCTAAGGCTAATACCCATTGAAATGGGGCTAGTCGAGTAAGGATCAATATGGCCGAAAATCCAAGGATAATGCTCCCTCCAACAAGCCAATTCAATCAAGATTGGGGGAAAGTCTATTACCCATAAAATTTAAGTGTAATACCAACTAAAATGGGGTTGGATACAAGGTTGTCAAAATCGAGATTTTAACACGAATCGGAAGGGGCTCCGAAAAATCGGATCGTAAGATCGGATCGTAAAATCGTAAGATCGTACTTGAATTTTTCCGTACAAAAATCGTAAAATCACAGCTAAAATCGTGTGAGAAGCAAAATCGTAAAATCGTATGTAAAATATTTCTTAATACAAAATAGCATAATTATGGACATTTTTTATCTTATTTTAAATAAAGTTCAATTATTTTGTATATAGTTTAATTATACAATTAATTATACAATTAATAGGAGTAAGTTATATAATTAAATAATTACTTTTGAAAAACCCTCCAGCAATAAAATTATTATTTTTAATTATATTTAAATTAAAAAAATGAATTTAAATATAATAAAAACCACCACAATATTAATCACACCCTTACTTTGCCGGTTTGATTTTATGTTTTCGGTTCTGTATTTTACAGATAAATTCATGATGATGATAATAATAATAATAATAATAATAATAATAATAATAATAATAATAATAATAATTTACTCTAAAGACCTCAATTTTTGTTTTTTTGACAGGGAAAATAGGAGTGATGCGCCTTTTCATGTGTGAGTGGGTGGTGCTCTCCTCTCTCTCTCTCTCTCTCTCTCTCTCTTCTTCTTCTTCTCCAGGAGCACTTTATTATTTCTCAAAGAAACTCGAAAAAGCTCTCCTGTAAAGAAACTCAAAAAAGCCTAATTTTTTCTCTTTCTTTCTTCCACTTTCTGCTCTTCAATACCATACCATATCAAAGCTTGTTAAGGTTTGTTTAATTTATCAATGATTATTTTTTCTCTTCAATTTAGTGTTTTGCCTTCAAGCTCCTATATGGGTTCATGTGATTTCATGATCTCTCTGTCTTTCATTTTTCTCTTCCTTTGATTTTTCGGGTTGTTTCTGTCTCAATATTTCGAGAGAGAGGGCTGCGTCAAAAATGAGAAATCAGAATGTAGAAATTAGAATAGCCTGGGATCGTAAAATCGGACCGATCCGGTCTGATTTTACGATTCCGTACGATTTTACCGTTTTTTGACCGAGTTTCACCCAACCGATTTTTCCACCCGAGTTAACAAGGTTTGATGAGTTGACTCGTAAAATCGAACGATTTTGCGAGTCAACTCGCGAGTTTAACAACCATGGTTGGATATGACAAGATCAACAAGGTCAGAACTCTAAGGCTAATACCCATTGAAATGGGGCTAGTCGATTCAGGATCAATAAGTACCAAAATCCAAGGCTAATACCCCCTCAAACAAGCCAGATCAATCATGCCCGATGGAAAAGGCTATTACCCATAAAATTTAAGCCTCATACAAACTAAAAAGGGCTTGGATATGACAAGACCAAAAAGATCAGAAATCGAAGTCTAATACCCATTCAAAAGGGGCTAGTCGATTCAGGATCAATAAGTACCAAAATCCAAATCCGTTATCCCCTCAAACAAGCCAGTTCAATCATACTCGAGGGAAAAGTCTTTTACCCATAAAATTGAAGCCCAATACCATCTAAAAAGGGCGTGGTTATGACAAGACCAACCAGGTCAGAAATCAAAGGCTAATACCCATTGAAATGGGGCTAGTCGAGTCAGGATCAATATGTCCCAAAATCCAAGGCTAATACCCCCTCAAACAAGCAGTTCAATCATGCTCGGGGAAAAAGTGTTTTACCCATAAAATTTAAGCCTAATACCAACTAAAAAGGGCTTGGATATGAGAGGTCAAAAATTGAAGGCTAATACCATTGAAATGGGGCTAGTCGAGTCAAGATCAATATGTCCCAAATTCAAGGCTAATACCCCCTCAAACAAGGCAGATCAATCATGCCCGAGGGAAAAGGCTATTACCCATAAAATTTAAAAAATCGTGAGTCTGCTTTATGTATAGGCCCACAATTTTCATGAAGTATCTAGTACGAGAAAAAACCTGGTTTGATGAACAGAATCTGACGCAATCTATTTAGTCAAAAACCAAGCAAGACTAGATATTCAAACAGAAATATCTTGAGCTTCTTGTTTTGAAATTACATGATTCAAAAATCCATAGTCATTTTTATGTGTAGGCCTACAACTTTCATGCAGGATCCAACACGAGAAAAAACCTGACTTGATTAACATAATTTGCCGCAATCTGCTCATTTAAAAAACCAGCAAGACTAAACATTCAAAGGATAATATTTTAAGGTTCTGATTTTAAAATTACATGATTCAAAAATCTAGAGTTATCTCTATGTATATTCCTACATCTTCCAAGTTTCTCAAACGAATGGTCGTCTAGGAGTACACAAGCACACGTGAACGGCTCGAAATTTCACTTTCATCATTTGTAACAACGAGTAATTGGATCCAATCCAATCCAAAGCCACAAATCTCTATCCAATATTTTGTGGACCCTGCAGCCCGATCCTTAATGGGCTCAGCGCACTTTTCAGGCTCTATCTCTGGCATTGATCGATATTAGAAAATACAACTCATAATTTAGGATTAATTTACAAATGTAAAATGACTTTCTAACTCCTTTAATAAAAAGAAAACGTTCAAGAAGTACAGAATACTTCATGAAACACCTAACAAGGAGTTCATGATTTCCCTGTTCTCTGTATGTTTACATGCATATTTTGCATAGTTAATCTCTAAAATATAATTATCATTTTTCTAAGCAAATATATACTTAAACATTTGAAAAAAAAAACTCACAAAATCAGCTATCACCCATCCTATAAAGAGAATAAAACATACTGCAACAAGAGTAAGCAGTTTATTTTATGTAATTAGCTATGGGGTATTTTAATCGGCATAGATATCGCTTGGTGGATGGATTATAGAAAAAATCATCGTGGAAGTTGATTCTAAGCTTGCAGTGATTTAGTATTGGGGGTGCAAACTGTATTTTAAAGAAAATGTAATTTGGAATTAACGCAATTTTAATTGTTATGGGATCTACCAAAAACATAGTCAAACCATCGTTTGCAAGAAGCAGGATTTTAAAGATTTTATTTCACTTGACAACCCTGTTTTTTTTACTGATTATAGATCAAAAACTTGCAATTTAATTTGACTTTGAAATTATATCTTTGTAACATGTACATAGAGATCCTGAAACTTGGTATGGAGATGTTGTTCGTGATGATATAACACCAGATGTTGTTTCTTGATCAAATAGCAAGGGATTGTAGAGGACTTCATGTATGAATTTAGTTCGTGATGTAATTATAAGTAGTTTGATGAGATAATAAAAATAAGTGTCTAATTTACTTAAATTATTAATTATATATTTATTATTATGATTATTAAATCTACAATATTTAAAAAAATAATATATATATATATATATATATATATATATACTGTAAAGTAATTTCACAAGTTGACAGTAATATAAAAATTTGATAATCAAACACATAAAACTGATTTTCATTAAACTTCAAACTCAACTATAGTTTTAACCAAACATTTTAATTTTAATTATGAATCACAGTAAAAGTACTTTTTCATAAAACTATTTTTTAAAAAAAAATTAACCACACCAATAACCATAATGCCAAACATAGTCTCAATGGGACATAGCGCTCGTTTGGTAACGCGGCGCGGACGGAGGTTTAAAAAAAATTAACATTTCAGTGTTTGGTAAACTTGTAAACGCTGAAAATTTTTAGTGGACCCTACCATTAAAAATTTGCGAACCTCCGTTTCATGAAAAGCAGTTCAGAGCTGCCTTTCATGAAACGGAGGTTCTCATCCTCTGTATATAAACGGTTAATATACATATATTAAACGGTTAATATACATATATTAAACGGTTATATATATATATATATATAATTTTTATATTAAAATAATTTAAAAAGTAATTACAATAAATAAATATATTAGAAGAATATCACAATATAATTTTTTGTCTCTCAATTCTAATTTTATTTTAAATAATATTTTATGATTGTTTCGGGATCGAAGAGCCCTTCACGTATAGATTTAGTTTGGATGAAATTACAAATAGTTTGATGGGAGAATAAAAACAAGTGGTTATATTTTCTCATAAAATATTTTTTTTACTGGTTATATTTTTTTTTTCGACTTATATATATATATTATTTATTTTGTATAATCAGAGTGTTTGACTAGCTTAAACACATCATGATTAATCCTCAGATACAATTTTTATAGCTTTTTTTTTGTTGATTATATTCTTTTCCATGAAATTTTTTTTCTGTTTATATTTTTTTATTTTTTTCTTTTTCCACTTATATATATATATATATATATGATCGAGGTGTCCGGGCTAGCTTAAATGCACCACGATTAATCCTCGGATCCGATTTTTTTATTTTTTTTTTCCTGATTATGTTTTTTCTTCTTTTTTTTTCCATTTTTTTCCATTAAATATTTTTTTTTGGTTATATTTTTTTAATTTCTTTTTCCTTTTCTACTTATAATTTTTTTTGGTTTTTTATGAGGTATCCTAGCTGGCTCAAGCGCGTCCTTTACAATAATTTTACAAGTAAAAAGCTACATGCAAATCTTGGTAACCAAACACACAAAACTGTTTTTTTTCAATCTTAGACTGAACCACAGTTTTAACCAAACACTTAACTACTTATTTTGAACCACAGTAAAAACGTTTTTTTTTAAACTGCTTTTTTTTAACCTCAACCACAACAGTAACCACAATACCAAACAGACCCGTAATAAGAACCGGCCCACGCCACAAGGAACTCTGAGACATAATAGTAGGGGAGAGTTGGGAGTGAGTAAAGACAATGATTTATGGAGGGAAGACAGGTACTGACACCTTTTGGTTTTGGTTTTGGAGGCAATCGACGCCAAGGTCCAAAACCAAAACACACATCTTTTCGTCTCCCGCCTACTGTTTTCCCCTTTAAATCCACCATTATTTATTACATTTTAGCTTAGTAGCTGTCATTAATCCAAATTCAAAACCCCAAACCTAACCCAGGAGGAGTTTGTCGACAAGGAAAAGAAAGAAGGATGGGATCTTCATCAATATTGGATACAACAACGAATGACCCCGTTGATAATACTATTTCTTCTTCATCATCTGGTTATCATCCAACCTCAATCTACTTGATGTTTGTTTGATGATTGGATTATGGATGGTTCGTTGGTTTTTCGCTTGTGTTTTTTTATTTAAGATTTGTCAAGGATTATTAACTTTCTTCTATGTAGTCAAAGGCAAAACATCCTACTTTCCTTCTTTGCATCACCCAAAACTTAGACCCATGATCCATTTCATCAACTTGGTTTTTATTTTTTAATTTTATGCAAAAACTTGTACACAATATACAAATCTTTGGTGTTTGGGCAGGAAGTTGTACATTTTCTGTAAAAAAACAATAATTTGGGATATGTTAATAAATGAGAATTTAGACTTCTTTCGTGCATAAAAAAGTATCGTGGTGCACTCTCTTGATCGTATCTGAGTCCTAGTTTCATTTGCCTAGCGTTCTTTATGCATGTAGTTTGAAACTTGTGTAAGCATTATTATACTTGTTGATTTAATGGGTGTGTGACCTTGTTATTTAAACTGTCATCAGAGAAGTTTCAGGGCATGTTTCGTAGTGCACTCAAGTAAGATTGGAAATATGAAATCCATTAATAATTAGCTTTCTTGATTTGATGGGTTTGTCACCCTGTTATTTGCCGCTGTTGTAAAAATTATAGAACAGTTTTGATATTTGAGTCAAGTATGTTTGTAAATGTAAGAAGCATCAATTATTAGTTTTCTTGATTTGTCACTTGCCACTAATTTATTAGAAGATTTAGAACATGTTCGATATGCTAGTCAGGTATGTTTGGAAATGCGAGAAGCATCAATTATCAGCTTTTTGATGTGTTTTTTTGCCACTATTTTTTTAGAAAATTTAGAACACGTTTGGTACTTCGGTCAAGTATGTTTGGAAATATGAGAAGCATCAATTATTAGCTTTCTCAACTTTTTAGTTGCCACTATTGTATTAGAACGTGTTTGATATTTCCATCAAGTTTATTTGTAAATGCGAGAGGCATCATATACCAGCTTTCTCAATTTGTTATTTGTCACTGTTGTATTAAAAATTCTAAAACAAGTTTGATATTTGGGTCACGTATGTTTGAAAATGTGAGAAGCATCTATTATCAGCTTTCTCAATTTATTATTTGCCACTATTTTATTAGCATATTTAGAACATGTTTGATATGTCGGTCAAGTATGTTTGGAAATGCAAGAAGCATCAATTATCAGCTTTCTTGATGTGTTATATGTCACTATTTTATTAGAAAATTTAGAACACGTTTGATATTGTTGGAAATGGGAGAAGCATCAATTATTAGTTTTCTTAATTTGTTATTCGCCACTATTGTTTGATATTTCCATCAAGTATGTCTATAAATGTGAGAGACATCAAATACCAGCTTTGTTGATTTGTTATTTGCTACTGTTGTATTAGAATATGTTTGATGTTTGGGTCTAGTATGTATGGAAACGCGAGAAGCATCAATTATTAACTTTCTTTATTTGGTTGGTTTGTAACCCTTTATTTGCCAGTGCTGTAATAAAAGTTTTAGGGACATTTAATATTCGATCAACCACGATAGAAAATGCGAAAAGCATCACTTATTATCCTTCTTGATTTGGCATGTCTGCATTCTGGTTAATAAATGTGAACAGCAATTTGGTATTTCGAAATGCAAAACGCACCGCATCAATTTTATGACTGAAAATGAGCCATCAATTCGATTCTTTTCAACCCTACTGTACTTCCAACCACATTACCAAATACAGAGAGTGAGAAAGAGATTGATACAATGTTTCTTTTACCCCCACTAGAAAACTCTCTGTACTAGTTAGTATTGCGTGAACTAATATGTTTGATTGATAGCACACTACAGAATGACTTTTTTTGTTACATTCAAAGTCTAAGGCATTCTGCTTCATGACTGACATTAAACAATCAAAGTATTAGCCTTTTTGCTTCATCACTAAACTTTTGAACTTTGCAGTAGGTATGAGGAAGAACAAAAAAGGGAAACAAAAATGTTCAGTGTCTAATGTAAAGAAAGAAGTGCCAGATAAAAACACAAAAGGAAAGAAGAGAAATTCCCCAGATACCAACAAGGAGGAGCCTGCTGGTGGCAATGGTTCACTGAAAAGGCCTAAGAGAGCTGCTGCATGCAAAGATTTCAAGGAGAAATCTGTACGATTGCATGAAGAGAAGTCTTATGTTGTTGAATCAAAGAAAGAACAAGTTGTCGATGAAGAAATTCTAGCTGTTCGTTTGACTCAAGGGCGAGAAGAGGGTCGTCCGAACAGGAGATTGATTGATTTTGTTGTGCATGATGCAAATGGCAACCCACAGCCCTTGGAGATGGTTGAAGTTGATGATATGTTTATCTCTGGTATTATAATGCCACATGAGGAAAGCCTTGACAAGGAAAAAGAAGTGCATGTTAGGTGTGATGGCTTTGGAAGGATAGAAGCATGGGATATCTCTGGTTATGAAGATGGATACCCGGTTGTTTGGCTGAGTACTGAAGTGGCTGATTATGACTGCATTAAGCCTGCTGGTGGCTACAAGAAGTTCTTTGATCATTTTTTTCAGAAGGCACTTGCATGTGCAGAGGTATATAAAAAACTCTCAAGATTTTCTGGAGGAAACCCTGAATTCACCCTTGATGAGTTGCTTGCTGGGGTTGTGCGAGCAATGAGTGGAAATAAGTGTTTCTCTGGCGCAGCATCCATCAAGAATTTCCTCATTTCTCAGGGTGAATTTATTTATCACCAAATAATTGGTTTGGATAAGACTTCCAAAAATAATGATAAGAAATTTGCAGACTTGCCTGTTCTTGTTGCCTTGAGAGATGAAAGTCGCAATCATGGAAATGTTCTGCTAGCAAAAGCAGCAAATTCTGGCGGGAACTTGGTGATTGGTCCAGAATGTGTGGATGGTGCTGTTGTGAATCAGTCTAACCAATGCAGTACCATAGCTGAGGAAGACGAGGATGCAAAGTTAGCAAGATTATTGCAGGAAGAAGAGTATTGGCAGTCTAATATGAGGCAGAAGAAAAGTCGGGGTTCAGTTTCTGCATCTAACACAATGTACATCAAAATTAATGAAGATGAGATTGCAAATGACTACCCTCTCCCTGCGTTTTACAAACACTCTAATGAAGAAACCGATGAGTATATAGCTGTTGCAAGTGATGATGTAATTGACCACCCTGATGATCTCCCTAGAAGAATGCTTCATAACTGGTCCCTTTATAACTCAGACTCAAGGTTGATTTCTTTGGAGCTTCTTCCAATGAAACCTTGTGAAGACATTGATGTCACCATCTTTGGATCAGGAAGCATGACTGAAGATGACGGAAGTGGATTCTGTCTTGATGATGATCCTGATCAGTCTTCTTCCAAGGGTTTGGAGGCTCAGGATGACATGGGTTTGCCCATATTTTTGAGTGCGATAAAGGAATGGATGATTGAATTTGGATCATCAATGATTTTTATATCACTACGCACGGACATGGCCTGGTATTGTAATATTCTCATATTGCTGTTAATCAAGCACATAACTCCAACAAACACATGTGCATGCATACACACACACACACACATTCAGACACAATGTATGTGTGCTAGAATTATTGCTGTCTCGTGACATTTCTTCTAATCATTTTTAATTAAGTCTAACAATCTGTTTGCCAATCAAATATGTCTTCTCATTGGAAATATGTTGAAACTATTGAACTATAGGGTTTGATTAAGTTTGTAGCAGTACTAACATATCAGGGAGAAACCAATGGTGTATGTTTTCCCTCAGGAAGTTATTTTGGGTTTATCTCATGAAAGATTTCTGGTGCTGAAAGTTTGTAGTTTTATTTTCTCGTGATCTTGATCAGTGTTTTTTTCTTTTTTTAATATCTTCAGGTATAGACTTGGAAAGCCATCAAAACAATATGCTTCCTGGTATAAGCCAGTTCTAAAAACAGTAAAGCTTGCAAGAGGCATCATAACATTGTTAAAGGAGCAAAGCCGAGTATCACGGCTTTCTTTTGCAGATGTAATCCGGAAAGTGTCTGAGTTCAAGAAGGATCATCATGCTTATATTTCTTCTGATCTAGCAGCTGTTGAGAGGTACGTGGTTGTGCATGGACAGATAATACTACAGCTTTTTGCTGAGTTTCCAGATCAGAAGATCAAGAAATGTGCTTTTGTGGTCGGTTTGACTCGAATGATGGAGGAGAGGCACCATACTAAATGGGTAGTGAACAAAAAAGCAATTGTGCAGAAGTGTCATTCCAATTTGAATCCTCGGGCTGCAATGGATACTGTTGCTTCTGGACCATCCAAGAGGAAGCTTATGCAGGCAACAACAACAAGACTGATCAACAGAATATGGGGGGAATATTATTCAAACTATTCTCCAGAGGATTTGAAAGAGGGAACTGACTGTGAAGTAAAAGAAGAAGATGAACTTGAGGAACAGGATGAAAATGAAGATGATGATAAAGAGGTGGTGGTAGAGAAAACACTAAAACCTTATCCAGTGTTTGAACATTGTAAATCCCATGCTTCACAAAAAGAGGTAAGATGGAATGGGAATCCTGTAAGCAAAACATATTCTGGAGAAGACATTTACAAGCAAGCCATTGTTTGTGGAGAGGTCATTGTGGTGGGGGCTGCTGTCTTAGTGGAGGTTGATAAACCAGATGAACTTCCTGCCATTTATTTTGTGGAGTACATGTTTGAAACAAGAAATGGAAGTAAAATGTTTCATGGGAGAATGATGAAGTGGGGATCTGAGACAGTTCTTGGTAACACTTCCAATGATAGAGAGGTTTTCTTAACAAATGAATGCATGAATTATAAACTACAGGATATTAAGCAATCAATAATTCTGGAAGTTCGGAAAAGGCCATGGGGACATCATCACAGGAAAGATAACGCCAATGCTGATAGAATTGATAGGGAAAAAGGCAGAAGAGAGGAAAAAGAAAGGATTGCCACTAGAATATTACTGTAAAAGCTTGTACTGGCCAGAAAGGGGTGCTTTCTTCACTCTTCCATTTGATACTATGGGTCTTGGCTCTGGTGTCTGCCACTCTTGTAACTTAAAAATATCTGAAGAAGACAAGAATATTTCCAAAGTGAATTCTTCTCAAAAAGGATTTTCATACAAGGGAACTGAGTACTCTGTCAATGATTTTGTCTATGTGAGCCCTCATCAATTTGCAGTGGAAAGTGGGGAAACTGAAACTTTTAAGGGTGGAAGGAATGTTGGATTGAAGCCTTATGCTGTGTGCCAGTTATTGGAGGTTGTTCCAATGGAAACGAAACAATCTGAAAGAAGATCCACTGAGGTCAAAGTACAAAGATATTTCAGACCAGATGATATTTCACCTGAAAAGGCATATTGTTCTGATATTCGTGAGGTAAAAGCTTTTTTTTAAAATCTGTATAATTATATTTTATCAGCTTCGTAGATTCTGTATTCTCTCTTTGACCATTTTGTTCAGCATTTATAGTCATCCATATTTATCCAACAAATTCAAGAACTCCAGAAACTGCTCTAACATAAGAAATGTGTTGGTTTTCTTATTTATTGGCTGAAAATTATTAATCCTTCAATTATAGTCTCATCCATATTTATCCAACAAATTCAAGAACTCTAGAAACTGCTCTGACATAAGAAATGTGTTGGTTTTCTTAATTATTGGCAGAAAATTATCAATCTTGCAATTATAAATTTCCTGAGTATAGACTTTGCTTCTTCTTTGTAATTCATAATGAGTTTTTGTTGCTTAATTTCAGATATATTATAGTGAAGAAACACATCTTTTATCTATTGAGGTGATTGAAGGGAAATGTGAAGTCAGAAAGAAAATTGATATTCCCACATGCAGTGCTCCTGCAATCTTTGATCATATCTTCTTCTGCGAGCACATGTATGATCCTTCCAATGGGTCCCTCAAGCAGGTGATTTGTCTTTTGTTCATTCCCATAATGTTACATGCTGACTGAGTCCATCAGTTTATGGAGAATTGTCAATTTAGTTAATTTCTAAGGCCATCAAGTGTAACTAAGCTCTTCAGATTGTTTCTCTGGGTCATTATGAGGTTCACTATTCAACTCTGCTCCTGTGAGCTATAAGTAATCTTCAGTTTCACTGTGGACAGCTACCAGCGCATATCAAATCTAAGTTTGCAGCTATGAGTAGAGATGGTGATGTTGCAAGTAGAAAGAGAAAGGGAAAGTCTAAAGAAGGAGAAAATGATATAGAAGATGACAAACAATGGGAAGCATCTCCAGAGTACCGTTTAGCCACGTTGGATATTTTTGCTGGTTGTGGTGGCTTGTCTGAGGGATTGCAGCAAGCTGGTAGTGGTCATCTCTTTATCCTTCACTTGGAGTAATAATTGATATTTATGCCTATTGTTGGATAAATTGACAACTGGCTATCTTCACCATTGCAGGTGTCTCAACAACCAAATGGGCTATTGAATATGAAGAACCTGCTGGGGAAGCATTTAAACTCAATCATGCAGAATCATTGATGTTTATTAATAATTGCAATGTGATCCTCAGGTAAGTGGTTGTTTTGTGATTGGATTTTTCTTTTGTTATCACTCATTTTTCTGGTGACTTATTATCGGATGTTAATTAAGGGCTGTGATGGAGAAGTGTGGAGATGCAGATGACTGTATTTCTACTTCTGAGGCTGCTAAATTGGCTTCATCACTTGATGCGAAGGTGATAGATGGCTTGCCATTGCCAGGGCAGGTGGATTTCATCAATGGAGGGCCTCCATGTCAGGTATTTATGGCCTTTCTCTGCACTAACTTGAGGCATCTAACATCTCTGGAATTTATGGACACTAAAAAAAGTAATGTCTTTGCAGGGCTTCTCTGGAATGAATAGGTTTAATCAGAGCTCATGGAGTAAAGTTCAATGTGAGATGATCTTAGCATTCTTGTCCTTTGCTGATTACTTCCGCCCAAAGTATTTCCTCTTAGAGAATGTGAGGAACTTTGTATCTTTCAATAAAGGACAGACTTTCCGTTTAACTATTGCTTCTCTTCTTCAAATGGGTTATCAGGTAGATATTGCAATGCCTTTGGAAATAACCATGGTCAGATACTTTCATTTTTGTATGCAGAATGCTAATTGTATGTAACCGTGTCTACATGTGTATGGTTGTGATTAGGTGAGATTTGGAATTTTGGAGGCTGGAGCATATGGAGTTTCTCAGTCACGCAAACGTGCCTTTATATGGGCAGCCTCCCCTGAGGAGATACTCCCAGAATGGCCAGAGCCAATGCATGTTTTTGCTGCCCCAGAGTTAAAAATAACATTATCTGAGAAGTCACAATATGCTGCTGTTAGGAGTACTGCTTATGGAGCCCCTTTCCGTGCAATGACTGTCAGGGATACAATTGGTGATCTCCCTGATGTGGGGAATGGTGCTTCTAAGACAACTTTGGAGGTATATTAGATGCTAAAATTTTCTTCCGGAACTTCTTACTCCTAAGTAATATGATCATGGGCATTATAACCAAACCTTTTGTTTTGCAGTACGGAAATGATCCTATCTCTTGGTTTCAAAAGAAAATTCGAGTCGACATGGCTGTCTTGACTGACCATATATCAAAAGAAATGAATGAGCTGAATCTTATTAGATGCAAGAAGATCCCAAAGCGACCAGGTTCTGATTGGCGTGATCTTCCAGATGAAAAGGTACAAACACATGTTATTGATATCTTGCAATGCAAGGTTGATATAGAACTAATGCCTGATGAAAGTAGAGGAGTGATTTTCGATAATGTCGTGATATGCAGGTCAAATTGTCTACTGGGCAAATGGTTGATTTGATACCATGGTGCCTTCCAAACACAGCTAAACGACACAATCAGTGGAAGGGGCTATTTGGAAGGTTGGATTGGGAAGGGAACTTCCCAACATCAATAACAGATCCCCAGCCAATGGGCAAGGTAGGAATGTGCTTTCACCCTGAGCAGGATAGGATTCTTACTGTTCGTGAATGTGCACGATCTCAAGTAAGTTCAGCTTCCCCAGACTGTTTGACCATCGTTCAAGTTTCTCTAACTGTATAACATAAATTGATTCTGAAAGATGTTTTAAAAAGAGACAGCAAGTAACCAGTTCTTGTAACAATCATCTACCTTGCTTATTTCACCCCTGCTCCAGCACTGCACGCTAAAGCTTGACTTTGTTTTTGTCTTCTTAATTCTTTGACCCAGGGATTCCCAGATAACTATCAGTTTTTTGGTAACATTCAACACAAGCACCGGCAAATCGGAAATGCTGTTCCTCCTCCTTTAGCATATGCGTTGGGAAGGAAACTTAAGGAGGCACTGGATAGTAAGAGGCAGAAATAGTTGGAAGATTGTGTAGGCAAGTTTGTGTTTATTGATCCTGGATGTTTAGCCATACAATATACAGATCGTCCGTGAAAACATGTTTTGATTTTTTATAGAGCTAGATTTATTTTAATGCTTATAAACAATAGGGTATTTTCCCTTTTCAAATTCTAATATTTATTAATCATTAAGGAAATAATGACAAGATTTATTATATTTTCTTGCATGTCTCGTTAGTATTGGGCTGCTTCAATTTGTATATTCGATGAGACATGAATCAGAGGCTTTGAAATAACTAGTATTTTCTAAATTATTCTGCTGTGTTCAACTTGTTTTTTTGTTTTGATGTATTTTTAGTCTTAAAAAAACCTAAATCAAGTATCCTGAGAGCAAGTCCTTGGTTATTTGAACTCAAATGCTTGGAAAAAATGTGGGATATTTGATGGAATAACCGGAGACCCATGATCAAAATGTGGAATACTAAATGTTATGATTACATAGCCATTGATGAGCTCTGGCAACCTTGGTCTTGATGTTATAATGAAGTCAACCTTGGTCTTGATTTTAAATTTGTAATAAAAAAAAAAAACATATTTGTAAACCATTATTGAGACCTTATGGACAAATTAAGTATGTCAATATATTTTATAGAGTTATAAAAGAATTACCGCAAATGTCATTGTGCCACTGTTTAATCACCAATGGTTTCATTCCATCTACAATACTTAAATAAATCACTAATGGAATTACATATAGTTTTTTCGTTGGTGATATGTTATATTCATCGAAGTATATACTAACATATTGAAGCGAGTACTTTTTTGTTCGACGTGCTTTTCCATCTATAAATCTATTAGTGATTATATTATCAATGAACTTATTGACATAACATGAATAATTGACAATAAGTTTTATGAATATCGATAGTTGTTTGTGAGCCCTCGGTAAAGGTTGTTCCAAAGGACTTGATGTTTAATTATAGACAAAATATTTCATCACTAAATTGAAAAGTTCTGGTAGTAGATGAAATCATCTTGTTTGATCTCAGTGCATAAAAAATAAAGATTCAAGGGTGTTATTCTATTTTTCTTAAAATGTTAAATTGGAATTGAAGTTTCTTCTCAAATACTTGAAGTAAGTGTTTTGAAGGAACAAAAGACAACAATTGATGGACATTGGAAAACTTAGAAGGAATTAACCTTGTAATTTGAATGCACCAAAATTCACTAATTATGACATAAAACCAATGAGAGAGCTTCAACATGAAATAAACTTGACCATGAAGGAAGCTTATATGAAGGAGATTTTGAAATTATTAGGCTAAAAGATCATTCATCCCAAATATGGCAGATAATAGGTAAGTTAAATGCATGTGGTTCTTAAGAAAAAGTTTAATTCTTGTTTCCAATTAACAAAATGAACTTGTTCCTATGAGATCTTAAAATGGGTGGAGAATGTGCACCGACTTAAAGAAATTGAATGCTACCATGAGAAAATATCATTTCTTCATTCTTTTGATCAATGAAATGTTAGAAAAACCGCATGGTAAGCCATTTTTTTGGTTTTTTAAATGTGTTTTCTAGTTATTATCAAATTATTGTATCTCAAGAAGATCAAGAAAAAACAATTTTCTCATATCCATTTGGAACATTAGCTCACAAACATATGATGTCTTTTGGATTATGTGATGCCCCATATACATTTAAGAGATACATAGTAAGTATTTTTCTTGAATTAATTGAAAATTGCATTGAGATTTTTATGGATGACTTCATTGTTTATGGCAATTCTTTCCATAAATATTAAGATTATTTGACCAAGGTTTTTAAATGACCCATTAACACCAACTTGGTTCACCATTATGAAAAATAAATTGTCATTTCATAATCCAATAAAGAATAGTTTTGGGTCATATAGTTTTAACTAGATGTATTGAGGTTAACAAGACCAAGGTTGACTTCATTATAAGTTTACAATACCACACTAATGTTAGGGATATTTATAGTTTTCTTGGCTATGTTCGTTTTACAGGCGGTTTATCCAAAATTTATTGAAAATTGCATAATCAATGTCAAGGTTATTATAAAAGAATGTATCATTTGACTTTTAAGAAAGATTATCAAATATCATTTAGAAAATTAAAGACATCACTCATTTTAGCACTGATTATACATCCACCAAATTGTGATATGCCCTTTGATATTATGTTTGATGCGAGTAATTATATTGTAGGAGCTATATTTAGCCAACAAAATAAAAAGAAAAATCATGTCCTTTGCGTTGTGTTAAAGATGTTGAACTTCGCTCAATGCAACTATTCAACCCTTAAAAAATTATATTTGCCTTAGATAAGTATAGATCATATTTATTGGGATCTAATTAACTATTTTTTCTGATATGCAACCCTCAAATATTTATTGGAAAAAAGGAATCCAAACTAAAACTCATATGTTGAATTCTTTTGTTGCAAAAGTTTGAATTAGGAATCAAGGATCGAATGAGATGGCAATTTTATGGTAAACCATTTAAGTAGGCTTGTGAATGAGGAGGAATCATTGTTGATTGTTAAGACATTCCATGACAAGTAGATACTACATTTGCAAGGTAAGGAATCTTGGTTTCATGATTTGGTAAATTTCCTAGTTATTGGAATATTACCAAATGATTTGAATAAGGAAAAGAAAATTAAAATAAAAATGAATTTAAGTATTATATATGGGATGAACCATATATTTAGAAAATAGGATCTGGTCATATTATTTAATGAAGTTTACCTAACAATAAAATCCATTTCATTCTTACTTTTTATCAAAGCCATACATATGATGACCATTTTGAACATAAAAGAACAACTAAAAAAATCTTAGACAATGAGTTTTATTGGGGAACTCTTTTTAAGGATGCTCACCATTTTTGTAAAAGTTGTGAAAAATGTAAAAAAACTAGTTAATCTCATATGATAGAATTGCCATAAACAAATATTTTTGATGTTGAGAAAAACTGGTAAAAACAAATGCTACTTGTATTGACAATTATAAGGTTGTAGGATTTACTAAATAGAAAACTTTAAGCAGGCTTATAATTTGTAAATAATTGATAAATCATCAAGACACCTATTTTGCAACCAATATGCTAAAGCATTGATGTGAAAATATGGAATACATCATCTAGTAGCCATAACTTATCACCCACAAACCAATGAATATGTTAAGGTTTCAAACTAAGAGATAAAAAAATATTTTAGAGAAGACAATGAACACCAATAAAAAATATTAAAGCTTGCGTTTAAATGGTATATTTTAGACATATCACACATCATACAAAATTCCAATTGTGATGTCATTAAGTAGGTTGATTTTTGGTAAGTTATGTCATTTAAATATTTAGATTGAACATCATGAATCGTAAGGTTGACGTGATGGTGTCCGGGTTTCTTGGGAATTGTCACTTAGTTATTTAGTCAGAAAACCTGAATGTTCTAGTTTTTCTAAGAGGTTTGAAAGGTAAGGGTTTGCTTGTGGTTAGAGAAGGTATTAACATCGCCAACATATCTTACCTGAGATAATTTGCTTTGTGGGTTTAATGTGATTCAAATATTTAGGTTGTTTTCTAATGATTGTTTTGGCTTATAATTTATTAATATAAATAAATTCAGTTTCTTTAATCTATTATAGGCTCGTGTACCCAAATAGATTCCTATACAGATAAATCCATATTGATGCTCTAACAAAGTTCATATATCTTTGATAAGGGTTATTTGTATATTGTAATAAAATACTCTAGATTAGAACGGGTGAATATTCAAAATAATTCTCACAATTTTTTGAATAAGTTATTAATGTTTTAAATACCAACTTTCTCAAATGTTCAATATTTATATCATGATATTTACCATTAATACTTACAAATTAAGAGAAGAAAAGTTAAAATACCCCCAATTAAAATTAAAGAATATTCATCCGGGTTAATAATTGATATATTAAAATTCAGCCTATACTAATAGACCTGATATTTTATCAAAATATTTACCTATTTTTCTCATGAATTAAAGAAAGATTGGTTGATTTTTTCTGAAATATTAATCAAATTATCAGGGATTTAATAAACTCATTATTAAAATCCCAAGATGTATAAAAAAAAACAATCTTATTTTAACTACAGCACTAACGTTAAAGAGATTCAATTGGTTGATCCCACTTTCAAAGGATAATGATATGCGAAAGAGCATTGTGTAGCCACACTAGCGAATAATTGTCTTTAATCCTGAGATAGTATTTTCTTTTGTTTATATCATTAATTTAATTTTTTTGAATATTTTTAAAAGCAAAAATTATCATAATACTTTTCCTTTTCTATTTTTTTGAGAATCATAATAAAAGAGATAGGTATGTCTGACGGGGAAGCTTAATTAGGAAACAAAGCTTTATTTTAGGGGGAAATAAATATTCTAATTTAAGATGCTAAATAAATCCATCTTTTCCACCATTTTAAAAGCATGCACCTAAACTAAGTAACGTTTATGCAATCTCCTAAAACGTATATATATTTGGTTAAATGATTTATATATAAAATAAAATATAATTAGGACAAGCATCTGTTTATAATGGAAATGAGGACAAACATATGTTTTTCTAAAATATTTATATAATTAAAAAAAAAAACATGTTTGATAGAAAAATATTAAAAAGAAAAAGAAATACTAAATCCGGTTACAAAATCAGATCTAATGGAAGTGTCATTGAAAACAATATCAATAATCTTGAAAGATATACATATTAGAAGTTTTAATGAATGTTCAAGAATGTGGTTGAAATTATTTTTGAAAGTGATTTTCGTTCAGAAATATATCAAAATAATATATTTTTTTTATTTTTTAAAAACTATTTTTGATATCAAAACTTAAAAAGTGTTTTTCCGAAAAGAGTTTGTCAATTAATTCCACTTATTATAACCGGAAGAATTAACCATTCAATAATTTTCAGTACAATTGAACTTTTACGTGGACCATTGTCATGTGCGCAATCCAACTTACAAATATTGTATTTCTTTTATTTTTTATTTTAATTAATTTTAAAAAAAACAACATCGACCACGTTTACAAACACACCATTAATCCAGCTTTAATTTCTTCCTCCTCTTTTCTTGTCAATTGGTCTTCATGTGAAAAGAAACGGGCCTGTTTGTGAAAAACTTTATGTCGGGGTATCACTTTGAATAATCATGAAATTACTCTCAAATTCGAATTACCCATGTTGCCTAATTATTTAAATCCCAAAAAAAAAAAAAAAAAAAAAAAAAAAAGAAGCATAATCCTTTTGAGTGTGGAGATTAACAAGAATCATATAGCTCTCAAAAACAAGAAATACTTGTATTACCTTGTTGTGTATATGCTAACATATATTCTATCTACCTTCAAACCTTTTGATGATTCTTCAATGGATCTGATGATGAGATGGGATGCAAGAAAATCTCTTCAAAACCTTAAACACCATCGCAATTCGTTGTCCCTTGGACTGAGTCGAAGCTCTTACCATGATATTTGTGTCTGATTTGGAAATCTTCAACTCTTTCTTGACACG
This sequence comes from Salix suchowensis, assembly GCA_029030765.1. Classification (NCBI taxonomy): domain Eukaryota; kingdom Viridiplantae; phylum Streptophyta; class Magnoliopsida; order Malpighiales; family Salicaceae; genus Salix; species Salix suchowensis. Next base: position 14,275,166 of record CM054998.1, on the reverse strand, counting down.
ACAAAGGTGCTTCGACTCTCCTCTAGCAGATTCTGAATCCAACCTATCAACTGAATATTCTTTCTTTCTTCCCAAGGAATCAGAAGAATCCCTTTGAAGTTCCTCGTCATTGAATTTCTCCCACAACCTATCCATCTTCTCCTCGGTGCTATCTATCTTCAATTCCTGACTTGTTGTGAAGGCGAATCTTTGCTTGAGAAAAGCCAACTCTCTCTCGTCGTCTTCGTAGCGATAATCGGGATGAACTAGTGAAGATACACGCCATAACGATGGAGAAATCGCAAAGTGAGGAAGAGGGTTGGTGACCTTTGGGAAGCTGAAGTCTTCTGTTGACACCATAGTTGCTTTTTCTTGGGGTAACTATTCTGTGCTTAATATTGCTTAGACTAGCTACTAAACAAATAAAGTGGGAGTGATATTTGTCAATTTAGAGTTGAAAAATCCAAGATTTTTTTTAATGGTCGAGAGACAAAGATAAGTCAATCATCTTAATGTCAAGAGAGACATGAGTCATCTGATCAGCCATCGCCGGATTGATAGGAAAAGGTAAGGAAAAATACAAAAGTTAATTTTGCATCATATTATTAAAATAAAATACCAAAAAAAGAGAGGAGGGGGGAAGTGTGTCGACCAGATGTTGATTAATTTAATGGTTGAAAGATGCATGCAACTCCTATAGGGAGACTCAAGTCAGCGAGGTGGTGAGAAAGAGGGTCATGGCCGACTGGACCACCCACCACTAATTAAAGATGGTTGAGGGAAGCCATGTAAAGTTACAGTCGTATCTATGAGCCTGAGCATTTATGCAAGTCAAACTTACTCTTGAAGGATTAGTTTAGATGGCAGTAAATTTATTATCATTCCATTTAAAATTAGATCCAGAAAAGAGAAAGTAATTTAACTAAATGTTTTTATTTTTTTGCATTTATGAACACGTTACCAATATCTAGATTGTTTTTTTTTATGAAGATTAGTTTTTCTCCAACCCGCGAATGCAACATCTATCGATATGCTAGTAAAAGCTATAGTCCATCATCTGCCATGGCAAGAAAGTTCACTCTTAACAATGGTCAACTTACTAGTGAAATGATGAATTAGACCCTGTAAATTTGGATTTTTAAGTTTTCTATTAGATTCTTCAAAAAATAAAACTCTTTATGGGAGGAGATATAACTTAATCGCTGTGCATGGTGTACAAGTTAAACATAACATAAAGTGTCTGGACACCTAAACCCAATCTGTTGATATATATATATCGAAACACACACACACACACATAAATCAGTCCACCCTGATCAAAAAAATACTCGAGTTTATAATTTATAAAATATCAAAAACTTATATACCCAAACCCAACCCTACTGCTTCAAAGAAAACCTTCCAGCAAAGTCTTGGATAATGGATCGTTTTTTTCAGGCCCTTATTTGCACTGTGGGCAGAGGAGGCTCCCCTCTTGCCTTTTCTTTCACTAATCCTATTTCCATAGCCTTAAGACTAACCACAATCCTTAGACCCGCAGGCAGCATTCCATTAGCTCACCCTCGTGAAAGGACGGACGTGATTGCATTTGCCTCGCCCATCTTTCATCCACAAAAGGTAAAATTGGCCCACAGCAGGTCATGTCATGGATTAAACACTCATCAACTGACGGTTGCTAAAGAAAAATAATGCAACGAGGAAAAGGCCCGCCAACCACATGAAAGTTTTAGACCGCATTAGTAGTTCAAAATATGCAACCATCCATGCCATGCCAAGCACCCCATCAAAACAGTCTTAACAGTAACTGATAAAAACTGGCTGTTTTCTTGGACATGGTTCTACTTCTATCCCTAGGAGGGAGAAAGTCTATTATCTGCAAGTTGTCTTCAGAAGAGAAATATGAAAATGCCTCAAAAGTTTTCTCGTTGCTTTGTCATTAAAAGCTCATGCCACTGTTCTTTCCATGGCTGTCCCCTCCCTACTCTCACCTTGGAGCTTCAGACATTGGCAGAGCCTTCTGCCTGGTTTGGGGTGTACTTCTTCATAAGGCCGGCTAGCCGAGCATCAAACTCTTTCTCCATTTCAAGTTCTTCCTCCAAGTGCCTCCGCTTCATTGTAGTCATCTTCTCACCATGTTCTTCAATCAAGCTATCCCTCTCAGCCACATACTCCTCCATCTCTTTGTCCTGAAGCTCTATGAAGTCCTCAACTTTTTCCACTCTATATCCAGAAATGACAAGCAAAGAACTATACAGTATTAACATTTACTTCCTCCAAAAGTTACCATAACATTGATCATCAGGTTGATCTAGAACCTGTATAAGATATAACTAATTTCAAACAGATACCGAAACGATTTAAGCAATCATGTACCTGCTTCTATAGTCCTCATTATTGGAAGGATTTGCATTTAACTCCTTCACCTGCTGCCGCTTATTCTGTTGCAGTTTCTCAAAATCCTCTTCTTTTGCCTCTCTCTGTTCACGGATTGTTTGGAGTTGCTCCTTGAAAAATTGCTCTTGGAAATCCAACTTCACAAAAATCAGAGTTCATCAAATCAGATGAATTGTTCAATTAACAACATTTATTCAACAACCACATGAGAAGAGTTTATTGGAGAATTGAATATCTGCCAAAGTGAGATAAATTTCTCAAGCCTAGTCACAGAGATACGGTAAGCTGTCCATTTAAAAAAAATGGCTTCTAACCGCGGAATACATTTAGAAATATTTCATGCTTTTTTAAGGAAAAATATTTAATTATTTTCCCCTCCATTGATATGTCAGTGGAGTGAATCAGGAAACCGAGCATGTCAACAAGATGTACAGAACCACCATTGACAAGCAAACAAACAGTCAAAGTGTTAAGGGATTCTACATGTCCCTTTCATGAACAGTCAAATCATGGTTTTTATTAAAAGTTCATAACATGCACAGCAGCATTGAGTAGCAAACATCAGTTGCATGTGTGACCATTTCATAGGACAGGTGAAATTATATCCACTTAACAATAGCAGTACCTCTTCCTTGTTCTGTTCATGATGCATTTGGGTTCTCTGCCTCACAATACGATTTTCTTCCATTGTCTTCCGCAGCTTCTCAGACACTATTCCAAAAGATTCTTCAAGTTGTTTTGAATGCCTTTGTTCTTTTACAACCTTGTTCTTCAGGTAGATGAGTTGCTGGTTGTCCTCAGCCATTTGCCTGATTTGGTTGACAACCATCTCATGGTATGACCTCAATTCATATTTGAGCCTCGACTTCCCTACTCAGCCGACATAGAATGCCGAACCAATCACAAAATATATAAAGACATCAAACATAGATGCAGGGGAAAACAAAATTAAGTATGAAATGAAAATGGTACAGTAAAAGTTCCTTGTGGAATGTCTGGGACTCCATGTGTCCAGGTGCATGGGTGTTTCATTCTGTGAGTGAGTGTGTGTGGAGAGAGAGAGAGAGGGCGGGGGGGAGGAGAACCCTGAGAATGCTGATTGAAGAGGTCCAAGTCTTCCTTCAATGCCATGTAACCATAGAGTTGGCGCTTGCCACCTTGATAGAATAAGACCCGGCGACGATCCCAAGCATTTCTATCTGTTCCCTGCTCAGCAAAATGTTTATGCAAGCGCTCAGCTTCTAAATATCCCCGTGCGGAGCTCTCAAAGATCAGAATACTCATCCCACGATGACCCTGTGGACCATAAGAGTGTCTAGACTTCACAGCAGCATATCCACTGAAGTAGTCAAGAAGCTCTTGATTGCCCATTCCAAGCCACTGAAAACCAATTCAATACACGGTAGAGCTAGTTAGTGCTACAGAATTAAGAACAATTTTGTTATGGATTAGCAACAATTTAACTTGAGTCTATAAGAAAGGTTGAGTCCCACAAATTCAATCACAGTACAGAAAAGAAAGCTTGATGGTACCTTATCATTGTCATCCTGCTCAAGCCTAGTATTCATAACAATAACCATTGGAGGCCACACAATTTCATGATCTTTCTCGTCATCCTTTAAACCTTTCCATTTGCCAAACACTTCACCAGCTGGAATAATTGAAGTTCCCCTCCTGCTCAACTCCTCATCCAAAAGTTCAGCGAGCTCCCGGTGTAGCTTTACCCTTTTGGCTCCTTTTGTTTTGGCATGCGTGATCAAGGGCTGCAGGCCTCTGTACCAGTCAATAGCACCAGGACCACCTTGGCATGCTGGACAGTGCCACTGTCTTGCTGGTTCATTTATCTCTTCAATGGACAAACTATCCAAACTATCAAAGAATTTCTTGAACCAGCTGCTCGATTTGCGAGTCTCATGACTCTGTTGACTTGTATCAGAGTCAAAATCATCGCTTAAAAGCTCATCATCAGTATCATCTAAGGAGTCACCATCATCTTCATCATCATAATCATCATTTTCCTTCTTGACCTCATCATTCTCTTCTTTTTTCTGATCTCCTGGACTCCTCAGGGGAGTAGCACCAGTCCTAGCTTGCCAGCTCCATCCATGCTCCAGAGGTGGACGGATTACAGGTTGTGGGGCTGCATAGTTGCTCTGCACGCCCCTATTGAATGTTTGGGGCCTTGCGGTTCCTCTACCAGTTGGTCCCCTAGGATCAACAGGCTGTGTTGACCTGGCATTGCCAGGATTCTTTCCTGACCCGCCATTATTCCTCATGCCTACCTTCTGTATCACTTCAGGATTTCCCCATGCTTTGTTATTAGTGTTCTGAGAACCCCAGGGCTTTGCAGCACTGCTTCCAGCTCTGTTCTTGGACTTCTTTGCAATAACCTCCCATTCCCCATCATCTTGTGCAGAATCCAGACCAATGTCTGCCACACCCTGACTCAATTGTTCAGCAGCAGGACCAGAGGATTCTGATACATTTTTCCCCTTGGATGATAAGCTTGTATTTGCACCAGAACCAAAAGGCTTTCCACCTCCCCTTGAACCCATCTTCACCAAAAAAGCCTGCTGGGACTCAAAAAAAGGAAAAGGGAAGTCATCAAAACAGATTTTTATGCACCATGTTGTCCTACTCTGAAGGTAAAATTTTCAATCAACTTTTATTACTATTACTGCCTTCTGGCAGCCTTGCCAAGGCAGATAATTATATGACAAAACCTGAATCAATTTTGCAAGTCATCAACCTTATCAATGAGAGAAGAAACACTTACCACTCATTTCTCCAAATCAAAATGAAACTTAAATAAATATGGGGGGGGGGACAAACTCAAATCACCATAAAACTTGCCATTTCGTTAATAATACAATCTCAGAAAGGGAAGGTAAGTGAAAAAAAATTTAGACCACACAAGAGTGAATGACTGCTATAAAATGAACTCGGCTCACAAAATGAAAACAAGAAACTATTTGATTGCTTAACATCACCTCCATTTGAGAACAAAATACAAGCTGTCAACTTATAGGTACAATATGCAATACACATTTTTCCTCCTATTAACCCAAACTTGATAAATAATTTGAAGTTCAAGGCTTTAGCAACGACACTACCACTAGTCAAAGTTGTCAACTAAAAAGAAAAATGTTAAATTAAAAGCCTAGTTTCGTAGTGCAATTGCTCAACAAAAAGAGTTTATTTGATTTTTAGGGATGGTTTAGTTACAAAAACATCAGAGCCTTCAAAAGGCACTAAAAAAAGGCATTGATTTTATGTCTTTCAGTTGAGAAACTCATTTAAAATTGCACTGGCACCACATAATAATATCAAAATTCCATTTCTTAAACAAATAGCAGAAAACCCTGAACCGTAAATAGAAGTCACCACAGTCATTAATTTCATGTTTATGCTTCCTTTATCAATATCTTTCTCATATTTACTTAATTTCCACACCAAAGAAAAACCTAAACCCTAAACGATGCCATAAACAGACACATCACAGCATTTACTAAACCACAAATCAAAAACAAACAAAAGAGAAATCATACTCAGGATAACAACAAAGTAAAACGAATTCAAAAAACTAAAAAGAAAAAGCTTAAGTTCACATTATTTTCTTCCTCGACGCATAACACAAAAGAATAAAAAAAATCAGTTCTGCCTTCTTTAAAAAAAAAAAAAAAAAAAAAAAAAAACAAAAAACAAAAATATCACTCACAAGCTCTCCCTGTGTCTCTTGAAGACATTTTGTTCTGAAAGTGTTAATTAATGAGATCGAAGTAAGAGAAGTGGCAGAAGCAATGATCGGAAGAAAATACGGGGAGATGTACCTTATAACGACGGAGTTCGCGGAATCCGTCGGAGGTTAAGGATGACGCGTATGGAAGACAGAAAGGAGAGGAAAAGTGTGTTCAGCGTGAGTGAGAGAGAAAGGAAAGAGTGAAGACTCCGTCTTATACATACGGAGTGAGACTGAGCCTCTGTCCGCCCTGGACTTCAAATATTAAGCTAAAAATTATTTAATTATTATTGGTAAAGTTATTAAATTAATCTCTTCACCCTAACTTAATATTTGGATTTAGTTTAATTCGAGCTAATCTAAATTAATATAAAATAGTGTTGTCTCAAGATTTTTTTAAAAAATAAAATTTAATCATTTGTTAGTCATGTCATTGATTAATTAAGAATTACAGATTAAGTTGTTGAAACAACTTAAATAGCAAGTCATTAAGTGGGTGTTTGGCGTTGCGGTATGACCTGCGATTGAGGTGCACCGCATCGCCAAACGCTAATTAACCAAACACAATTTAATTTTTAAGTGGTGGGTCCCACAAAAAACAGCGACTACGACGCATTTTGAGGAGCATTTGTGAAATGCTTCACAGAACACGTTTTGCGTTACAAAACAAAATAATAAAGAAAAATAATATATGAAATAATAGACACGAGGCCGGACAGGAAGAGCAAAGATCAGCCACCCATCGTCTTCCCCAGCTCCGGCGACAACAACACCAGCCACCAAGGTAGACAGCGCCATCTCATCGTTGTCTCTCCCCCAACAACAGTCTCTCTCTCTCTCTCTCTCTCTTCCTTCACCATAGCAGCACAAACAAGCTCTCTCTCCTCGCTAACTCCTACAACAGCTCCGGCCAGAAGTAGCACCAACTCCACCGTGAGCTCCAGCAGCAGCCAGCCACCACCCAAGCCTTATTCTCCGACTCGGGAAGGCGACGAACGAGCGGGGCGAACGGCAGCGCAGCCCAACAACTTAAAACGCCCCATCCGGCCACCACAGACCGCCATTTTCAACTCCACCACGACAGGGAGAACCGCCTCGACCTCCTCTACCTGTCGGTACCGGCCGTTCACCCTCTAGTCACAGTCGGCCATGTTATGAACAATAACATGGGCGAATAATTCATGCAAAAATGAAAGAAAAAACACACTGTTTTTTTCCTGTGCCTATTTTTCAACTATTAGGCTGGGTTACTCTCGGCCCAGCCCAAGTCCAGCAGAGTTGGGCCATTTTGGCCCAACTTGGTTGTATCAGCTCATTTAGTTTGGGATAGGCCTAGTCCAATTTTTTTAGAAAATACAAAAATCATGTTTTAAAAAAATTAAAAATTATGTACATGGAGATCAACCCTAATAAAAGGGAAAGGTGCGTCACTACATTTTACTCAAGAGCCCCGTTGCTTTTCGATTAATTGAGAATAAAAACAAGTGTGTAATTTACTTGAATTATTAATTACATTTTATTATTATGATAATTAAATCTACAATATTTTAAAAAAATATATGTGTGTGTCATTTAAAGTCATTTCACAAGTTGACAGCAATATAAAAAGCATGATAACCAAACATTCAAAACTGCTTTTCATTAAACCTTAAACTCAACCACAGTATTAACCAAACACTTCAATTTCAGTTTTGAACCACAACTAAAAGCGCTTTTCATGAAACTATTTTTTTTAACCTCGACCACAACAATAACAATTGTGCAAACACAGGCCATAAGAGTGTGTTTTATATTGTGATTGTTGTTGTGGCTGAGGTTTAAAAAAATCAGGTTCATGAAAAATACTTTTAGCTTCGGTTCATAACTAAAATTGAAGTGTTTAGTTAAAATGTTCATTCCACGGTAACAAACAGTGAACAACCGATCTCCTTTAGCTCTTTAGCAAGCGAACTTGTCCGCGTGTTGTGCTGGGCTCTATTTATGTGAATGATTTTATGCATGTTATAATTGGTGATTTTAATATTTAATTAGTAAAATTGTTGTAACAAATATGTTGATGGTTGAGTTTGTTTTAACGACACTGAACTATTTAACTGGCAAATAGCAAAATTGCAACCGCTAAAATCTATCAAAGATGGATTATTTCTGGTTGATTGCTATTGTGTGTTGATTTATTTAATTAATAGATTGCAAAACCGCAATCGATTGATTATTTGGCGTGTCTTAATTGTTTCGCAAATTACATAATCGGTTGATTAAAAAAATGCAACCGACAAAATCAATTAGAGATGAATTACTCTTTTTTTATGTCAATTGGGCATTCGATGGCGGTTGAGTGTGTTGTAATTGTTTGGCTTATTATTCTTTTTTTCCTTTTTATTTATTCTTCACGTCAAATAATTTTTTAAGATCTAATAATATTTTTTTTGTTTTGTCATTTATTTTATTTTTTAATTTCTTTTTTTAAATATTATTAGGTGCTGAAATTTCTAATTATTGTAGATAAGGCATTAAAAATAATGATAATAATTATTCGTCAATTTTTTCCCTTATAAATATGTTAAACTAATTACATATTTTGCTATTTATTTCATATTAGCGCCTTAAAAATAATGATAATAATTAGTTGTAATTTTCTCTCTGATAAATATGTTAGACTAATTGTATATTTTGTTATTTATTTCATATTAGCGCCTTAAAATATATATATATAACTTTTTGAAATTGCGATCTACTGTAGGTATTCTATAAAAATAGTAATAGTTGTTGTAAGCCCCGGGAAATAAATGTAAGTGTTAAATTAAAAAAATAAAATAAGAGGGGAGGGGGAAATTGAAATAAATGTAAAGATTATGATTTAAATTATAAAAAGAGAATATGTGGGGTAAAAAAAGAAACATTTAAAGGAATGGGGGGTGCTAAGTGCAATAAGAAAAATTGAGGAGTATATATACCCCTCTTGTCTCTCATTTCCAGGAAAAAGAAGGGGAAGAAAGGAAGAGAGATTTTGATATTGTCTTACCCAAATTAGAGAAGAATTTTGAAGTGAAAGTGAGATTAAAGATTTCCAAAACATTCAGACATCAAAAAACCCAAAGATTTGGAGTACTATTGGAAGGAGAAAGTGGAGGAAAAGGAGTGGTTGTGTAAAGACCATGATTTTTATATATATATATATATATATATATATATATATATATCTATGCATAATACCCATATATCACGATCCATATTCATCTTCATCGGTAAACATTATCCATACAATAAACAATCCATTAAAGAAAATAAGGTTCGCATAAACGTACAATATCGCAGTTTTCATAACTAAAGCTTTTGATTAAAAATATGCATACATAGATATGATTTACATTCTTAATCTACTGGTGGAACCTTCCGATTTACACAAAAAAGGTTTTACAAAATTATGCATTTTATACATTGCTTCATCCTAAAAACAACTTAGTTTTGAATGCAATCTACGTGGTTCTTTGCTAAAAGTAGGACCCTTTTTGTATTAGGTTCCCTAGACCACACGTGGCTGTGACGTCCCTGCAGTAGCACAACATTTAATGAAATGCAATTACTTAATACTAATCAAATGACTAATCGGTTAAAAAGACACTATTAAATTGAAAGTTCTGTATATACATAGTGCAATCTACTTGTAAAATTTATAGGGACTCCATTCCTCTTTTCGAGCAACATTATCATTACTCCGATTATTATTTTAAGACACTCATATCTGAGGTCAACCATTCTTTTATTCCGGCCATCCTTTCGGATGCTTTTAGCCGTAGCTAAACAATCATTTATCCCGGCCATCCTTTTGGACGCCATTAGCCGTAGCTAATCAATCATTTACCCCGGCCATCCTTCCGGACGCCATTAGCCGTAGCTAATCAATCATATAACCCAGCCATCCTTTCGGACACCATTAGCCGTAGCTAATCAATTATTTTCTACATTTACGCATTCATTAATTTAGTATAAACCTCATCGTATTTTGTATAATATTCAATTTAAAATACTTCTCACATGACGTAAGAATGAAGGAATATAAATCACTTACTTGTTTTACTTCGGGGTTGTTCCTGTCTGGTCGACGGTTCAATCCCGACTGCTCCGCCTGCGACATTAATGTCTAAAAATTAGCATACTTCTATTTTCAATTTCACATTCGTCAACATACTTATTTCAGCAAATTTCAGCCGAACAGGCTTACAACTTTCAGTAAAATTTACCAACAATTTTTAATCATGAACCCACAAATTTTCTAGCGCAATACATACACGAAATTTCAGCAACATTACCCATCAACTCTCATCCTAAGTCCACATTTTTCCAGCCCAATTTACTCATGAAAATTTCAGCAACATTACCCATAAATTTTCCATCATAAACCCACATTTTCCAGCACAATTTATACATAAAAATTTCAGCAACATACTCACCAATTTTTCATCATAATCCCACATTTTCCAGCACAATTTATACATGAAAATTTCAGCAACATACTCATCAATTTTTTCATCATAATCCCACATTTTCCAGCACAATCACACATAAAAATTTCAGCAACATACTCATCAATTTTTCATCAAAATCCCACATTTCCCAGCACAATTTATACATGAAAATTTTAGCAACATACTCATCAATTTTTCATCATAATCCCACATTTTCCAACACAATCACACATAAAAATTTCAGCAACATACTCATCAATTTTTCATCAAAATCCCACATTTTCCAGCACAATTTATACATAAAGATTTCAGCAACATACTCACCAATTTTTCATCATAATCCCACATTTTCCAACACAATTTATACATGAAAATTTCAGCAACATACTCATCAATTTTTCATCAAAAACCCATTTTCTAGCACACTTCACACATGCAACTTCAGCAAATTTCAGTACATATTTATTCAAAAATTCCAACAACCCCCCTAAACAAGAAAAATCAGCCCCCTTTCACATAATTAATTAATTTCATCATCATTTTTTTTTTCATATATTTTCTTTGTCTCCCAATTCATGTTGTTTCATCTTTTAAGAGGAACAAGAAAAAAAGAGAGTTTCATGCCACTTACTTATCGTATCTCACTATTTTTTTTTTGAAAGTTTTGATACTCTTCTTCCTCTTCTTGGCTACTTCACTATTTTCTCTAGGTCTCAACTACCCATACACATTCACAAAGTCTTCTCCTTTAATATTAGCTTAGGATTCGGTTGGGAAGAGAAGAAAATGGGGTGGGAAGAGAAAGAGTTTGTTCAGCTGGGAGGAGGAAAGAAATGAGGTGAAAGAAAGAAGATGGGTTCGGCTGGGAAGGGAAGAAAATGAAGTGAAAAGAGAAAAGATTGATTTCGGCTGGGAAGAGAAAAATGAAGTGAAAAAAAAAAAGGAGATTTGTTCGGCTGGGAGGAGGAAAATTGGGTGGGGAAAAAAAATCCCACTCCCTCTCTCCTCTTGTATTTATATTCATGAAATGAGGGGGTTTGTTTGGGGTTTGGGTTAAATATGTTCTAATCCTTGTTTCGTTCTATCTAAAACCGGTTTTGCTCTTCTTCTTTTTCCCCTGTTTTTATTTATAAAACGAATTTATCTTCATTTCTTATATATATATATATATAATGTTTTTCTCCCGGGTGTTTATAGGTTGGGCTGCAGCAGTAGGAAGAGAAAGAGGAGATGAGGATATAGTAATTTCACAAAGTATTAGGATCTTGAATCCTTCTTGGTAAAGTGTTTCTATATGTATCTAAAAGATTCATGACTTTATGGTTAAAATTGCATTATTTTTCTTTATGAATTTTGAATTAGGGTTCTTGAAACATTTTGGGGAAAATGTGAAATTGTGTGAAATTGATGAATGTAGCATGACAAGAATGAGGGAAGTCTTGCTTTCCAAGGCCAATTTTCGGCCAAATGCATGTGTTGCAGAAGTGAATAGCTTGATAGATTCATCTCTTGATTTTCGGAGAGAATTTGAGTGGGAAAACAAGAGAATTAGGATTGGGTTCCTTTATAGGAGTTGTAGTTCTGGATGTTTACTATCCAAGGAAACATGTTTCATTTAATTTGGAATTTTATAACTCTAGTTAAGGGTCACCGAACGTGACTGTTCAGGGCAGTCTCTATAGAAACAGCAGGTCTATCACATTCGTGATGCATTTCGTGAATTTTGGGGACAGAACTGGGTTTTCTCCCCTTCATAAGAGTTGTAGCCCTATATGTTAGCTTCTAACAAGATAAAGTTTGTACAAAACAGAACTCTAAAACTCCTGTTATAGTGAAAACTCTAGGCAGAGGTCAAAATCTAACCTCTGCTGAAAGCTTTGAGAAAAAAGGGGGAAAAGAGGGGGAGGTCGTGAAACGATGAAGTGAGATGCATTAAAGGAAAAGAAACAAGTTATATTTAAAAATGGGTGATTATAATGATATTTTTTATTGACAAAAGTTATAAGAGAATAACAAATGAAAAGGCATATTGAATTGTTTCGATGTGGTTGTTACGAAGAGTATCGGTGGTTGAAAATGATTTATGAGAATTTCCTGAAATTGCAGGAGGAAACAAAAGTGTGGTGCAGCAGCAGCAACAAGGGACTACGAGCAGAACATCCACAGCAGGTAGGTGATTCATGCTTATGTTTTTACTTTAGTTTTCATAGTAGAAATGTGTGATTTATGTTTAAATTCTGGGTGGAAGTTTGAGAAAATATTTTAAAATGTATCATGGAAGTTTGGAAATGTCATGAACAAAACATGGCGGTGGCTAACATACATTCAGTGTATGTTAGGATTCCGGATAAGGGGATCATCATTAATAACTGTCATACATTCAGTGTATGCCAGGATCCCAGGTAAAGGGATCGGTATAAAAGGCTAGCATACATTCAGTGTATGTTAGGATCCCGGATAAGGGGATCATCATGAATAACTGTCATACATTCAGTGTATGCCAGGATCTCGGGTAAAGGGATCGGTATAAAAGGCTAACATACATTCAGTGTATGTTAGGATCCCGGATAAGGGGATCATCATGAATAACTGTCATAAATTCAGTGTATGCCAGGATCCCGGGTAAAGGGATCGGTATAAAATGGCTAACATACACTTAGTGTATGTTAGGATCCTGGATAAGGGGATCACCATGAATAATTGTCATACATTCAGTGTATGCCAGGATCCCGGGTAAAGAGATTGGTATAAATGGCTAACATACATTTAGTGTATGTTAGGATCCCAGATAAAGGGAAAATAGTTTGACTTTCGAATAGTTATGTTGATTATTTCAATTATATATGATGGCATATCGTGAGTTTAAAATCTTTAATATGATTTCTTTGAAAATTTCTTTATGAGATTATCTTGTATTTCTATTTCAGGTCCATCATCTTCACGTCAGGAGTAAAGCTATCGTTTCTTAGTGTTTTTGTATCCAGTAGTAATTTGTATAAAGTAAATATGGCAAACTGATATGTATGTTCACTCTTTTGAAGAAAAATATTGGAATGTAAGAACATCAACTTGCTTGTCGTATTTTATTAAACAATAACTGGATTTATATCAACTCTAGTGTAAATGGTTGAATGATGTTAAATGTCTGGTTTACTAAATAATGGTTGCGATGAGGATGATGTTTAAGGTTTTGTAGACCCAGGATGAATGGGTCAAGATTGAATTAAGGGTTATGTTATTACCCATCCGTTACTGTTTTGGTATCCGTTACTGTCTTGGATCTGTTACTGTTTTGGTATCCGTTACTGTTTTGGGATTCGTTACTGTTTTTGTATCCGTTACTGTTTTGGGATCCGTTACTGTTTTGGATCCGTTACTGTTTTGGGATCTGTTATTGTTTTAAGACCTGTTACTGTTTAGGGTCATGTTACTGTTTGCTTGTGATTGAGAAAAAAAAATTACTTGGTCATTCCCAAGAGTAGGAGGTGTTACAGTTGTAGTGCGTGTAAATTGATCCGGACACCCTAATTATATAAGAAAAATGTATAAGTGGGAAAAAAGAGGAAAAAATGAGCCCAGGGATTATTCGCGGCGCGCTTAGTTGGCTAGGAACCAAAAAAATATATACTTGGAAAGAAAAAATCGTGGTGCACATAAGCTGACCCAGGCACCTCGGTTAAGAAAAAAAATGTATAAGTGGCAAAACAAAATAGGGAAAAAAATGTAAAAAAAAAGTGGATCTGGAGATTAGTCGTGGTGCGTGTAAGTTGGCCCAGACACCTCAATTATTAAAAAAAAATCCTTTTTTGATAAAAAAACAACAACAAGTTATTAAAAAAAAATAACCTGTTTTTTTTTTAAAAAAAAAAAACAGTTCTTTTTTTGTTTTTTAAAAAAAACATCAAATCAGTTTTACTGTTTGCGCGTCTCGAACTCTCGCGCGCTCATGCTGGTAGCGCGCGGACAACTGCTCGGCCACAGCTACTTTTTTGTCATTTCCACCATATAAATTACAAAAAGCATACCTGTATAAAACAAAAAAGAGAACTACTTTAGGTTCTTTGTAATACCCTTCAAGTCCATTAAACCTTACTTAACTTAATACAACTCACTAACAATTATCACGACTTATAACTTATGAAATATATTTTGATTAAACCTAACTACTACTAATAGGTTCACAAAGTCTAATATTATTTGTTTAATGGATTAAAAAATAGAGTAAAAGACAAAATAATATTTTATTTATAATTAATAATACATAAAAGAAATTATAAGATAAGATTCAATTCATATGAGAAATAACATAATTTTTAGTGATAGTTAATGATACATGAACATAATTAGTAAATAAAAAAGATTATAAAGTAGGATTTTAAAGTGTTTTCAAGCCATATAAAACAATTATTTATATTGAAGTTTTATAAATCTAAATTTGAATTAAATTTTATTTTAAATTGAAAAAAAATACTTTAGAGACATTGAGAGGTATATTTATATAATCTTTAGCATTTTATCTTTTATACATCTAGAATAATTTATTTTTTGTTAATTATTTATATTTAACCATAAGTGAAAATTATTGTTAAATTTAATTACATAGATATATACACTTGATATTGACTTTTCATTATACAGTAACTATGAAATATTAATATGTGGTAACATGCATCCACGTTGACACGATAGCATCAATGCATCATGACTCCTCCGTTTGCAATCTTAGGCATTAATTTAATCAATGATTTCCTTAATTATTATTATTTTTTATTTTTTCTTTTTCCAAAGAGTACTCGCGAAGCTTCCTCGTTCCCTCCATCAAGGGGTAATGCAGTAATTATAAACCAAGCCACCTCGATATTTAGTAAACGTTCAGAACCAGTCAGCACTCTTAACGGCTAAGATTTCTCCTCTAAAATCAAAATTCAACCAGAGAAATCCGAGGCTGTTCTGAAATCCAAAATCACAGTCACTTCCTCAACCCCAAAACGATCCGTTTTCCCTTTCACTCTCACTTTCCCTTTTTCATCACAAACACTAAAACCACCTCCTTTCTCCTTAATCATTCAATATCCATCGTCAGATCTTCCCGATCTAGAACTTTCTGGACTCCACTTCCCCACACGCGCCGGTTATCGGATATGGTTGTCAACGGGAGACCGATTAAGAGGATGAAGAGGAGAGTCACAGCTGATCTCTACAACTTCCTCTCTTTCCCTTCCTCTCCTTCCTCCTCGTCCTCTTCCTATTCTCCTCCTCCACCCCGCGGTCCTTTCAGATCCAACATCAGGTCGTTTTTAACCGAGCACGCACTGTTGCCTCCGCCTTCCTCGCTGTTCCCTCACCTACTCACATGGCAAATCTCGTTTCAAGTCGGTGACTTAGTGGAGTGCAGCGGTGCGGATGCGGGAGGCGGTGTGGTTTCTTTGGATGTTGTTGAGGAGGATGTGGCTAGATCTAGATCTGTTTACTGTGATCAGTGTCGAGTTGTTGGTGAGTTAACTTAGCTCGAGTTATTGCAAGATCCCCCTTTTACCCTTGACCTTTTTTCTCCGGCCTGCCGGGTGCCTTGGGGCGGGAAATTCGAGAGTTCTCTCGTTTTGCGTGCCTCTCTTTCCTTTTGCTTTATTTGCAAAATTTAAAGATTTAAAATATCGCGGTAATTCACGAGATTTACTCGTGACGGTGTTTGTTGAAAAAGAATAAATGAGATGGTAGCACTGAACCGTGAGAAAATCACGGTTTTTTGTAACCTGGATTGACGGAATATGGGGCCAGAGTGATAATGACAGGACAATGATCTAAGTGTAGTTTAATGTTATCTCAGTTAGGATAGGCTTGTACTTGTGACACGTGGCGTGCTGTGGCTTCCTACTTTTAGTATTATTTTTTCTTTTTGGGTAATAGAAGTCTCATGCTTGCTTGTCTTTGTTGTGGTGGCTGCCTTTTCTACTATGTAGTGTTTTGAGTAGATATTTGTTGCTGGTGGGACCGTGTCATAGTGGCACCTGTGTTGCTTTCTTTCGATGTGGGTCTGGGTGGGGGGTTAACTCATGTTTTGTGATGACTGTTCCATTTGCTTGGACAACAATGCTTTGGTTGTGGAATGGATAAATGAGTTGATGATGCTGTTATCTTTTGAATAGGATTGTTTTTTTGTGTGACCCCGAAATAGGGTGGTAGTTGACCAAGTTTTTTTTCTCTTAAATTTTTGTGTTTGTCTAGAAGTGTGCTATATGAACCATGGGGTGGTTTTTAATGTGAAATCGGTATTCGGAAGATGGATTACTGTGCCCTCAATCTTGTAACTCAGGATAGAAGAGGGAAGTTCTGGGGTTAAACATGGGGCATCTTTGGAGTATGGATTGGTTGGTTGATTGATTGCTGATTGATTGTGTGACCCCAAACAGGGTGCTTGATGAACTTATGGGGTGGTTGGGTGGGTTGACCAAAAATCCTTATTTTTTTAAAATGTTTTGGATTTGTCTAGAAGTGTGTAATGTGGGCCATGGGATTTTTTTTTTAATGTAAAATTGTTATCCTGAAGATGGATTAGAATGCACTCAATCTTCTATATTGGAGTTGGGAAATGAGAACTATTTTTTTTCTTTGTATTTGTTTGATTTTTTCTACTGATTTTTCTGTATAAAAAAATGTTGTGACTTCATAGATATTAATTGCGTGTTGCTTGTTGTATTTTTGTCTGCTTTGTAGGTTGGAGTGGTCATCCAGTATGCAGCAAGCGTTACCATTTTATTATTAAAGCTGATGGCAACTCCATTGGCGGGTATCATAAGCCATGCACTTGTTGCGGAGATGTCCTGCATTTGTCTGAATCAAGGTCAGGGCACTTTTCCTTTTTTTCTTTTTAGAGAATTGATTGTGATAATATGTTTTATATGGTGTCTTGTTCTTTTATTGCATGGCATAATTTAGTTACGTATTGTACTGATGCATTGTGCATACTATGATGGGATGCAGTGTAATTATCTACCAGTACTTTGTTTAGATCTCTGTTGAACTATAGCTATCGTTAATTGATATTTTCATGTAAAACACGCATGCTGGTGCATAGCATGGTCAAGAAAATTGGCTGTGTTATACCAATTCATGAGCGCACTTTATTTACGTGGTTATTTTATTTGAAGAAAATTCTTAACTTTGTATTAGTTAGATTTACATTTTTTTTGTGGAACTGAATCATGATCATAGGTGTATTGAGCTTGATTCATATCTGGGTCAATGTTAACATTGTTGAGGCTTCTGATGATCGTCTTGAATTTTCTATTTAGGTGCAAGACATGCAATCATGTGACAACTGCAGATGATGTTGAAGAGTGGGTCTATCACCAGTTGGAAGACACCACTCATCTCTTACATGGTGTCATCCATGCAAATGGTTACGGGCACCTTCTTAGGGTAAATGGAAAAGAAGGGGGCTCCAGGTTGCTTTCAGGAGTCCATATCATGGACTTTTGGGATCGGTTATGTAAAACTCTTGGAGTCAGGTTAGGATTCTTGATTGCACTTACAGTCTCATGCTCTCTACGTAGTGAGAGTGTTCCATTATGCTGAAGATGATTTCTAATATTTGCTAGCTAAAAATCTACACTGGAGTTCTCATCATAAATCTTCAGTTCTTCAGTGTGGTTGTCTAAGTAGATATTATCATTGGCAGATGTTTTATGGTCTAGGAGTATTTGAATATGTGGAGATTGGGATGAGTAGATGATATTCTGGTAGCTACCTGTAAAAGGATAAAACATAAGCGTGAAAGGGCTCAGATTTGTAGAAGCTTTATCTGCGGTGCTGTTCTCTTGGGTCATTGAAATGTTTATTTGTCAAATTATTTTGATGTGGATTTTGGAAGTTATAATTTATCTTGCAATTTGGTAGATAGAATGCTCTATGCTTCTCTTGAAATCAAGGTTTTGTGGATAGTATTCTGGAGATCAAAACACAGTTGGTATCTTATGCTTCCTTATCTTGTTGGTTTTGATAACCTATATGGTAGCATGAATTCCATTAGCCTCCTGATTTCATCTAATTATAGCTGTGAATTAAACCAGCTATTTTGTCTTTTTCCATGCATTAACAGAAAGGTCAGTGTGATGGATGTATCAAAGAAATACGGGTTAGAGTACAGGCTACTTCATGCTATCACCAAAGGCCATTCATGGTATGGTGACTGGGGCTATGAATTTGGTGCTGGTAGTTTTGGTTTGACAGTCCATGCCTATAAGTCAGCTGTTGAAGCACTCTACAGCCTACCTTTGTCCATCTTTCTTTCTGAAGGGCAGAAACTGCAAACTCGCTTGCTGGATATAATAAAGTTTTACCAATCTTTGTCAGATCAGGAGCTTGTAAATATTAGAGATCTTTTCTGTTATTTGATAAGTCTGATCCACGATGCTCACAAGTCTCCCTCAAGGGCTGATGATTTTAGCTGCAAGAAGCGCTGTATTTATGCATCAGGGATTTCTTCTTCATGGAGTAGGAGTGATATAGAACGTGTTGAAGAAGCCATGTTTAGAGTACTGCGAGCAGTTTCTGGGTCCAACTGGGTAAGTTGGCGTGCACTTAGAGGTGCTGTTTGCAAAGTGGCTCCTCCAGAGCTCCTTGATCATTGTCTGAAGGAAATAGGAGGGAAATTTGCAGCGGATGGAATGATTGTTAGGTCACGATGCAATCCTAGTTCAGGTTCTTTGGAGTACAGGTCAGCAATTAATCTCTGCATTAATTAATTCATGATTGGCTATATAACATATTCAAATTTGATGAGTTTTTCTGGGAGTATTGCAGCCCTTCTGTAGTTATATTATACCAGCTGTAGTATCCTATTCTTGTTTAATTCGGCAATGATTAAGCTAATGCTCAACATAGCAATCATCTTCTGTGTACTAACTAGATCGTGGAAAGACATGAATGCTTTTGAAAGTAATTTTTAGTACTTTTCATTTTGATGAAAACAATGTTTGAGGAAATGCCAATATAAATAGAGTTTATGGTCTTGATGGAGTTGGATGGTACTAGTAATTACTAGGGCTAAGATCTGCATCTTTGTATTTCATGTAGTGTGATTTTCAGTGCAACACTAAAGCATTGTATGTGTTCTAATATGTTACAGATTGGAACCCGGAAATCCTTCCCCAAATCGCCCCGCTACCATTGGCTCTCCTGTCATTACCTGCCCATCCGAAGGAAACCTTATACAGGACCTGCGATACCTTTACGACAACATGCTACACCCTCAAACCATGATGAGCTATGGACCTGAGGCCACAAGTGATGCAATCAGCTCAGCCAGAAAACTTCTTGACTGCAAGCAGTTCATGAAAGACTACAACAAATGTGAAACGGCATCACCCCCAAATCCACCTACTATATGCCTGTCATGTGAGGTGGAAATCGCGGACCAGCTGGAAGAAAATGTCCCGGATCTTCCCCCAGAAATAATTGTCCTGCCCTCAAATGCTACAGTTTTTGACCTCAAGCTTGAAGCGACCAGGGCATTTCAAGATGTTTACTTGATGTTCAGGAGATTCCATGCTGAAGAGCTTCTCGGTTATAGTGGTGTTGATGATTCCACCCAGGTCAAGCTCCTGATAGGGTCAACAACTGAATCTGTTCGAGTCCGAGGTAGATGCATGGGAAAAAATGGTCTGGGTAAATTTAGGATGGAAAGAGGAACAGAGAGATGGACTGTGGACTGCTGTTGCGGTGCTAAAGATGATGATGGAGAAAGAATGTTAGCCTGTGATGTTTGTGGAGTGTGGCAACACACCAGGTGTTCTGGCATCCCTGATTCGGATCCAGTGCCTGCTAAGTTCGTCTGTCTCCGATGCAGAGGCGTCAGCTTGGTGGCGAAACCTGGTTCTGTAGTAAAGTGACTTTCTGTCGGCGACAATGGCAGAAGCTGTAGTAGTGGATACAGCCTGTGTTTCTGAAAATCTAGACTCTGTAAATCCCCCCCTCCCCTTGTTCTTGGGCCAGTTTTTTTCATACAACGATAGGTTAAATGTGTACATGATAAATTGTGGCCTAGAAGGTGCGTCATTGCGGTTGGTCCCACAACATGATGCCAGTGGCGTTTCTGTATATCTCGTGTACATAATCCTAACCAAGGCAAAAAGAAAAAGAAAAAGAAAAAGAAAAAGAACTTACAGTTATTGTTTTCATGAAATTATTAAATTAATAGAATTATATCATGTTTTGAAGGGATCATCAACCAGGTCTATATACTTAGCTGGGGTTAAAGAACAGAAATAAGATGGTATGGCAATTTTCTTTGATGTTAATATTTAATTAAAAGATAGATTACCCCAATGTTTTGTTGTAAAATCATTATTTAACAAGTCTCAAATCAGATTTATATTAAATTGAGTGAAATTTATTTTAATAAAAATTGATTGACTTGAAGTTATTTTAATAAAAATTGATTGACTTGTTTAGCTTCAACTGGTAATATGGTAAGAACTTCCTTAATTTCAATTAAAAAATATAAATGTTAATTGCGTTATATATAAAATTGCTGCATTCATTTATTTATTAAAAATCATCAGAGGTATAATCTCTATCTATCTATCTATCTATACATATGTGCACGTTGTCAAATAACTATTTTAACATAAAAACTTAAGTTTTTAGGTGAGATTTTAAAATATAACTTATATTATTTTTTAATATCATTTTAAGTGAGTTTTTTAAACTTGAAACTGTATAAATATACATTATTTTATGCTTAGTTTTTTTTATCAAATATAATAAAATAATGAGATTTAAACCGAGTAATAATTTGATCAACAAGGTTATAATACCATATTAAAAAATCATTTTAATTTAAAAACTGAATTTTGGAGATGAGATTTCAAGATAGGTGTGTAAAAGTTTACATGTCTCTCTTGTAGGTGTATGTGTGTGTGTAACAAGGAATTACATGATTTGGTAGCACTTTGATACGTGTCAAATTAATGATTTCATTAGCTTCCATTATTGAATCTATAATTGACATACAATAAGATTATTATTAAATTGTATATTAATCGCACTAGCTATCTATCTAGATTTTATTAGTTGGTGAAGAAAATGATAGATTACCCACTCTTTTAACTTTGCATGTTTTTCTCTATATTACATATTTAAAGTAATTTATACAATTAATATATATAATAATTTTGCACCGATTCCGCATCTTGTTACAAAAATACAAATTAAAATATATATATTTAAATCTGTTTTTTTCAAACCATAACAAACAAAACAAAACAATATATATATATTTAAATCTGTTTATTCAAACCATAACAACTAAATAAAATAATAATATCAATTCCACACTTCCAATTGTATAGATAAATACACATTGACAGACGTTGCTACCTTCCTCTTCACTCCTCAATCAAATATCTCATCCCATCGCATCCTCAGCCTATCTTTCTTTTGCCATACACATGCTGCTCCTCATCAAATATTCCCTTCCAATCTAGCAAACATGGCGATGCCTACCTTTCTTGCTCTGTTTTTATTGATGGAGTTAATAGCAGGTGGATATAGAGATGGAGCAAATGGCCTGAGCATGAACTACTACGTGTTCAGTTGCCCATTTGCTGAGAAAATCGTGAGGAACACAGTAGCAAGTGCTTTGCAGTCTGATCCTACCTTAGCAGCTGGTCTTGTTAGAATGCATTTTCATGATTGCTGGATACAAGTAATCACCCCTTTTCTTATTTTTTATTTATTTTTCATATTTTTTCTTAATTTCATAACATGTACATGTAGCAAAATATTTGATTCTGATAGAACACACACACACACATCCATTAAAATTATGCAGTTCAATTGTCTCTCAATCATTTCTTTTTCTTGGTGGGACTGTTCGACATAATTTAAATAGGGATGTGATGGGTCTGTCCTGCTTGACTCAACAAAGAATAACACAGCAGAGAAGGAATCTGCAGGAAATTTAAGCGTGAGAGGCTTTGAACTCATTGATGATGTGAAGGGGCAACTCGAAAACCATTGCCCTGGTGTTGTCTCATGCGCTGACATTGTTGCCATGGCTGCTACAGAGGCTGTTGCTTCGGTAACAATGGATTAACCTGGTTTATTTGATTTAATATTATTTTGATTTTCTTTAAACCCAACTCCGGCCAGTTTCCGGTAGGTTTAACAAACACCGGTTTAACGTCTACTAATATATATGATATGGTCTGGCCATGGCGGGAATTACGTACAGTCAGGAGGTCCAGTGTATGACATACCAAAAGGAAGAAAAGATGGAAGGAGGTCTAAAATTGAAGATACTTTCAGCGCGCCTGCCCCATCTTTTAATGCATCGGAGCTCGTTAGTGCCTTTGGCCAGCGTGGTTTCAGTGCCCGAGACATGGTTGCCTTGTCCGGTAAGTAGCGATGATCCAATCCCACACACGGGATCTTCTTCTTTGTATCCTTAAAAGAAGGTTTCTTAAGGATGATTCTGCTCTAATTCTTTCCTTTTCTTCCCTGAAAATCTTATAGTTTTGTGATAAATTGGTTTATGAAGGGGCACACACATTAGGGGTGGCAAGGTGTTCATCGTTCAAAAATAGGTTGGGTGATCCGACAATGGACTCAGACTTTTCAAAGACTTTGTCCAAAACATGTAGTGGTGGAGACAATGCAGAACAACCCTTTGATATGACGAGAAATAATTTCGATAACTCCTACTTCCAAGCATTGCAAAGGAAATCGGGACTTCTTTTTTCAGACCAAACCTTGTACAGTGATCCAAGAACAAAATCAATTGCCGATGGCTATGCGAAGAACCAGGCTACGTTTTTCCTTGATTTTCAACAGGCAATGGTGAAAATGAGCTTGCTTGATGTCAAGGAAGGATCGAAAGGAGAAGTAAGATCAGATTGTCGTAGAATTAACTGAATGTTGTTGTGAAGTGGCTTAAGAGAATAGATTTGTCCTTGCGTATATTGCTGATATTTCCTAGCTATATATTAACCTCGGTTTGGATTGAGCTTGAAGAAATAAAAGAACAAGAATAGTATTGTATTATGAAACCTTTCTGTATACGGTGGCATGATTATATACGAGAGAGAGATCTCATTAAATAGGAAATATGTTATTTTTAGTCAACTCGTGAGTTTTACAACCTTATTAATAAGAAAATGTATTGCACATATATTTTTAGTCAGTTTTACTTTATTTTAAAGATTTTTAAGTAATTCTTGGCTAATTGTTTAGAGGTTTAAGTATTTCTTTTTTGAGAATTATTTATTTCATGTGATTTAATATATTTTTAGGTATTTACTTACTAGAGTTTGCTGAATCTGGGACTTATACAACTCTGTTTCATATGTTCTTTACCTTTCTAAAATGCTGGGACATAGGCATACAATTCTCGTAAAGAAAAAAGAATATTTTTTTATTGTTTTGAAGTTAAAAAAAAACAAGTTGCAAGACAAAGTATGGACAAGCTAGAGATCCTTGTAATCTAAACACTGTCTTGATTTTTGGTCCATATCTTGAATTTCAAATGTCTAAAAATTGCACAACCAATGTTTATGGAAAGAAAGTTGATTTTACAAAATTACTCTATAAATACAAGTAAATTGACTCACAATATAAGGAAAGAAAATAAAGTCAAAAATTTGTGATAAAGAAGGAAAGTGATTACCTTTCCTTTAAAGGATAACAAAGTATTAAAGCCCTCTAAGGAAGAAACTAAGATATATTTTTCATACCCCCAAACACTCTATATAAGATAGAAGGCGACATCTAACAGATAAAACAATCATAACCGGAAGAAAGAAGCCAAATACAATAACCATATCAAGATGTTCGACTCTTTAAACTTCATATACCCTAAGCAATGTTCATCATATGAAGTTTGTTTATAAAAACGAGTCTACCTCTCTCTCTCTCTATAAAACTCATGGTTCATGCTTCATACATAGTGATTGCTTATAAATAAAAGAAACTTGAGAATTGCTGTTTATAATAATTGGAGTTATGAATACTCCACCATCTCTATCACATCTAAACAATATTTCAGCCATACTATATCTCATTCATATGCAGTGAAATTTATTTAATTCATCTGGCAAATACAGAATAGTTTGTTAAAAAAATAAGAATACAAATTCACACGTACAAGAACTCCAGCAGCACTTGTAATGTTGATGAAGATTTTATTTAGGTGCTGCGAACTGGTATGAAGCATAAGAAAGGGTGCCATGGTCCCAACTATGGTGCACTAGCTTCGCTTTGGCATTTTCACCTGCCGCCCCCATGGCCACATGCAAAGGGTAAAAGTGGTCTGGCCAAGGGTGAGCCATTTTTCCATATGGTGCCCTCGAGTCATAGTGATTCACATCTTCATATCTGCGCAAAAAGAGCGAAAAAACCAAGTCATGAAAACTTGCTGGACGCAAAATCAACTGAGGAAACTTGTAGCAATCCTTGATTAGTGTAATTGAGTGGGAAATGTGGAATACATTTTGATAAAGTAAATTGAAAGAATCTGGAGAAGATATTCAACAGAGAACCTCCCCACAAAATTGATCAAGTTAGGCACACTGGTAAGCAGCAGCGAAGGCCGCTGCCTGTTGCTTTCCTCGACAAATATCATACTTTTTAGAAATGGATTGAAATTCTCAGCTATACTTGGAAAAAACAGTTTGAAGATCATATGTTACCATAATACCAGTTCTATCAGCAATTGTAACGCATGTTCAAAGCTAGTTACTAGCGGAAGCATCAAGAGAGAAGAAATTGATAGTGATCTTGAAAAAGACATGCCTAAATCCTAACAAACGAGAAAGCAATCACTTCAATCATTAAAAGTAGAGTTTCTCAGAAGAAAAAATTGTGATTGTATTGAACTCACAAGATTAAAATTACTCAAATGAAACAAACACCATTTCTAATCACACCTTCTGAAAACCAAGAACACCAAGAACTAGAAAACTCACAAGATTTTTCTTTTTAGAATGAAATTCTCCAGAAAGTGATAATTGCAAAAGTTACAAGCCTGATGAATCCATATTTTATACCACCCTCCCCTATGAACATATGAGTTTCATCAATTCAAGTACAAGATGAATAGATTGTCAAAATAGAACACAATATTGTCCGAAATTGTCTGCCTTTAGCCTTTGATTTCTGAATGTTTATATAGAATGTACAAGAGAGCTATCTATGGAAAGTAAATCAATTTCCATGATTCTAGTCCTATACATGTAAACCAAAATCTGACACATAATGATGCTTATCTATACAAAATAGGAAATGTAGAAATAGGAAACAATCTACACAATAGGAAATCTGCACAATAGGAAGATAGCTAGCTGTCCACATTGACATAGATATTATACTACAAGCAAAGAATTTTCCAAAGAGAAAACATACCTTCCTTCAAGAAGAGCATTTTTAAGCCAGGTATCAAACTGCAAAGCCCATGACGGAACAGGACTGCCGCTGGGTTGCATGGTCCCCAGGTTGTGAGTGGTAGCTCCAGATCCCATGATGAGGATACCTTCCTCCCTGAGGGGGGCCAATGCCTTCCCCAGGTTATAATGGTAAGTTCCATCTCTATCAGTCTGAACAGAGAGCTGGCACACTGGAATCTCAGCCTCAGGATACATGAGCATCAGAGGAACCCAAGCGCCGTGATCAACTCCTCGTGTTTTATCTTCATGAACACGCTTGAAGCCATTTTCCATGAGCAGTTCCTTCACCCTCTTCGCCAATAGAGGAGCACCTGGTGGTGTATATTTGAGCTGGAAGAAGGGGAAATTTATTGGAAACATAAATAAAAAGATCCAATTAACAATAAAAAGACAAGTTTCAACTTGAAAACCCTAACTAATTAATTGTGGGTTTACTACATGCATCTATTGTCTCCAATACCGGCCCTAACTACACCAAACTTCCTGTAAGCTGTTCTGTTCAGACAACATTACATCTCTATACAAGTACATGTCTCCAAGTCACTGTAGAGTCTGGAAGAAAAAGTCTATCATCAATAAGACTTTCGAGCCTGTTCACTTGATAGGAAAAACTGACTATGACCTCTCTAGAAATTCCTAGTTCATTGCCTTTGTTAGCCTTTTAATCATCACCTAGATTAAATTCTTCAATGTAAGAAAATTTCAACAGATTAACAACAACTATCCACTGCAGGAGAAAGCAACAGATAACAACAGCCCTAAGGTTTAGAACTCTGTATTAGAGCGGATATCTTTAACAGTTTACACAGGTTAGTTTCAACTTGAGACTCCAAGTCATGCAATTAATCACAGGCATCAATCAAAAACTTATTCTTTTTCCCCAGGATCTCATCATACCTATCACTCTTAAGAGTTTATCAAGCTACAATTAGAGCAAAATCTCACCAACCCAGATAAGAGAAAACCTTCAAAAATAAAAGAAAAAACATAAAACTTTCAAAACATCTCCACATGTATAAAACAAAAAGAAGCAATTTGCCCAAACCAAAGACATTTTCTACCTAAATATCAGATCATAGTCTCTTCAAAACTTAATCAACCTGAAAACTCCCCAACCCAGATAAGAAAAAACATTGAAAAATCAAAAAGCAGAAAACTTTGAGAGAGAAAAAATATTTATCAAAAGTACCTTATACATGGATTTGGGGAAGCCATAGAAGTCATAAATGGTTTCATTGCGATTAACAACATTAACAGTTGGTTCTTTGGTATCCCAATGGCCAGAAATAATAAGAATGGCTTTTGGTCTTTCTTTAAAAATTTGTTGCCATGTCTTCAAGAATTTCCTTGCTGGTATGCTTTCATCGATCGCCATCATTGGTGACCCATGGGAGATATAAACCGTATCCATCATACCCCTTTCGCAAAATGAACAAAATCTATACTTTTGATTCAATGAATGGAGCAAACGCGTTGAAATAAACAAGAAACATTATGTGGTACATATATATATAAAAAAAATTGCGACAGGGTCTCGCAAAGTGATAAGTTCGGTTTGACCCTGACCTTCTTGATGATGTCTTGGCTGACGTTGTTTTTGTCAAATTGATCCTTGTGTTTGGTAAGGATTTTCATATTTGGTCGGTAATGTAGTTTTTTTAAGATAATAAAGTCCAACTTGTATGTTTAATATTAGTATACTAAAATTATTTAAAAAATATCTTAAAAAATACATTTTTAGATGAAAAACAATTTGAGAAATAGATTTAATCTAAAAAAACAAATATTTTCCAATACCCTGATTCAAATTATATTGTCTTAACTATGAATTCAAAGTATTTGATTAAATTTTATTTACTATAGTTTTATAGTTTTGTAGGGACTACTAAAAATTCTCTTTAATATTATATTTTCCAATTTGGTACTTATAGTTTCGATTTTATTTTTTCTTTGGCTTTTTTTTCTTCTTCTAAAAGTTATTGTTCTTTTTAGTTTCACTTTTTAATTACATTTATTTTTTATGTTAATTTTGATCATTGTTCTTTTTTCTAAACTCTTCTTTTTTTCAACTTCATTCTTCAATTAAATATAATATTTATTTTGATCCTCATTCTTTCAATTTATATTTTTTAAAATCTTTTTGGTGTAATTGATTATTTTTTCCAATCTCATCCTTCAATAATTAACTGTTTGAGAATTGAATTTGATGGTATTATTAAAATGGATCTATCAATCATCTCAGTTGACAAATCTGTTAAAGATTTATAAATTATCGGCAATTTAATAGTATTTGTTGTAATTAACTAAATGTTAATAATCTATCTACTCTGAATAGCTTTTTTTAATATAAAAATGTGTACAATATTTTTGTCAACATATTTCCATTTTTCTTTTCCCTATTGAGCCATTTAATTAAATAAAAAAAAGTGCATAAAATTAAGAAAATAATCCATCTCAGTTAATTTTAATAAATTAATAGATTTTTTTTTATTAAATTAAGGATAATGAATAGTACTAGATTTTGATTTGTAAATTGTAATCTTGGATGCACAGAAAAATATTTAGCTTCCCTTGAGAGGGTGCGTGAAGCAGACGATTGTAGCTTGAAATAGTCCTTCAAAGGCTGGGATTACTGGGAAAAGAATCCACAATCATTATTGAAAGTGAGATTAGATTAAGCTGTTTGATGAATGATACATTTGTCAATCTCAGAACAATGTCAAGTTAATCCAAACATCTCATAATTTTTCAGTTTTTGGTGTAATTTCATATGATTTATTCACAAGATTATCATTTCATAGCTAACAGTCTGCCTATAAGAACTTGTAATGTTGATGAAGATTTTATTTAGGTGCTGTGAACTGGCAGGAAGCATATGAAAGGGTACAATTTACATCTTCATATCTGCACAGAAATGAAGAAGGGAGAACTTCAGCAATTAAGAGCACAAATCATTAGAAAAAAAATATGAGAAAGAGATCCAACTAACACTGAAATAAACAGTCTCCTCCCCATTAAACAGCTTAGTGACCCTTTTAATTATAGATCATGGGCATTTTTAAACATTTAATCACAATTTTATCAGTCAAAATCAGTAAGAACTCCAGTCCTCTTCCCAGGCATATGATCAATCACATGGTCTTAATTTCCAAAAGCACTCGCCACCAGCTAAAATCAGACCAACCCAGATAACAAAAGTCCAAAGGGTCAAAAAGCAAAACTCTTTGAGAGAAGGAAAGAATGGATCATCAGGGGTACCTGGTACAAGGGCTTGGGGAAGCCATGGAATCATGAATGGTGGTTTCATTTCGATCAACAACAGTAACAGTAGGTTCTTTGGTCTCCCAATGAGCAGAAACAACAGTAATGAATTTTGGTTTCTCTTTGTACACACTTTGTTGCCATAATTTAAGGAATTGTCTTCTGGTACAGTTTCTTCAATGGCAAGTGTTGGAGCTCCATGTGAGAGATAAAATGTTGTTTCCATCAAAGCCATTTAAAGAATCGTTAATAATTTAGTTCTTCATCAATTCTACATGTTGAAACTTTGGAAAAGCTTAACTGAAAATGGCTGATTAAAACAATTCAAAAATATTAAAACAGTAATAAGAAGACTAGATCATATTCTATATATGTCAAGATCTTCGACACAATCCACAAACAATAGTCCTCCTTCAACCAGAATACAACGGTTTTTTCGGAGTTAAGAAAATACCCTTCCTAAGCACTCTCGTCAATGAACTCTGTTTTAATTAATTTGGAAATTACCACACATGATAAGAAAATGAAAGGTAGAAGACACATCTTAATTGGATTATCTTTCTTCTGACGAGCATATACATACTCCACTGTCGAATAAAAACATTGCCACACAGCACAAACCCATCCAAAATACTCAACAATAGTGCCAACAGGCTTCCCAGGCGCCAAAGTAGTAGTCGATGGGCGATGAGAAATGGGCAACACTAGTGCCATCATTCTTTCCTTTCGTGCCATGTAAATGAGTTCAGCAGTAGAAAGAAGCAAGGCTACAAATGCCAACACCATGCCAACTAATGCATAACCCAGCTGGTCAAAAACTGCAGATGCCATCTCTAGAATTAAGTTTGTCAGCAGCAAAGTCCATCCTGATTTTAAAAAATCTACCATGTCCCTATATTTTGATCCTTTCAATTTCTTCAACTCATCCGGTGTATCACGCGGACGTTCAATCCCTCCTCCATTCAAATCATTTTCCAGTTCAAATTCTCCTGTTAACAAAGGTTCTTGCTGTTGTGCCATTTCAACATTGTTCTGTTGTTGTGCAGAAGCTGAAACTGCACCAGTTAATCCTGATTTGAAATCATCTACCATGTCCCTAGATTTTAATCCTTTCAATTTCTTCAACTCATCTTGGTCATCCGGCGTATCAGGCGGACGTTCAATCCCTGTTGCAGTCAAATCATTTTCCCGTTCAAATTCTCCTGTTAACAAAGGTTCTTGCTGTTGTGCCATTTCAACATTGTTCTGTTCTCGTGCAGAAGCTGAAACTGCACTAGTTAATCCTGATTTGAAATCATCTACCATGTCCCTAGATTTTAATCCTTTCAATTTCTTCAACTCATCTTGGTCATCCGGTGTATCACGCAGACGTTCAATCCCTGCTGCAGTCAAATCATTTGCCCGTTCAAATTCTCCTGTTAACAAAGGTTCTTGCTGTTGTGCCATTTCAGCATTGTTCTGTTCTCGTGCAGAAGCTGAAACTGCACCAGTCAATCCTGATTTGAAATCATCTACCATGTCCCTAGATTTTAATCCTTTCAATTTCTTCAACTCATCTTGGTCATCCGGTGTATCACGCAGACGTTCAATCCCTGCTGCAGTCAAATCATTTGCCCGTTCAAATTCTCCTGTTAACAAAGGTTCTTGCTGTTGTGCCATTTCAGCATTGTTCTGTTCTCGTGCAGAAGCTGAAACTGCACCAGTTAATCCTGATTTGAAATCATCTACCATGTCCCTAGATTTTAATCCTTTCAATTTCTTCAACTCATCTTGGTCATCCGGTGTATCACGCAGACGTTCAATCCCTGCTGCAGTCAAATCATTTGCCCGTTCAAATTCTCCTGTTAACAAAGGTTCTTGCTGTTGTGCCATTTCAACATTGTTCTGTTCTCGTGCAGAAGCTGAAACTGCACCAGTCAATCCTGATTTGAAATCATCTACCATGTCCCTAGATTTTAATCCTTTCAATTTCTTCAACTCATCTTGGTCATCCGGTGTATCACGCAGACGTTCAATCCCTGCTGCAGTCAAATCATTTGCCCGTTCAAATTCTCCTGTTAACAAAGGTTCTTGCTGTTGTGCCATTTCAACATTGTTCTGTTCTCGTGCAGAAGCTGAAACTGCACCAGTCAATCCTGATTTTAAATCATCTACCATGTCCCTAGATTTTAATCCTTTCAATTTCTTCAACTCATCTTGGTCATCTGGTGTATCACGCGGACGTTCAATCCCTGCTGCAGTCAAATCATTTGCCCGTTCAAATTCTCCTGTTAACAAAGGTTCTCGTTGCTGTGCCATGTCAACATTGTTCTGTTCTCGTGCAGAAGCTGAAACTGCACCAGTCCAAACTGATTTTAAATAATCTACCATGTCCCTAGATTTTGATCCTTTCAATTTCTTCAACTCATCTTGGTCATCAGGAGCATCATGCTGAAGTTCAATCCCTCCTCCAGTCAAATCATTTGCTTGTTCCAATTCTCCTGTTAACAAAGGTTCTTGTTGCTGTGCCACGTCAACATTGTTCTGTTCTTGTTCAGAAGCTGAAACTGCACCAGTCCAAACTGATTTTAAATAATCTACCATGTCCCTAGATTTTGATCCTTTCAATTTCTTCAACTCATCTTGGTCATCAGGAGCATCATGCTGAAGTTCAATCCCTCCTCCAGTCAAATCATTTGCTTGTTCCAATTCTCCTGTTAACAAAGGTTCTTGTTGCTGTGCCACGTCAACATTGTTCTGTTCTTGTTCAGAAGCTGAAACTGCACCAGTCCAAACTGATTTTAATGGAGCCATTTCTATCCTCTTTCTTCTTTGGCGCTGCAGACACAAATAAATATTGAGTAAAAAAGAGTTTTGAAGTAATCTTTAAAAAAAGAAAGCATTTACATTGCTTGAACTTACCATGGTTTTATGTGTACTGTTGCCACCATGCATAGCTAGAAAGGCTGCTTCTTGAACTTGTTTAGGCACTTGTCCACAAATTGCCACACCATGGCCCCTCTCTCCTGATAAATGCAATTTGATCCTGGAAAGGGGAGTATCCTTAGCGAATTGACGCCCACAAAGCATACATTTCAAACTACCATCATTCATCTGTTCAATATTTGAGCCAGCCATTTCTTTCCCCTTTCTTCTTTTGCCCTGCAGACACAAATAATATTGAGTAAAAAAGAATTTTGAGGTAATCTTTAAACAAAGAAAGCATTTATATTGCTTGAACTTACCATGGTTTTATGTGTACTGTTGCCACAATGCATAGCTAGAAAAGCTGCTTCTTGAACTTGTTTAGGCACTTGTCCACAAATTGCCACACCATGGCCCCTCTCTCCTGATAAATGCCATTTGATACTCGAAATGGAAGAACCCTTACCAAATCGATGCCCACAAAACTGACATTTCATACTACCATCATTCGTCGTTTCAACATAATTCCAAAATCGATCAATATTTGAGCCATGCATTTCTATCCCCTTTCTTCTTTGTTCCTGCAGACACAAATAATATTGAGTAAAAAAGAAAGCCTGCCAAGCAATCTAAAATAAAAAATTTGAAGCTTTTCTCCTTGTTTTTATGATAAGTAATTGAAGTTGATAGCAAAATGAACATGTAAGAACAAAAATATAATATGAGTCGAGTTCTGGTATTGATTAAGCTGTGCATATATATATATAATTAAGGTCGGTCTACCTGATAAATCAAGAATCCTACTTGCATATCCCACAACTTGATCATTGATTTTTAATGAAACCAAATGGGCACTTTTATTTGGAAGAATCGAAACAAATACGTGTCGAAAACAATTAGTGGTTAAAATATATAAAAAAAGATGAAGAATAAGGATCGAAAGTAAAATTTACCTTGGCCATATCCCTAACCAAGTCGTGCATCTTGACAGCACGGCCACCATCAATTCTTTGTAATAACCCGACATTTTCTAATCTATCAAGCATCGCGTGACCCTTATCAAATGTTGCTTCCCTGCTCCACATTTTTTGAATTATTCCCTCGTCGATCAAATAAAATATCAGCTCCTCCCTTTTAATGATATAATCTTCAGGAAATAATGCACAGTATAAAAGACATTGTTGTAGTGCAACATCATCTAACCGATCATAACTAAACCTTAACATCCGGAATACCTCATCTCCCTTGTCCCCAGATTTTATTTCTTTCAATATCTTCAATGTTCTCCTCCACTCATCTTGGTCATCCACTCCCCTTAAGCTTCCTGCCATTGTAATAATTCCCAATGGCAAACCGGCACATTCCCTTGCAATATCTACTGCAATGCGTGCCACTTCTTGAGAAAGTGCTATGCCATGTCCAAGTGTCTCCATGAACAAAGTCCAAGCTTCTCTCTCTGAAAGTCGCCTCACTTCGGTTATTACTTGGCTATCCATCCGTTGACAAACGGAATTTGATCGAGTTGTAAAAATCACCTTGCATCCTTTCAATGGGACAGGAATTCCCACTGTGCTTAGCTCAAAAGACTCCCACAGATCATCTAAAATGAGAATCCATTCTCGTTTCTTCATTAGTTCTTCTGACAATTTCGCAGCTCTAGGTAGAATATCATATTCGCTTGAAAGATCTAGATCTAGATGTCTAGCAATAAGATTCTGCAATCTATAAATGCTGAAATCTTGAGACACAGTCACCCAGTATACATGATGAGAAATGTCTGGTCTTCGTAGAAGCTCATCGTGGATATGTTGCAGCATTGTGGTTTTTACCAATTCCCCCCATCCCGTAAATGCCTATGGTTGAGATTTCATCATCCATCAACCATGACCATATCACATTCCTATTATCTTCAAATGCTTGACCCACTGGCTTTAAATAGCTTACAGGAAAAGGAAATCCTCTAGTCATACTAGGGATGCGTTTAAGGCCTCCAGAAGAGCTACCTCCTGCATCAGGCTGCACTAATCTTCCACTATCGTTCACCACATCCTCCTCCTCCTCCTCCTCCTCCTCCTCCACTTGTGTCCTTCCAGCACCCACAGACAAATTTTCAAGTTCTGCGTTGATTTGTTCCAACACTTGAACCACTGGCTTTGTTCTCGGTATAGTCTGTAGTGCATCATGCGGAAGATCTTCAGGGGAACAACGATCCCTTGCAAGCTCAGTCTCTGGATTAGCCTGCTCAGTTATTGGACTAGTCTCCGACATTGGAAAAAGAAAAGAAAATATTCTTGGATTCAGCTATTGATGTTCTTCAGGTGCTGGTTTGCTGAAGCAGTATATATTCAGAAGAAGAAGAAGAAGAGATTAGAGAAGGGTACTATCGATTAAGCTAGTTCATTCTGATGAGATGCAAAAAGGAAAATAGTTGAATTGTTTGAAAATAAGGAAGTAGGCAGCAACTTTACTAATTGTTCATAGTTTCATTGTTCTCTTTATGACAAGTCAATTCAACTTTACTGAAAAATATATAACAGGTTTTTTCAGTGTTTTTTCATGTTTCAAGTCAATTGAAGCTTTTAACCGGGTGTGAATTCTCTTTATTTTTGTTGAAACTTAATAAGGCTTAGGCAAGTCAAGTAAAGTTTAAAAAATAAGGAGATCAGTGGTATACTGAGAGAGAATAGGATTTCAACAACTTGTGTCTACTTGAAAAGATTCAAATTAACAATAGTAACATGTCAAAAACAAAGACAACAACAAAATGAAGTATATATAAATACTTTACCTGGATTCAAAGGAATCTGAAGCTAATTGCTGAGTGAGTTAACGTGTGGACGCACCCCAATGTTGAAATTCTGGGAAAGCTGATCTGAAAATGTAAGCACAAGAATATGAGAAAGAGTAGTCAAACTAGTCACCTATCAAGCTGACAAGAATCAATCAACAGACAAAATAAAACCTTGAGAGCAGCTGTTTTTAACACAAGTATTGAAGTTGATGGCAATATGAACATGTAAGAACAAAGCTATAATATGAGTTTGAGTTGTAAAATAGATTAAGCAACATATATAATCAAGCTCTGCCTGATTGATTAATCCACAACCAAATGGGCAAATCTTATTTGAAAAGCAAGAAAAGAAAGTAGTATTTACCTCGCAAGGAAGAAAGATGTCTTGAACTCTATACGAGATGATTCAATTCAATCAGAAAAGCAGCTTTATGTTTTTTTCTTTGGAGAAATCAATAGAAATTGGCAGGAAGCTACGACTTCACCTTCCGAAGGTACAAACAGCAAAACCCTTGTGCTTTCCTTGTCCTGTATGCAAAGACTAGTCTCTCTGTCTCCTGGAAACCACCAATGTCACTTCCATGAATCATTACACTGCTTTAAAGTTTAATCCTTCGGAGAAGTCATGAAATGGGTAGGAAGCTACAACATTACACTTTCATCTTTTTCCTTTTTGTTGTTTAATTTAATCAATAATACAAACTTGTTTTTAGTCTGTCAGTAACAGCTGGTGTGATAATGCAAAGCAGCAATTATGGAAGATTTACATATTCACCATTTTACTGTAAATAAATAAAACACATAAGATGAAATCTTAAATCTTTCAACATTTTTATATGGTTCCGTACTTTGAGATTATTGGAAAATTAAGGCAGTGATTCTGTATATTTTTTTTAATTTTTTTATCTCAGCGCACCATTTTCCATTTTGTTACACTGTAACTTGTTTATGCTTTTGGCAAAAAGTGGGCTCATGAGCTAGAGAGAAAAGATGGAGAGTCTAACAGTCTTTAAACCTATTTTTTATTGAAAAGTAAAACAGTGCATGGTTTTGAGACTAGCTAGACAATATAAAAATGTTGATGGTGAGCTTCAACAAAAGCAGGAGAAGCCAATTATTGAACTTGGTGGATTAAAGTGTGGACCCACCCCAGTGTTGAAACTTTGAAAAAGCTCATATGAAAAGAAAAGGGTACAAGCTCACGATCCTTTTTGTTACACTGTAACTTGTTTTAAGTCTGTCACTAACAGCTCACCTGGCATTATTTATTAGGAAGGTGCTCTTGTATTGCATTGCTAGTTTTTTGCTATTAGTATAAATATATATGTAAAAAATTACTTTCAATTTTTATAAAGAATTGTTATCGTCACGTATGAATTGAACAATCATGTCTCCATTTAAATCGTTAATAATTCTGTTCTTTCATCAATTCTATACGTTGAAACTTTGGAAAAGCTTATCTGAAAATGGTAGGTAATGTCTGATTAAAACAATTCAAAAATATTAAAAATGCAGATTAACCCACAGGTCAAGCTGAGTCGATTCATCAGAAAAAGGTTTAAGAAATAAGGAAATCACCAGGTTGGGAGAAGTCAATAGAAATTGGGAGGAAGCGACGACTTCACCTTCCGAAGGTATAAACAGCAAATCCCTTGTGCTTTCCTTGTCCGGTATGCAAAGACTAGTCTCTCTGCCTCCTGGAAACCACCAATGTCACTTCCATGAATCGTTACTTTTATGCTAAACCCAATAGACATGCAGGAGGAGGATTTACATATTCACCATTTTACTATACAGAAATAAAACACAAGGAGATACACATAATTGTTGAAATCTTTAAATCTTTCAACATTTTTTTATGGTTTCGTACTTTGAGATTATTGGAAAATTAAAGCACTGATGCCGTAGACTTGTGTTACGGGATTGTTATCATTTAATCTAACAGAATTGATTAAATGGGGCTTAATTTGTGTTAACCAAGATGTAGTCTCCGTGTGATCTCTCGTTTTTTTTTTTTTTTTTTTTTTTTATGCGCACGAGTTCTAGCTAGTTGGTTTAACTGACCCTGACTATGCTGTTACTCTCTGCTTTTGGCAAAGAAGTGGGCTCATCAGCTTGTGTTGAATTTCATATTAAATATCCAGATCTCGTGATGTCTTGAAGCAAGGTGTTCCAAGCATACAAGTTCGATCATGCTGGTCTACTGAAATTAATTTTGCTAAGAAGAAATTGCAGAAAGATGTTTTCCTTTAGTCATTAGCGAAGAAATGCCAGATTTCCCAATACTCAAAGTTCCTGTACTTCTGTTTTGGTTGCTCAATTGCTCCGTTACGGATAATCGTTTTTTTTATAAACAAAAAAGAAAAGTGATTAACTTCAATTCTTTGATCTATTTAAGAAATAAAACCATCGCAACCCAAATATTATTCCTGCATACATCACATTGTTACACAACTATTTGTAGATACGCAAGAGGCCATAGCTAACTTGGAGATAGAAAGCGCACCCTAGCAAGTGTGAATTCTTTTCCAGCAATCCAAACACCAGTTTGTGACCACTGCACATCCTCCCAGTCAAGATTCTCCTCCAATACCTGTTCATATTCGCAGATGTTGGAGTCAGCCTTGAAGGGGGGAAAAACTGAAGAAAAACGTTACTACAATCTGACAATATGAGTTTCTTCCATGAAAATATGTCAAACTTCAACATCTAAATACGAAGACAAGTTTCAAGGAAAGAAATTGAAATGAAGTACCTGAACATGTTCCAGGGGCAATGGGATCCCAACTGACTGCATGACCTTCTGCGGTAGTGGTTTCTTACAGCGAGACCACCGGAATACATCAATATGAACTATGTCATGGGAACATTCTAAATTCCAGTAAACTGTCATGGAAACATTCTAAACTTCAGATAAGCATGTCTATTGGTTGGAAACACTATAATTTTTTGCATTTTTAGTTGGTTGTGATATTAATGTTGAGTTTATTCGTTTTTTTTAGGATCTGCAAGCTGTTGTAGCTGCTGTTTGATTCTTCTTACTTCTCTTTTTCTAAGGTCAGTATTTTTTAGCTGAAAAATTATTTATGTTGTTGGTTTTACTATGCCAGTGCGGGCAATCCAACTAGTATAAAAATAAATGGCGATAGGGTATCGCAAAGTGGTGAGTTTGGTTTGACCTTGACCTTCTTGATGATGTCTTGGCTGACGTTGTTTTTATTAAATTGATCCTTGTGTTTGGTAAGGATTTTCATATTTGGTCGGTAATGTATTTTTTTTTAAGATAATAAAGTCTAACTTGTACGTAACATATGAATTAGCTGTGTTTGGTAATGATGTATTTTTTAATTGCATATTTTTAATTTTTTTTAATATTAGTATACTAAAATTATTAAAAGCATCTTAATACAATACTTTTTTAGATGAAAAACAACTTGAGAAATAGATTTAATCTAAAAAAAAATATTTTCCAATACCCAAATTCAAATTATATTGTCTTAACTATATATTTAAAGTATTTGATTAAAGTTTATTTACTATAGTTTTGTAGGTACTACTAAAAATTCTCTTTAATATTAGTTACAAGAACTATCAATTTTTATATAGTTTTTATAGTTTTTCTTATATATATTTTTTAAATCGCAACCACAGTCCAATGAGTATCAAAGTGATTGCTCAATTCTAAAACTACTAGGCATGCCCTTATTTAAACTAACACTAAAAGGACTTTTAATAATTAAATTTTCTAATGTATTAGATTGATGTGAGAAATTTGCCATTCGTCATATTTATATCGTTGAATAAGAAGATGAATCTAAAAAATGATTTTTTTTACATTAATAATCAAAATAAAAATTTGAAAGCTGGAATAAATTTTTATTTGTGCTTGCTTCCATATTAAATTAAAAGATCTAATTGGAATTTAAAAATCTGCATAAATATCTACATTGTTTACTGGAATCGTGTAAATATCTCTTCAGTTATAATGATTTTTGAAAAGTATAACTGTTATTTTATCTCAATACCACAAAAAATAAAATATAGTATAGGTTTTTAAAAGATTAAAGTTTTTTCACATGATTTATTTGTTATTTTCAAATAGATAACAAATAAGTTTATTTCTATTTTAATTGTATAGTAAAAGGACTAAAATTTATTGAAAGCAAAGAAAAAAAAAACTTTATGTGAAGGAGTATTTTTGTATTTTCATAATTTTTTTTTTGTTATTATAATTTAAATTGAAGATCAATTTGATATTTGATCAAATATAAAAATAATTAAAATGTACGATGGAAGGATGAAAAACACCTTTTAAAAAAATATATAAATAAACCTAAGGATAATGAGTGTTTTTGATTTATGTTCTTTTAAAAAAAAAAAAAAAAATTATCAAGTAAGCTAATAGTCAATTTTATATTTGGCTAAACAAAATGGTTAGTGCGAGATAAGCATATACATCCAAAATTACTATTTTGTTGTATAATTAGAAGTGTTGTTATGTTCTTTTCGTGTTAGTGCGACGCATGTTACTTGGGGGGGTGATATGGTTTGACGCCGATGATTTTTTTTTCTTTATCTTTCTCCTTGAAAATTACAATTTAATTTTATTAATTTTTATTTTGTTTTTTTATAAAAATCTTATTTATTTTCATTTTTATCATTCAATCTCAATTTATCAGATATTATATTCTCCAATATGATCCTTATTATTTGGATTTCTATTTTTTCCGTTTCTTTTGTAAGAGTTTTAGTGGTTTTTAATTTCATTCTTTAATATAAATTAATGGTATTATATTTTCTAATTTGGTCTTATTGTTTTGATTTTATTTTTTCTTTGGCTTTTTCTTCTTCTAAAAGTTATTGTTCTTTTCAGTTTCACTCTTTAATTACATTTATTTTTTTATGTTAATTTTGATCATTGTTCTTTTTTCTTAATTGTTCTTTTTAATTTCATCCTTTAATTAAATATAAAATTTATTTTGATCCTCATTCTTTCAATTTATATTTTTTTAAATCCTTTTGGTGCAATTGATTTTTTAAAAATCTCAAACTTCTATAATTAATTGTTTGAGGATTGAATTTCATGGTATTATTAAAATGGATCTATCAATCATCTCAGTTGACAAATCTGTTAAAGATTTATATATTATCGGCAATTTAATAGTATTTGTTGTAATTAACTAAATGTTAATAATATATCTACTTTGAATACCTGGAAATAGTCCTTCGAAGGCTGGGATTACTGGGAAAAGAATCCAAAATCATTATTGAAAGTGAGATTAGATTAAGCTATTTGATGAATGATACATTTGTCAATCTCAGAACAATGTCAAATTAATCCAAACATTTGTCATTATTTAAGGAAGGTGCTCTTGTATTGCATTGCTACTTTTTTGCTATTAGTATAAATGTGTATATATATATATATATATATATATATATATATATATATATATATATATAAAATTATTTTCAATTTTTATAAAGAATTATTATCGTGACGTATGGATTGAACAATCATGTCTCCATTTAAAGAATCGTTAATAATTTAGTTCTTTCATCAAATCTACATGTTGAAACTTTGGAAAAGCTTATCTGAAAATGGCTGATTAAAACAATTCAAAAATACTAAAACAATAAGAAGAAGAAGACAGGGGATTACTGTAATGTTAAGGATTTAAAGTAAAGAGGAATGTAGTGATAGGAAGAGATATGAAATAGGCTTTATTCAAATTAGAGACAGATGGTCATCGGCTCTCTTGATGCAGGAACTCTGCCATTGACTGGGGAGTGAAAGAAAGCCATATGTGTAAATTAATAAAGAAGAAATTGAATTCAATGCAGCGATCTTATTATTGATACTGTATCCCATATTTGTACAAGGCGATTGCTTTACAATAGAAAAATAGAACTCTGCAGATCTCCTATTCTAAGCAGGAAACATAATTACAATAGGAAAGCTAATATCTACGTATCTCCTATTCTAAGTAGGAGACTCTATCTCTCAACACTTCCTCTCAAGTTGGAGGGTGAATATCCTGCACTCACAACTTGCGAACCATAGGCACAAAGATTTCTTTTTCGAGAGGCTTTGTCAAGATGTCAGCTAGCTGATGTGCAGAATCCACATGTCTTGTATTTACAAATCCATCTTGGATTTTATCTCTAATGAAATGACAATCCATCGTAATATGTCTAGTTCACGAAAAACTGGATTAGCTGCAATATGTAAGACAACCTTATTATCACAATACAATAAAGCTGACTCACCCTGTTTGCTGGTGAACAAGGAATAATCAACACGAGATTGTATATAGCCAGCAGAGCAAATTGCTTCACAAAACACAACCGGTTTTTTCGAGTTAAGAAAATACCCTTCCTAAGCACTCTTGTCAGTCAATGTAACTCTTTTTCATTAATTTGGAAATTACCACACATAATAAGAAAATGGAAGGTAGAAGACACATCTTAATTGGATTATCTCTCTTCTGACGAGCATACGCATACTCCACTGTCGAATAAAAACATTGCCACACAGCACCAGCCAATCCAAAATACTCAACAATAGTGCCAACAGGCTTCCCGGGCGCCAAAGTACTAGTCGATGGGCGATGAAAACTGGGCAATAGGCTCAATCTTTCCTTTCCTGCCATGTGAATGAGCTCAGCAGTAGCAAGAAGCATGGCTACAAATGCCAAAACCATGCCAACTAATGCATAACCCATCTGGCCAAAAACTGCAGATACAATCTCTAGAATTAAGTTTGTCAGCAGCAAAGTCCATCCTGATTTGAAATCATCTACCATGTCCCTAGATTTTGATCCTTTCAATTTCTTCAACTCATCTTGGTCATCCGGAGCATCACGCGGAAGTTCAATCCCTGCTCCAGTCAAATCAATTGCCTGTTCAAATTCTCCTGTTAACAAAGATTCTCGCTGTTGTGCCATTTCAACATTGTTCTGCTCTCGTGCAGAAGCTGAAACTGCACCAGTCAATCCTGATTTTAAATCATCTGCCATGTCCCTAGATTTTGATCCTTTCACTTTTTTCAACTCATCGTGGTCATCCGGTGTATCACGTGGAAGTTCAATCCCTACTCCAGTCAAATCATTTGCCCGTTCAAATTCTCCTGTTAACAAAGGTTCTCGTTGCTGTGCCATGTCAACATTGTTCTGTTCTCGTGCAGAAGCTGAAACTGCACCAGTCAATCCTGATTCGAAATCATCTACCATGTCCTTGGATTTTGATCCTTTCAATTTCTTCAACTCATCTTGGTCATCCGGTGTATCAGGCGGAAGTTCAATCCCTGCTCCAGTCAAATCATTTGCCCGTTTAAATTCTCCTGTTAACAAAGGTTCTCGTTGCTGTGCCATGTCAACATTGTTCTGTTCTCGTGCAGAAGCTGAAACTGCACCAGTCAATCCTGATTTTGATGGAACTATTTCTATCCTCTTTCTTCTTTGGCGCTGCAGACACAAATAAATATTGAGTAAAGAAGAATTTTGAAGTAATCTTTAAATAAAGAAAGCATTTACATTGCTTGAACTTACCATGGTTTTATGTGTACTGTTGCCACCATCATTCATCTGTTCAACATGAATCCACAATCGATCAATATTTGAACGGGCTGCTTCTTGAACTTGTTTAGGCACTTGTCCACAAATTCTCACACCATGGCCCCTCTCTCCTGATAAATGCCATTTGATCCCCAAAAGGGAAGTACACTAAACAAATGTATACCCACAAAACTTGCATTTCAATATACTATCATCATTCGTCAGTTCAACATGATTCCAAAATGATTTAATATTTGAGACATCCATTCCTATCCCCTTTCTTCTTTGTTCCTGCAGACACAAATAATATTGAGTAAAAAAGAAAGCCTGCCAAGCAATCTAAAATAAATTTTTTGAAGCTGTTCTCCTTGTTTTTATGACAAGTAATTGAAGTTGATAG
Source organism: Salix suchowensis (assembly GCA_029030765.1). Classification (NCBI taxonomy): domain Eukaryota; kingdom Viridiplantae; phylum Streptophyta; class Magnoliopsida; order Malpighiales; family Salicaceae; genus Salix; species Salix suchowensis. Next base: position 14,232,236 of record CM054998.1, on the reverse strand, counting down.
CAAAATGAACATGCAAGAACAAAAACATAATATGAGTTGAGTTCTGGTATTGAATAAGCTGTGCATATATATATATATATATATATATATATATATATATATATATATATATATATATAATTAAGGTCGTTCTACCTCATAAATAAAGAATCCTACATGCAAATCCCACAACTTGGATCATTGATTTTTAATGTAATCAAATGGGCACTTTTATTTGGAAGAATCGAAACAAATACGTGTCGAAAACAATTAGTGGTTAAAATATATAAAAGAAGAAGAAGAATAAGGATCGAAAGTAAAATTTACCTTGGCCATATCCCTAACCAAGTCATGCATCTGGACAGCACGACCACCATCAATTCTTTGTAATAACCCGGCATTTTCTAATATATCAAGCATCGCATGACCCTCGACATATGCTGCTTCCCTGCTCCGCTTTTTTTGAATTATTCCCCCGTCGATCAAATAAAATATCAGCTCCTCCCTTTTAATGATATAATCTTCAGGAAATAATGCACAGTATAAGAGACTTTGTTGTAGTTTAAAATCATCTAACCGATCATAATTAAACCTTAACATCCGGGAGACCTCATCTTCCATGTCCCCAGATTTTAATTCTTTCAATTTCTCTAATGTATTCCTCCACTCATCTTGGTCATCCACTCCCCTTAAGCTTCCTGCCATTGTAATAATTCCCAATGGCAAACCGGCACATTCCCTTGCAATATGAACTGCAATGCGTTCCACTTCTTGAGAAAGTGCTATGCCATGTCCAAGTTTCTCCATGAACAAAGTCCAAGCTTCTCTCTCTGAAAGTGGCCTCACTTCGGTTATTACTTGGCTACCCATCCGATCACAAATGACAACTGATCGAGTTGTAAAAATCACCTTGCATCCTTTCAATGGGACAGGAATTCCCACTGCGCTTAGCTCAAAAGACTCCCACAGATCATCTAAAATGAGAATCCATTCTTGTTTCTTCATTAGTTCTTCTGACAATTTCTTAGCTCTAGGTCGAATATCATATTCGCTTGAAAGATCTAAATCTAGATGTCTAGCAATAAGATTCTGCAATCTATAAATGCTGAAATCTTGAGGCAAAGTCACCCAGTATATATGATGAGAAATGTCTGGTCTTCGTAGAAGCTCATCGTGGATATGTTGCAGTATTGTCGTCTTACCAATTCCGCCCATCCCGCAAATGCCTATGGTTGAGATTTCATCATTCATCAACCATGACCATATCGCATTCCTATTGTCTTCAAATGCTTGACCCACTGGCTTTAAAGAGCTTATAGGAAAAGGAAATCCTCTAGTCATACTTGGGATGCGTTTAAGGCCTCCAGAAGAGTTGCCTCCTGCATCAAGCTGCACTAATATTCCACTATGGTTCACCACATCCTCCTCCTCCTCCTCCACTTGTGTCCTTCCAGCACCCACAGACAAATTTTCAAGTTCTCTGTTGATTTGTTCCGACACTTGAACCACTGGCTCTGTTCTCGGTATAGTTTGAAGTGCATCACGTGGAAGATCTTCAGGGGAACAACGATCCCTTGCAAGCTCAGTCTCTGGATTAGCCTGCTCAGTTATTGGACTAGTCTCCGACATGGGAAAAAGAAAAGAAAATATTCTTGGATTCAGCTATTGGTGTTCTTCAGGTGCTGGTTTGCTGAAGCAATATATATTCAGAAGAAGAAGAAGAGATCAGAGAAGGGTACTATCGATTAAGCTAGTTCATTCTAATGAGATGCAAAAAGGAAAATAGTTGAATTGTTTGACAATAAGGAAGTAGGCAACAACTTTACTGATTGTTCATAGTTTCATTGTTCTCTTTATTACAAGTCAATTCAACTTTACTGAAAAATATATAAAAGGTTTTTTCAGTGTTTATTCATGTTACAAGTCAATTGGAGTTTTTAACCGGGTGTGAGTTCTTTTTATTTTTGTTGAAACTTAATTTGGCTTAGGCAAGCCAAGTAAAGTTTAAGAAATAAGGAGATCAAACTCCAAAGTTTCTCAATATATAAGATTTCAACAACTTGTGTTCTACTTGAAAAGATTCAAATTAACAATAGTAACATGTCAAAAACAAAGACAGCAACAAAATGAAGTATATATAAATACTTTACCTGGATTCAAAAGAATCTGAAGCTAATTGCTGAGTGAGTTAACTTGCGGACGCACCCCAATGTTGAAATTCTGGGAAATCTGATTTGAAAATGTAAGCACAAGAATATGAGAAAGAGTAGTCAAAATTAGTCACCTATCAAGCTGACAAGAGGCAATCAACAGACAAAATAAAACCTTGAGAGCAGCTGTTTTTAAGACAAGTACTGAAGTTGATGGCAATATGAACATGTAAGAACAAAGCTATAATATGAGTTTTGTGTTCTAAAATAGATTAAGCAACATATATAATCAAGCTCTGCCTGATTGATTAATCTACAACCAAATGGGAAATCTTATTTGAAAAGCAAGAAAAGAAAGTAGTATTTACCTCGCAAGGAAGAAAAATGTGTTGAACTCTATACGAGATGATTCAATTCAATCAGAAATCAATAGAAATTGGCAGGAAGCTACGACTTCACCTTCCGAAGGTATAACAGCAAAACCCTTGTGCTTTCCTTGTCCGGTATGCAAAGACTAGTCTCTCTGTCTCCTGAACCACTTCCATGAATCATTACACTGCTTTAAAGTTTAATCCTTTGGAGAAGTCATGAAATTGGTAGGAAGCTACAACATTACACTTCCATCTTTTTCCTTTTTGTTGTTTTAATTTAATCAATACTGCAAACTTGTTTTTAGTCTGTCAGTAACAGCTGGTGTGATAATGCAAAGCAGCAATTATGGACGATATACATATTCACCATTTTACTGTAAATAAATAAAACACAGAAGATGAAATCTTAAATCTTTCAACATTTTTATATGGTTTCGTACTTTGAGATTATTGGAAAATTAAGGCAGTGATTCTGTAGACTTGCGTTATGGGATTGCTATCATTTAATCTAACAGAATTGATTAAATGGGGCTTAATTTGTGTTAACCTAGTTGCAGTCTCTGTGATCTCTCGTTTTCCTTTGTAGTTTTTTTTTTTTATCTCAGCGCACCATTTTCCATTTTGTTACACTGTAACTTGTTTATGCTTTTGGCAAAAAGTGGGCTCATGAGCTAGAGAGAAAAGATGGAGAGTCTAACAGTCTTTAAACTTATTTTTTATTGAAAAGTAAAACAGTGCATGGTTTTGAGACTAGCTAGACAATATGGATCTCTGTAAGGTCACGATACATCTTGATGGTGAGCTTCAACAAAAGCAGGAGAAGCCAATTATTGAACTTGGTGAATTAAAGTGTTGAAACTTTGAAAAAGCTCATATGAAAAGGGTACAAGCTCACGATCCTTTTTGTTACACTATAACTTGTTTTAAGTCTGTCACTAACAGCTCACCTGGCATTATTTATTAGGAAGGTGCTCTTGTATTGCATTGCTAGTTTTTTGCTATTACTATAAATATATATGTAAAAAATTACTTTCAATTTTTAAAAAGAATTGTTATCGTCACGTATGAATTGAACAATCATGTCTTCATTTAAATCGTTAATAATTCTGTTCTTTCATCAATTCTATACGTTGAAACTTTGGAAAAGCTTATCTGGGAATGGTAGGTAATGTCTGATTAAACAATTCAAAAATATTAAAAATGCAGATTAACCCACAGGTCGATTCTTCAGAAAAAGGTTTAAGAAATAAGAAAATCACCAGGTTGGGAGAAGTAAATAGAAATTGGCAGGAAGCCACGACTTCACCTTCCAAAGGTATAAACAGCAAATCCCTTGTGCTTTCCTTGTCCGGTATGCGAAGACTAGTCTCTCTGCGTCCTGGAAACCACCAATGTCACTTCCATGAATCATTACTTTTATGCTAAACCCGATAGACATGCAGGAGGAGGATTTACATATTCACCATTTTACTATACAGAAATAAAACACAAGGAGATACATATAATTGTTGAAATCTTTAAATCTTTCAACATTTTTTTAAGGTTTCGTACTTTGAGATTATTGGAAAATTAAAGCACTGATGCTGTAGACTTGTGATACGGTATCATTTAATCTAACAGAATTGATTAAATGGGGCTTAATTTGTGTTAACCAAGATGTAGTCTCTGTGTGATCTCTCGTTTTCCTTTGTAGTTTTTTTTTAATCTCAGCGAACGAGTTCTAGCTAGTTGGTTTAACTGACCCTGATTATGCTGTTACTCTCTGCTTTTGGCAAAGAAGTGGGCTCATCAGCTTGTGTTGAATTTCATATTAAATATCTGGTTCTCGTGATGTCTTGAAGCAAGGTGTTCCAAGCAGTCAGGAGAGCATGCATACAAGTTCGATCATGCTGGTCTACTGATATTAATTTTGCTAAAAAGAAATTGCAGAAAGATGCTTTCCTTTAGTCATTAGCGAAGAAATGCCAGATTTCCCAATACTCAAAGTTCCTGTACTTCTGTTTTGGTTGCTCAAATGCTCTGGTACGGATAATTGTTTTTTTATAAACAAAAAAGAAAAGAGATTTATCTTCAATTCTTTGATTCATTTAAGAAATAAAACCATTACAAACCAAATATTATTCCTGCATACATCACATTGTACACAACTATTTGTAGATACGCAAGAAGCCATAGCTAACTTGGAGATAGGAAGCGCACCCTAGCAAGTGTGAATTCTTTTCCAGCAATCCAAACACCAGTTTGTGACCATTGCACATCCTCCCAGTCAAGATTCTCCTCCAATACCTGTTCAAATTCACAGATGTTGGAGTCAGCCTTGAAGGGGGGGAAAACTGAAGAAAAACGTTACCATCAAAATATGTCAAACTTTAACATCTAAATACGAAGACAAGTTTCAAGGAAAGAAATTGAAATGAAGTACCTGAACATGTTCCAGGGGCAATGGGATCCCAACTGACTGCATGACCTTCTGCGGTAGTGGTTTCTTACACCGAGACCACCGGAATACATCGATATGAACATTATCAGAGTCGTGCTTCTCACCGTTTGAGGAATGTGGGTGGTGATTATGGAACTTATCTGTCTCTTCATTCACCTGAGAAGCCCGTGTCACTTTCACCATTTTCTCTCCTGTAAAACAGAGCTCGTACCTTCACATGGAAATCAAAAATTCAAAATCAGAACACTAAGAATCCACCACATGATTTCAATGCCTCAGACTTGCACAAAAAAATGAATCTGTACTAAAAATTGACATGTATAAACCAATATAATTTTCTTTTCTATGCATGGGCAAACAACAAAACAAATAATGCCTGAAATTACCGAAGTCATCATCTAGAAATTTTGTGGCAGCTTTCAGCAAGTTATAGAAAGAAATGAAAATCATACAATACAAAATTACAATAATACGAAGAAAAAAAATGTGCCACCAAAACCAAGGTGCAGTATCAAGTTAGAAAGCACAAAAAAAAGGCAAAAGAGAGAGGGAGTACCTGCATGAATGTGTTTCTAAATATAGAACTTCTCCCTTCTTCAAACGTGCAGAGGTATAGAGAGGCTTTTTCAGACCCTTGTCAGAAACAATACTAATGCTGTATTTTATCCTGATAAATTATGCAGGCATCAAAATTGAAACATCAATCATTTTACTGACAGAAATGTCGAGAAATACGAGTTAAGGGACAACAGCAGCAACAAGAAAATTATGAAAGTGCAAACACCTTGCAAGGCAATGAAAGTTAGTGCCCTCATACAAACAAAGAGGATAAAACACTTAATGAACTATGTCATGGGAACATTCTAAATTCCAGTAAACTGTCATGGAAACATTCTAAACTTCAGATAAGCATGTCTATTGGTTGGAAACAGTTCAGAGTTGATCAAATGAAATATTAGAAGAGCTACATAAAACCAAGATCTTGGGTTAGGGCACGTATAGTAAACTAATGGCACAGCAGTTGTAAAAATTAATAGAGGATATCTGTTAAGTGTCGCTAAGAAAAAAAAAAAACTTAAAAAGCCTTTATAAACTTGGTAGCTATTAGTTTTCATAAAACAGAAAAATCCCATACAGAAAAGAAGAATAATTCCCTAGAAGGCTATCAACTTCAAAACAATAAGATGAAACGATTGATGCATAGCAAAGATAACTGAATTTGTTTGGGTGGATATGAAATAAACTCTCTATGAGATCTTAGTTGAGAGTTATTCTATATATAAATGTTCAAGCCCTTCTTTTCCTTTACTGTTCCCTCTACACTTGATCAAAAAATAGAATTAAACCCAAACACAAATACCAATGACCTATTTTATACACAACAATATGATAAAGGATCTAAATTTTCATGTGAAGAAAAGTTTGTTACATCAGAGTTGAAATAGATCATCATCATCTCTTTATTGCAGCCTTAGGTGCATTAAAAGCAAGATCCACAGGTCAACGACTACTGGCACAATAGACAAACATTTACAGTTGCACACAATGCAGTTGATATTTTCTTTAATAACCACATGATATGGATATCACAATTAATAAAACAGAAAGCAACTTGCTTCCAAACCATTTTGCATGATGACAAAATTAACTTCTACTTTCCATAACACAAAAATCTCCAAGTCCATAAAGATCTGGAAAATTGCAGCATATCAAAGTTATCAAAAAGATCTAGAATCTACCAGGGCTCATTGCAAAGGTTGTACTGTATTGTAACTTCACGTAAAAATCTCTGTTGCCGCAATGCATTCTGAAAGAGAAAAGCCATCATAATGTAAGCAGGTCCAAATAACAGAAAAGTGCTTGGTCACTAAAATATTTTAGTTCTTTTTATTAGTAGCCACAAAGATATGATTTTCATTGAAATAAGCAAAATCATAAAGAGTAGAACATTTGCTCAGACCTCTACCTCAGATAACAGTTCTACTAATCGAGTATAACATTTTCTCAGAACTCTACCTCAGATGACAGTTCTACTAATTGAGTATAACATTTGCTCAATCAAACACTGAAAACAGGATATAGGAACAGCATACAGAAAAGTAAAGAGTAAGAACATAAACTCAAAGGGTTATGGAAGAAAAGGCGATGTCGTACCGAAGCTGCAGCACGGGTAGTCATTGCCCGTTCAACAGCCACAGGAGCAAGAGTAGGTTCTGCTGCTGATGTATGTGTAAGACAGGGTTCAAGATCAATGATTCCACCTACTTTCTGAAATAAACAAGAAATTAGAAAGAACCTTGATTGAAGGCATTTGTTGACTAGGATTTTGTAAGAAAAAATAACAAACAGCAAAAGCAGCAAGCAATATTAGTGAAGAAGGTAATAGCAATGTCGCTATGACACCCTCAGACATGTCTGAACGTCAATAAATTGCAGAAAAATAGAGACTAAAACTACAATTGTGAAAAACTTTCCACCACCTTCACGATGCAGCAACGCTCAACACGGTAGCTACAACCAATTCCAGCTCCCCAGGCACGTGAACGAACATTATTTCTCAGCATAGAGGTGTAGCCTAATGCACATGTCAAAGTTACATTGTTAAAAGGCCACACAAGTAAAGCATAAATGGTAAGGACACACTTGTAGAAAGGAAATACTAGAAAGAAAAAGATAAGCGCCTATGTCATTTAAATTTCTCATATAACTATATACTATTAAAGAAAGTATTGTGATCTTGGCATTTGACAAAAGAGCATAGTTCAAGCATGTCGAGATTTTATCTAGCTATCTTGTTTGGAACATGTCTTTACATCCTTGTGGTTCACTTGTCCAAACATGGATATGGATTATGCATGACTTTGACGTCAGCAAAATCAATTATACAAGGCCAACCTCACACACCATGACAAAGTTGACTAGGCTTCAACCAAAACACAAACTAAGACCATCTAGGTGATATCATTATTTTCACAAACTTACTGCATAAGAACTTCAAGAAACAACAAATTTCATTCCGAAGTAAGTCATAGAGACACACAAGTTCAAATGGGTAGCTGTATCAAGATTTGTAACATTTACATGTACACATTATTTGATTGCATGATCATGATGTGAATGTGTTTAGAGATGGCAACATCATAAGGAAAGCAAGATAGAAGGGGCTTACTATCTTGTGGAGGCAACACTCTGATAGTAGCATGTAACTCTTGGATAGCAGGTGGAGGAGGAGAAGCGGTGGGACGGAAGTAGCCAGTATGCATGAGAACTGCAACAAAATTGCAACATCAATTTTGTTTCAGTTCACATATAAGCAAATTCTACAATTGATACTGTTCATCATGTCATAGCATACCAGCGACAAGGTCAGAGTCATTTGTGTATATATCTGTCCCCCATAATTGTCCACCTCTTACCTGCACTTAATAGACTTGAAGACATAAGCATGAGCATAATTATCTAATAGTTAATACCCAAACATGAAGGCATCAAACTATGCAGAGCATAAATCCTGTAATATTAGATCTAGAATGTCACAATTGCTCTTATAGAGGCCTCTTCTCTTCTAATGAAAGTTGATTGTCTGACAATTCACCCTACAAATTTGTACACAACAGAACATAGAAGGCACCCAACACATCATACAACTTATCAACCAACAAATTGACCTTAAAATTTAAGAATGGCCATATCATTCAAATATTTGGTTTGCAGACACAACACATATAAACATATAAAAGAAAACCAGACCCCACACAACTGATCTCATCAATCAATTATAAACCTCCCAATTCTTTCAGATAAAGGCTAGTTAAATTCACGTAACCAAACTAATAAGAATTGGACTGTTTGAAGAAACCCTTATTGACACAAAATGAAAAGGTTTGAAACTTTTTAAGGAAGCTAATGGAAATTCCATTGGTTGTTAGAACCTTACTATTCACAATTCGAATAATTTGATTCATTGAATATTACAAGCAACTCAAACAAAAAATTAAAAATAGAAAGCCTAATTTTGAACAGATGGTAAGAGTCCGAATGTTGAGGCTAGAGTTCATGGACGACAAAATTAAAAACCTGTCCATTGGTAAATCTTTCTATTTGGAACTTAAACCAATTATGAGTTGCATTTTCATAATAGAAAGGGAAGTAGCTACAGCAATTTCATATTGGAAGGATCATTACTTTTTATTAAAGCCCAGATATTTGGTAGTTTAAGTAGTTAGAAATAGCTTTAGATGTGTTGTAACTTCCTGTGTCATTAGAATGATAACGAAATATCAATATGTTGAATTCTTTCAAACTTTCAAACTTCTGCGTCTTTTGATGACTTGGAACTAATAAATTAAATGAACTGATACATTTTAGGTGTAATAACTTAGCATTTTTATTTGTTTTGGAAGCACGCAGAGTGTAATCATCCTTGGATAATACTGGCAATTAAGAGCTCTGTCCCCAATGAATCCTTAGAATTTCCCACAAGCTCCCAAACAAGAGACAATCAATATCTTGTGGAAGGATAGAAAGGCATGATCAGACAAACAACAATCAGATGACTGTGAGAGAGAGTCCACGGCTCAAAAAGAATATAACTAACTATGCACTCACCTCTGACCCCCTTAACATTGGTTCAAGCCCCATAGAGCCAAGAGGCATACAATTCCAAGATAGATTAAGAAGACATTAAAAAAGGAAAGAAAGAAAGACGCATGAGAGAAAAATAAATTATATGATGAAAACAAGCAAAAGAGTCAACTATTACATAATGAGCATGCTTACTTGGCGATTTGTAGCAGTAATATGTTCTGCTGGTATTCGAATTTCAAGAGTGGGGCCCTTATGACTGCTTTCACTATTTTTATCAGATTGGGATGCTTCATACTCCTCCCATAACTTTATCAGCTCTTGCATGCATTCACTAACTTTATAAATGACAGAGGAAACCTCAGATTTGCCTGAAGCAGCAGAAGGTAAATTCAATAGCCATAAAAAGAAAATCATGTAACTTGTGAGCTACGATGTTATCAAGTTATTTTGTTATCATCCATCAGTAAGCTCTACTATGTTTGCTAGTAGAAGTAATTTATGACACAGAGAACACGAGTTGTTGACACTTGCTACGCATTAGTTGTGTCAGAAACCTAAAAAGGCCCAGAAAGTACCAATTAATAGACTTGAGAAAATATTATGCAGCACAATGAAGAAAAGAAAGGGAAAAGGGAAATATGAGAGCTAACACCTCATTCTGGAATATCCAATGCATTGGGAGAGTGGAAAAGGAAATAAGTTTAAAAAACAATCTAATTAAGCAGTGATAGCTAATAATTTCAGTCTGAAGGAGATCCCTTCATTCAACACCCCTGCAACCCATTGGCCATGGTGCACGAATAAATTTCCAGCTGTGTAAAATGGAATATGACAGCTTACCTTGACATCTGCAATATATAAAGGAACTTTGTTATAATGAATTTAGACTATAGTTTAATCTTGAATTATTAAAGTGGAATGTTGCTCAATTTAACCAATCTAAAAGAACCAACATACTAAAGAATTCATGAAAATGACAAATAAGGTTTCAGCAACAATAAAAGTACTTTTTATCGTTAGAAACTATCATTATAGTATAAATCACTGGACACTTAGCTCCAATAATAGCAGTTTCCACATGCATATCAAATATTTTAAAGCAAGTTTCCACTCGGTAATAGTCAATAATCCAAAATCAATCATATGGATAACATACTTCCTATTAAAACTGCAATAAAGGAGAATTGCAGAGCATACCCCTCACTGTCCTGGGTTTGGGACCTAAAACAGGGTTCACAATTCGCCACTTGTGGGCTGCCCCTAGGCCAAAGCATCCTCTTGGGATGCTGGACTCCATAGTTAAAAACTCCTCTTTCCCTTTCAGTTGCTATTTCACCATCTGCACATCCATCATCAGATTCTTTCCCAGACATTGTGCTGCCCTTCTCAGGTCTACCTCCTTTGTCAGCTTCTCTTTCTCTCTTTTTATCTTTAACTTCTTTATCAACATTTTTCCAGTTATCAAAATCTTTCGGTTTCTTTGGCTCCAAAGCTGGATTTTCCTGCACTGAAATTCTGATAGATCCATCCACGGACGCCTTCTCATTGTGCAAACCCTCCTTTCCAGCTCCAGTTCCTGATTCTCTTTTCATGCGGTCCTTCTCCCTCTCTTTTATCGTATCCCTGTCTTTTGACAGATCCTTCCTCTCCTGCTCCCACCTCTCTCCTTCCCTCTCTTCCTTCACGGACTCTTTTCCCTCAGCACTACTGTTGCCTACTTGCATACTTCCCCTCCTGTCACTTCTTTCCTTATCTTTGTCTCCCCATTCCCGGTGCTTCAAATCTTTCCTCTTTCTATCCTTGTCTTTAAATTTATCCTCACCTTTCGATTCTGCTTTATTTTCTCCAACTGCCTCATGAGCTTGGGCATGGTCCCTCTCCTCAATACTGACAACTTCCTTTCCAATCTCAACAGGGCCTTGGGAATTTCCATGTGATATATGCCAAGGATCCACATGTCCACCTGCAGATTCCAAATATCTGTTTCCCCTATGGTATTCATTTGGTTCCTTCCAATTCACCTGAATAATTGCAGGACCAAAATCATCCTTTCCTATCTTTACATCATTCTTTGGCTCAAGATGAGCTTCTCTGTCATGCTTTACTTCCTTATTGTCATCCCCTCTACTCTCAAGCCTCACATCCCTTTCATTTTTAACACTCCGCGAATCCCTCCTTGCCTCGCCATTCATCTCTCTTGCGTCAGTCCTTGTGTCATGGTTTTCAATGCAGTAGTCTCTGCTGTCCATGGAATCCCTTGATTCAAGCCTGGTTTCAGGAGCAAAATTCAAATGAGAATCCGTGTGTGATTCATTTGAAGATGGTGGCATTCGATAAATTGAATGCAAAGGTGATCTTCTATGTACATCTCGAGACTCACTTCTGGGAATCTTAGCCAGCCTAGCATCCGGACTCATCTCATATGGTAGATGGTACTCATTTGAAACCCCCGATGTCAGCTTAGGATACGAACCTGTATCCTCATTAGGAGGGAATTTCAAAGAAGAAGAATGACCACCCTCTTCATGCGATCTTTTAACAGGAGCACCGCTCATACTCTATATCACCCACTTTACCTAATAAGAAATCGAAAAACAAAACAATAATCCTCTAATAAAACCAGCATTCATAAAATTGAAACTTTAAAAAATCAACAATCGAGAATGGAAAAAGCTTAAAACTTTCACACTCTCACGAATTATAAACTTGAAATTGAAGCTTATCCTCTCAAAAATTACAATGAGAGGAGAATAAATCAACAAAGCTTTCAAAATAGACCCCTTTCTCTCTAAAAAAGTTAGGCTTTGAATTCTAAACACAGATCTTTGAAAGAGAAATCTTTTTATGAAAACCAAAAAAAAAAAAAAAAACAGAAACATAAACCAAACAAATTAGTCAAAAACATTGAAATGGAAACAGTAAGAGAGGGTTTAGTTAGTTTCTCTACCTTGTAGTTGCTGTTGCCCGTGCAATTCCCTGTCTGCTTCTTTCTCTCTGTGTCCTCCAGTTTCGCTCTGGTTTTTTCTTTCTTCTGTACGCTAAGCTTAAGCAGAAGGTAAGCCGAATCCAACTCTAGCCCATCGGGCTCACACTTATTTTATCCATTTACAGCCCATACAGACAAAATCCCATTTTATAATTTGAGGAGAAGATCAAAGTTAAAGGCAGATTGAATTATAAAACATTGTATTATAAGATTTTTTTTAAGTTAAAATAATATATTTGAAAAATAAAAAAATAAAATAATTTTAAATTTGCCTGGGCAGCCAAATTCTACATCGACAAATCATTGGATTAACATGTTAAATCAGGTTTATGATATTTAAATCAATTTAATTATATTCTAATGATGGTGGGTTATTGCTCAATCATAGTTTTAGTTGGATAATGTATGATTCTCACTTTTAGCTGTTCTTATTTCCCTATAAATTTATGTTTATTTAAAGCTTTTATAATTTTCTTTGAAATGATTCGTAGATGCTGATTTTGGAATTAAATGTAGAGTAGGATTCAAACTTTGAAATATTTTAATATTAGGGTGACACTAAGAAACCCAATATAGTGGCAAATAATTATTAAATCGATGGAATATTTGCATATTGACTCAAAATTTCATTATCTACGAGATTGCATTACAAACAATAAAGTTGAAGTCAAGTATGTAAGAACTCAAGATCAAGTTGTAGATATTCTTACAAAACAATTTAAACATGATGTTTTTGCAAAGACGAGAGATGCATTAGGAGTTACGAAGAATGATGACAATTGAACCGAGGGGGAGTGTTGAAATTCAATATCAACTAGGATTTGGAGTTTGTAAGAGTTTTAACATTATTGGAACTTCATAATATTAAAATAAAATTCTAGTGAAAGTAGAAATCCTTGATGAAGAAGAATTTATAATAGACTAGTTTAGTACAATTCTTTTTTTATTAGAATATTAGATTACTAGTTAGATTAAGATTTTTTTCAGTAGTTTAATTCTTTGATTGTCTAGGACTTGAGTCTCATAAATAAACTTGTAATTTGAAGTTTAGTACACAAGTATAGAGAGATATATAGAGGAACTAAAAAGGTGTATCTCTTGAGAGAACACTTAACAAACAAAACATCATTTTCTTGTTATTTAAGTTTATTGTGTATTTATTTTTATAAATTAGCTATTACACCCTGTCATTCTCTTCCCATAAAAACCAGGCAGGAGTCTTCTTCGAATCAACACCAGAGTTTACCCAAAGTTGGCTGCGCAAGAGGAAGCTCCCTTGTTTATGTTCAAGTATGGGAATCGAAGGGTGAATGCTGGGAATCAATCACAAAGAAAGTTCATTTTACAAGGCAGGCAACGCCATAGAGAGGAAAGAGCGTGAACTGGCCTCTGCAGCCTGCTTCAGACACGGAGTAGCAACTAGGAAGCTGTATGGCATATTTCTTTTTTTTTTTTTTTTTTTAATTTCCTAGCAACTAGCTTATCTTCAGACACAGCTTGCTGATTGTACCATTTTCAGATGAGCTTTTTCAAAGTTTCAACTATGGGGTGGGTCCACACGTTAACTCACCAAGTTCAATATATATATATATATATATATATATATATATATATATATATATATCTTATTTATTTATTTTAAAAAAAGACTTGAGCCATTAACAAAAGAGTTAAACAGCTCGGGGTCGGTACTGTAGACATAGAGACAATTCACTGTGGACTGGCCATTTCGCGACTGTTTGTCTGCCTTTTTTTTTTTTTCCATGAACAGTGTACCGACGCTTTTAACCCCGATAATAAGACAAAATAGCGCTCGGGCTACGTGTAAAAAGCGCTGAGGGCAAGGGTCACTCATGCAATTGCACGCGTACGGACCGGACCGGTCCGGTCTGGTCCGCTGCAGTTTTTTTTTTTAAATATATTTAAAATGGCTAATTACGGTTCTGGGCCCGCATAAGACAAAAACCTTGCTTTCGGTCCAGGGGCTGTCCGGTAATTGACTACATTTTTTTATTTTTTCCCGGGTAGTGTCAGTGCGTGTGAATCACGCGTCTACCTGTTTCACGCCCCACACCCTGTTCTGGTGGCGCGTGTGGTGTCATAAGGTGGACGGAGACGAGCTTCCGACGGACAGAGCGGTTCGCCTGGGCGTCTTCTTCCTCCCGCGGTGGCGTGTTTACCCTAACAATGCCCGTGGACGCGCCGGGGACCGGTTAAAGCCGACGGCCACGTTTCTCTCTCTCTCCTGCACGTAAAAGTGCAGGAGAGTCCCCCAATTTGTGCACCTTTTTACTTCAGTCCCTTGACTTTTGATTTTTATTTTTGTCCTGATTTTGGTTGCATAAGTTTTGATTTAGTTCGATTGGGTCCTCCGATTGCAATTGATTGGATGTCAATGTTTCAGTTCGGTCCTCCTTCTTTTAATTTTCGGATTCGGTTTAAATTATGCAATAAATACAGTACATAAGTTTCGATTTCTTCAATTGGATCCTTTGATTGAAATTGATAATATATTGAATTTTCATTTTGGCCCTTATAGTTTTAATTTTTGATTTTTATCCCTTGATAAATTGATATTTGTGTTTTATTTTCCATTATTAACATAATAATAATAATAATAATAATAATAATAATAATAATAAGAATAATAATAATAATAATAATAAGAATAACAATAATAATAATAATAATAATAATAATATATTCTTTTTCTTGCTTACTCTTTTGTTAATGCTTATGAGTGTTTTTTTTTTTCGGGATAATTTAATAATTTTAATTGTTTTTGCAATAATAGCAATAGTCATTTTATATTTGATATTACTGGAGATAAAAGACAACTCAAGAACAACAAATAAACAAATTTACCTAATAATAATAATAATAATAATAATAATAATAATAATAATATATTCTTTTTATTGCTTACTCTTTTGTTAATGTTTATGAGTGTTTTTTTTTTTGGGATAATTTAATAATTTTAATTGTTTTTGCAATAATAGCAATAGTCATTTTATATCTAATATTACTGGAGATAAAAGACAACTCATGAACAACAAATAAACAAATTTACCTAATAATAATAATAATAATGATAATAATAATAATAATAATAATAATAATAATAATAATAATAATAATATTATTTTCTTTTTCTTGCTTACTCTTTTGTTAATGTTTATGAGTGTTTTTTTTTTTTTTTCGGGATAATTTAATAATTTTAATTATTTTTGCAATAATAGCAATAGTCATTTTATATCTAATATTACTGGAGATAAAAGACAACTCAAGAACATCAAATAAACAAATTTACCTACGTTATCTACAATTAAAAAACGATACAAGTCACTTTTGTCTCGATTACACTGTTTCTTTTAAACGGCAAACAAGTCATTATTATATGTTTTAATATTTATTGCATATTATCGCCTAAAAGTATATAAAGAGATAAAAAAATGACCTCGAATTTTTTTGATTAACAAAATTAATATCAGCATTCTTAAATAAATTTAATATAATAATATGATGAATAAATCTTATAAAAAAAAAATTTGGCTTTGAATTTTAATTTTGTGCTCTTTTGTTAAAGTTTATTTCTTAAAAAAAATCAAAAAGTTGGATTTTTAATATTTAACATCTAATATTACCCGAGAAAAAATACAACTCAATAAAACAAAAGGTAAACAAATTTGCCTAGATTATCTACAATTAAAAAATATATAAGGCACTTTCCGTTTCAACTACACTGTTCTTTTTTAACGGTAAATAAGTAATTATAGCACGCAAAAAAATTATATTTATTTTTTGAAAATAAATTTCAATATTTTTATTTATAATGTGTAAGATCTAATATTATTAGGGAAAAAAGGCAACTAATCTTTTTTTTTTACAAATTTACTTAGGTTTTCTACAATTAAAAAATATAAAAATCACTTCCCATTTCGATCACACTATATAGTATGTGAGACTAAGTATATGTGTTTAATATTTATTTAATAGTCTTGCCTAAAAATATATAGACAGAGAAAATAAATGACCTACAATTTCTTGAAAAAAAAATTAATATAAGTATTCTTAAATATATTTAATATAATAATATAATGAATAAATCTTATAAAAAAAACTTTGTCTTTGAAGTTAAATTTATATTTTAGACTCTTTTTTTTCCTTTTCAGAAACTGTGACCTTTTTTCCACATGTATTTTTTATTTTTTAGTGTCCAAGTCAGTTGTTCTTTTTTTACCGGGTTTTTTTTTTGTTTTTTTTTACCAAAGTATCCGTGACAACAAATTTCTAATAAATCATTTAACCTTCTTAGCAAATTTTCTAACAAATTTTATCAAAAGTTTTTTACCAATAGCAATATTCAATCATATTTTGGTTGAAAAAAACCATTTTTAACAGACTTTATCAATTACAATTATACTAATTAAATATTAAAATAATAAAATACAACATTTATAAAATCAATCAATTTTCTACATAGATAAAAAAGCCTAGCGAAGCGGGCAAATTAATTCGTTATTAACTTGAGCGAGTGTTGAAGTCAACGTCACCGGCTGGATAAAGACTTGAGCCATTATTAACTTGAGCGAGTGATGAGCCCACTTCTTTTCCAAAAGCAGAGAGTGACAGCATAAACAAGTTACAGTGTACCAAATGGAAAATGGTGGAACACAGCTTGCTGCTTTCCTTTGCTAAAGTTGTACCTCCCATTTTCAGATGAGCTTTTTCAGAGTTTCAACAATGGGGTGGGTCCACACGTTAACTCACCAAGTTCAATAATTGGCTTCTCCTGCTTTTGTTGAAGCTTTTAATTATATGCAACTTCAGTAAAGTTTTTAATCAAAATAAAATAAAAATTAACTCACTCAGCAATTAGCTTCAGATGCTTTTGATGAGCCATTTTCTTTGCCAAAAGCAAAGAGTAACAGCATGGTCAGGGTCAGTCAAACCACCTAGCTAGAGCTCGTGCGCTGAGATAAAAAAACTAAAAAAAAAACTACCAAGGAAAATGAGAGATCACACAGAGAACTACATCTTGATTAACTTGATTGCCAACTAAGCTATGTAGAAACGGCACCGTTCTTTCCCTCTTTCTACTTCCTGCCAGCTGTCGGCACTTCTCATTTCGTACTCAGTTTGTGCCGTACTCAATTTCCACGCTAATCCCTCTCTTCTACCTTTGCAGAACATTTTGTCGGGGAAGCCACTTCTCATTTCGTCCTCAGTTCCTTTGAGGAGACCGGAGAGCAGCCGGACTGTTACGGCATGCCTGGAGCATGAACAGCATGCCCCGAGTTAATTTTTTAACTTGATCGAGTGTGTTGAAGTCAACGTCACCGGCTGGAAGGGATGTCAATTTATATCACTTGAACATAGAAGTTGTTGCTACCTTTTCAATTCACAATCTCCGACCACCATCCAATTTGCTATAGACAGTGCCTTTGTATGGCTTACTCTGAGTCTCCGTTCTCGTCCACGTCCTCGTCCTATAGACGTGGATGGAACTATGATGTTTTTCTAAGTTTTAGTGGAGAAGACACTCGCAATAACTTTATAGATCATCTCTCTTCTGTCTTAATCCAAGCTGGAATTCATACTTTTAGGGGCGATAATGAACTCCCTAGAGGAGAAGAAGTCTCCCCGCAACTTCTCAGGGCAATCGAAGGATCAAGGATTTCTGTAGTGGTCTTCTCCAGAAACTATGCTTCCTCTAGATGGTGTCTTGACGAACTAGTAAGGATTATTGAGTGCAGGGAAAAAATTGGCCAGGTTGTTCTTCCAATATTCTATGATACGAATCCTTCAGATGTCCGCAAACAGACCGGTAGCTATGCAGAAGCTTTTGATGAACATGAAGAACACTTCAAGAAAGAAATGGAGAAGGTCAACAGGTGGAGAGAAGCTCTTACACGGGCTGCAAATCTATCTAGATGGGATTTAAACAATGAGACAAATGGGTATATCTTTATCTTCTCTGTCAAAATCCACTTGCACATATCAACAGAAACAATTTTGTTATTTTTATTAATTTGATCTTGATATTTCCACTTTGATTAAATATTAGTTTTTAATTGCAAATATCTATGTTTTTTTAAAATAATTCTCCAACTAGTAGGGTTATAAAATTTAATAAGTTCTTTTTGAATAATCATTCTCTTTTTAACTAATGATCTTGTATTTAACTAATGTTGGATATAAAACTTTGGACAAAGGCTCGGATAAATAGTGATTATAAACTGAATAGCTAAATTATATTCAATAGAAGAATTTTGTACAAATTAAATACTGATAAATGTGTATACTGATCACACAGTAAACGCTCTTGATAAAGCTCACATTACACTTGGACAACATGCTTATTTTTCACTTGCAGACAACTCTTTCTCTTCTCACATGCACACTGCACTAACTTTTTCATGTATAAAATTGCTTGGTTGTTTATTTTCTCCTTTACACGAAACGATGACTTGATCTTGTTTTTTTACTAGAATATCTAGAGATGGATGAGCTAGAGTTTCAAGATGCACTTCCTTGATAGTTCTATAGAGGCATAGGCTGGAAAATTCTGGATTAATATATAACAACTTATACGCTGTTGATGTCTTTCTTTCTCTATGAACAGATATGAAGCGGAACTCATTAAAAGGGTTGTCGATGATGTAGCTTTAAAATTGAGAAACAAAACATTGCACGTAGCCAAGCACCCAGTAGGTATTTCTTCCAGAGTTCAGGGTGTTATTTCTTTGCTAAGAGGTGCAAGAAATAATGTTGGCATCGTGGGGATCTATGGGATAGCTGGAATAGGGAAGACAACAATAGCAAAAGCTGTGTTTAACAACCTTTATTCTGAATTTGAGGGAAGCAGTTTTCTTTCGAGTGTCAAGGAAATATCAGATAAGCCGAATGGTCTGGTTGAATTACAAGAGCGCCTTGTTCATGATATTCTGAAACCAAATGTTTGGAAGATCAGTAATGTTGATGAAGGAATGAATTTTATCGAAGAACGACTTCATCGTAAAAAAGTTCTTGTTGTTTTTGACGATGTGGACAAAAGAGAACAACTGGATGCGTTGATGGGAAAGAGATGCTGGTTTGGTGCTGGAAGTAAAATAATCGTTGTAACTAAGAACGAGCATCTGCTAACAGAAGTGGAGATTGATGGGATGTATCATGCTATGGAATTGGATCGAGATCAGTCTCTTCAGCTTTTCAGTTTGCATGCTTTTAGGGAAACCCGTCCAGCAAAGGATTATGAGGAGCTTTCAGAAAAGGTAGTGGACTACTGCGAAGGACTTCCTTTGGCTCTTAAAATTATGGGTTCTCATTTGTCCATAAGAGACAAAGCTGGATGGGAAATTGATATTGCCCATTTGCGAAATATTCTGCATGATGATATTCAAGGAAAGCTTGTAGCTCATAAATTTGGAAAGAAAACCTTACACGTAGACAAGCACCAGGTAGGTATTTCTTCCAGAGTTTATGGTGTTATTTCTTTGCTAAAAGGTGCAAAACATAATGTTGTCATCGTGGGAATACATGGGATAGCTGGAATAGGGAAGACAACAATAGCAAAAGTTGTGTTTAACAACCTTTATTTTGGATTTGAGGGAAGCAGTTTTCTTACGGGTGTCATGTAAAGGAACCATCTCATCTAAAATTTTAAGCTGTTAGGTGAGGTTTCAGAATATGATTTATATTATCTTCTAACATGCCTCTTTAAGTGAAAGCCATTTGGGCTTGAAACTTGCACACTGACCCACACTACCACGTGCTTGATTTTTATGAAATAGAATGAGGGTGGTGAGATTTGAACTCTTGACCGCTGGGTCAACAAGGTTCTGATACTATATAAAAGAACCATCTCACCTAAAAGTTTAAGCCGTTAAGTGAGGCTCCATAGTATTATACTCTAACAGTTAAGGAACCATCTCACCTAAAATTTTTATTTTAGATTGCTTGGAGGCTTTCTTTTTCTTAAGATTGCTTCAAAAAAAAATTCACTCAATATTTATTTATGCCTGCAGGGCCAAGAAAGAAAGAGGATAGAAATGGCTCGATTAAAATCAGGATGGACTTTGCTGATGACAAACTTGATTCTAGAGATTGCATCTGCAGTTTTTGACCAGCTGGGTTATGCATTAGTTGGCATGGTGTTGGCATTTGTAGCCTTGCTTCTTTCTACTGCTGAACTCATTTACATGGAAAGAATGAGCCTATTGCCCATTTTTCATCGCACATCTATCGCGCCTGGGAAGCCTGTTGGCACTATTGTTGAGTATTTTGGATTGGTTGGTGCTGTCTGGCAATGTTTCTATTCGACAGTGGAGTATGCGTATGCTCGTCAGAAGTGACGCAGCAGAAAATCACAAAGGAATACGACCAACGTCAATATTCCGTAAAATCAAAGAAAACGAGATTAAATCTCAATCAAACTCAAAGTTTATTCAATAAAATGATAGATAAGTCGGCTGCCGGGTTTACAAGGGATACTTAAAGATAAAACCCTAGCCTAATTCAATACAGAAAAGGAAAGGACATAAAACATTAAATTTGCCATAAATGGCAAATTTGAGATAAATGCAGAATATGAAAGAGCTATGAATTCTAAGAGAGTACCAATTGACCAAAGTCAATTCGGACTCTTGAATCAAAAGTAATTGCAAAAACAAAACTTTCCTAAAATGGCAAAAATGACGATTTCGGGGCCGAGACGATGGAATTTGGCCAAAATTGGGTCGAGGTCAGCAGCGAAGCTACTGATTTCTTCCGCAAACGACGAAACGCATTGACTGGGTGAGTTTCGCGTTATTCCGACTCCGACGACCCGGTTGCCGAAATTCAGTTGCCTTTGAATTTCGGATGATCCCTCTTCAGCATGTATGATTCCGCAACTTGTTCTACATCAAGAAGAAAGATAATCCAATTAAGATGTCTCTTCTACCTTTCATTTTCTTATCATGTGTGGTGATTTCCAAATTAATTAAAAAGAGTTACATTGACTGACAAGAGTGCTTAGGAAGGGTATTTTCTTAACTCCAAAAAACCGGTTGTATTCTGTTTATAGGAGGACTATTGTTTGTGGATTGTGTCGAAGATCTTGACATAGGGAAGACCACTAAAGACCTTCTTTTAAGGTCGAGGAAGCCACACGTGCAATGACACTCCTCACGTGATGGCATGTTGTTGCTCGTGCTAACCATTCTCCATAAAACATGAATATGATGTTTTTGCAAAACCACTTAAACATGATGTTTTTGCAAAGATGAGAGATCCATTAGGAGTTACGAAGAATGATGACAACTAGGATTTGGTGTTTGTAAGAGTTTTAACATTACTAGAACTCCATAGTATTAAAATAAAATTCTAGTTAAAGTAGCAATCCTTGATGAAGAAGAATTTATAATAGACTAGTTTAGTACAATTCTTTTTTAATTAGAATATTAGACAAGGAAACTCCCTTGTTTATGTTAAAGTGTGGGAATCTGAGCGTGACGATTCACAAAGAAAGTTCATTTTACAAGGCAGGCAACGCAGCAGAGAGGAAAGAGCGTGTACTGGCCTCTGCAGCCTGCTTCAGACGCGGAAAATGGTGGAACACAGCTTGCTGCTTGTACCATTTTCAGATGAGCTTTTTCAAAGTTTCAACTCTGGGGTGCGTCCACACGTTAACTCACCAAGTTCAATAGATATATATATATATACTAGACAATGCCCCCGCGCTTCGCCGCGGGCGGCACAATATTTTTTTCAATATAAAAAATATTAATTGTATGTATTTTTTATTATAATTTAAATTTAACTAAAATAATAAATCTGTGCAGAATTCATGTCAAGTGCAAGTTTTTTATAAAATATATGAATTTATAATCGATATAAATTTATCTGTTTAGTAATTTCAAACGAAATAACCAGCATAAATTTATCATCATCATTAAAAAAGCAAGAAAACTCGGATATCTGAATTATTAAATTCACTGTATTAAGATTAGTTCATTTTATAATTCAATTTAAATTAAACAAAAATAAAATATAAATTGTGAAAATACATACAATAATCAAATAAAAAAAATAAGTTGTTAATTTTCTATCAACAAAAAGATGAAAACATAGATTGAAAATTCATCCTGACGTTATTGTCATTATCATTGCTATTAAAGCTAAAATTATTACTAACATTATTGCCAAAACAATTAAAATATTTAAATTTCCATGAAAAATAAAAATAAAAAAGCAAAAGATTTTTTATAAAAAAACAATAACTAAAATTATCATTATTATTGCATGAATAATAAAATCATAAAAATCATATAATCTAAAGAACAAATAAAGAAACAGAAAACAAAAAAAATGAATAAAGAGAAAAATAGAGTAATATTACTTTTAAAATGATCACCGATATAAATTAAAATTTCAGGAAAATCTTTAAAAAAATCAAAAGATTTTTATAAAAAAATAATCACTAAAATTATCATTATTATTGGTTCGGAGATTAGTGAATAAAAAAACGTATAAGCAAAAAAAATAATAAAAAATTGGTTCAAAGATTAGTCATGGTGTGTCCACGCTGGCCTGGACACCCCAATTATCAAAAAACAGATTTGGTCCAAGGAGTAGTGGTGGTGCACTTGAGCTGGCCCGGAGATCGTGGTTATAAAAAAAAATATATAAGTGAAAAATTATATATAAGTGAAAAAAAGAGCTTAAGCTGGCTGAGAGACCATGGTTACAAAAAAAATATATAAGCGAAAGAAAACAAAAAAAAAAAAGTATAAGCGTGAAAGCACTGTAGCAATCCATATTGTTTTTAAAAAAATTCGGCCTAAGAATTAGTCGTGGTGTGTTTAAACTGGTCGGAGATCCTGGTTATAAAAAAATTGTATCAGCAGGAAAGCATTTTAGAAAAAAAATGTGGGTCCAGGGATTGTCGTGGTAATCATAAGTTGGCCTGGACACCCTGGTTATAAAAAAAAATTGGATATGGAGATTAATCGTGGTGCATTTAAGCGAGCTCGGACACCCCGATTATTAAAAAACAAAAAACTAAAAAAATATATAAGTACAAAAAAAAATATAATAATAATAAATACAAAAAAATAATAACTAAAAAAAAGGCAAAAAAAGAAGCAGCAAAAAACGGAGGAAAAAAAGAAGAAAAAGAATAATTAGGAAAAAAAAGAAAAAAAAAAGAAGAAGAAACGAAAAAAAAAGAGAAAAAAAACGCAAGTAGAAAAAAAAAAAAAAAACCACTGTTGCAATCCACAGTGCACTGTGTCTGTGTGCACAGTGCACTGGTGCACAGTGAAATCACAACACGTTTTATATATACTAGCTATATTGCCCGCACGCTGCCGCGGGCATAGCTGTGTATATAATATCATATAATTAAATCCATAATGATAAACTTATGTTATATGCTGAATAGATAACTATTAGAATGCAAATAGTCACAACACTTCACCTATTAGTACTTTATCAACGCACATTTCAGAAGGTAAACACAACAAAAAGACATCCCAGTACACTGCCGATCCATATAAAACTAAATCAATCAGGTTACATACATTTACCACAACTTTATGTATTACCTCTCCTTCAAGCATCTTATTTTGAGACTCTCCTTCCTTTGAGCAAGAAGTTTCAGCTCCCTTGAGGACATCAACATCCCTTTCTCCATCAGCCAACAGAGATGCAAGATACTCATCATTCCGCCCAGTAAGATTTGACCTATTGTCTTAGACATGATGCTATAATGAAAACACAACTATTAGCGTGAAAAGACAACTCGTTGTCCACGACCCTAAGAGCATTAACATTATATGTGAATTAGGGAGAAGGAAAGTCCTTGGTTTTCATGTAGCAATTGATTGAACTTTTTACGAAATGAAGGAATGATCTAATTGTAGCCTTTGCTTTTGTGCTTAGGTTGGGGTTATTAATCCGGGACAGCTTGTTGCCTAGCGAGCTAAAATGATCATGGCGTTTTCTAAATAGAATGGTTTTGAAGGCAAATATGTCTATTAAGAGATTAGCATAAATTGACTGGTTTCTATAGCCGCTTGCCAGAGAATTAACAGATTCTGTTTTCAAGGGACCAGTTAAAACATGGGAATCAAATTTCTTTTCAGTATATATTAACTGGATGCCAAAGGGTAGATGAAATTTTTGACATGCAGATATAGATTGCAAAATGATGCAATAAAACTGAAGTAGGATGTAACCTATAAGCATGATATGTAACCTTATTGTAATGGAATGTTGGTTATGACATGTTGTAACCTAAAATCATGACTATAATTATGTAACCTAAAATCTTGCAGTTATTAGTCCTAGCTGAGAAACACTATAAGATATCAAGTTTCTTTTCATATATGAAGTTAATCTCTTTTCTTTAACTGGAGGAAGCCAATACATTCAAGATGCTTAATGTAAATGATCCTAGCAAAATCAGTTTGAATTTGATCAACATGAATGTTTTGTCCACCTCTTGTTTAGATTTTTTTCCAATTACTTTTTCTTATTTTGATCGGAAAGCCTATGTTTAAAGTAGTTACATATCCTATGAAGTAAAAATTTAACTCAAAGAAAAAGCATAAGCATTACAGAGCAAGAGTAAAAATTCCAAAACAGCAAAACTTCTTGAATGATCACTTCAATCTCATCTAACATCAATATAATACCTCCTCCTTCTATTTATCATGATTTTTTTTTTCTTAATTTAATATTTATGTTCATCCTGCTAAAACTAATATCATCTCTAATCAAAGATAAGGAAAAAGGAATGAATATTAATCGAAGTTGAGTGAGTGTATTATAATTATAGTCATGATCATAATGAGTGTTGTAGATTTAGATTGTATTCTTCTTCCCTAAAAGAATTTCAATATGCAACCAATAGTTTTTTGTAAAAATATACGAAGATTTTCTAAATTCATGTTAAATTCCACCCGGTTATCAAGTCCAAACATAAAAGCTCAGAATATTCTTTAGGTTATTAGACTATTGACTCAATTGCAAGATGTTTAAAATCTTCGTATATTTTGGCCATACACATCAAACAAAATCCCAATTGATCCTTGTCATTTAGAGCCGAAATGTTTTCTAAATATATTAATCGAAACAGGAAATTCACAATAGCATCTTCCACAGAGAATGAAAATGAAGGCAAGAGAGCACTAAGAGTCATTTATGTTTTCTAAATACATGAATAAAAACAGGAAATTCACAATAGCATCTTCCACGGAGAATGAAAATGAAGGCAAGAAAGCACTAAGAGTCATTTGTAACTGAGGGGAAAAAAACAGCCCCCTATATATGAATGAAAACAGGAAATTCACAATAGCAACAGTATCAAAAAACCAAACAAAAAATCAGCAAATAACCACTTAAGACCATAAACAACTAACCTCAAAAGTTGCACGAATAATAGAAAGGATCCTACGCAGACTTGGCAGCAAAAGGTGACAATCAGTAGGCAAGAGCTTCACAAAACAACAACCAAGGAATTAGAAAGAATTATTTAACAGATTGCATGCAAAAATGAAAAGAAAAGTTTTAATAATTGAAAAACATGTTCTGCAGGAAGAGAAATATCAAAGGTGGAAAAAACACTCCTTTTCCACTCTAACGGAAATTTTAATCCTCCCCCGAACACTTCTATCCTCTTATTTTTTTCTTATAAAATATTCAATTAGGCCTTTTCTAAATCTGGTCACTCCAGGTTTCATGATTTCAATATGATTGCAGCACCATCATTCTATGCAACATAAAGATAAAACTTGAGAAAAATCAAATATGTCAAAAGACAACTTACCACGCTCTCTGAATTATGTCGGCACCTCCCAACACAGAAATCAAAAACACTTGTATAACTTACTGCTAAAAAAGAAATGTAAGCACCACCAATTTTCAAATGATACTCGCATAAAATTTGGAATTTCATAAGAGGGAATATTCAGTTTCTTGTATTACATAAAACCTAACAAATTGCAGGCATGAGCATCAAAAAGATATGTAAGCCGAAATTTTAGCAGGCATGAACAACAAATTGCAGGCATGAACAACAAAGCAAAGAAGTCCTTTTCCACTCTAACCGAAATTTTAATCCTCTCCCAAACACTTCTATCCTCTTATTTTTCCAACCCAGACCGAAACCCTCTATTCAAAAGCAAGAACACAACATCAACTTTCTGCATGGTTTTTCCTAAGGCTGGCTCTTTGAAGAGCTCAAACAATCCCCACCATCTATAGGCATCATAAGCATGAAAGTCTGGTTAACTTTGATGAAAATATACATGGAGTTTTAAATGCTAGTTAATTTCTGATATATCAAAGTGATGCACATCAAAGTTCTTTATTTAGCAATATCAACTGCCATCAACCGAAGGCTAGACCCGAAGGCTAGACAGCAATGGCAATTTCCATGGATGATTATGAGAGGTTAATACTAAAAATCAACCAACAAAGCAGCAAACAATTACTGAAGACCATAAACAACTAACCTCAAAAGTTGCATGAATAAGACAAAGGATCCAACGTAGTCTTGGCAGCAAAAGGTGATAAAGAGCAGGCAACAGCTTCATAAAACAAAACCGAAGGAATCACAACTAATTGTTCAACAGATTGCAAGGAAAAATGAGAAGAAAAGAAGGCAGGAAGAGAAAGAACAAACCAAAACCAGAGCGAACAAAAGATTGCAGATAAAATGGAACGAAAACCAAAAAAAAGCAAATATATGGAACATAACTCAACACACGAACACTCCAGAATAACGGCGTAGTGCACTGCATTAACCGCCAACAGGGAAGAAGACAAAAAAAGAGCATGTGATCCTGCCAAGCATACAAATCAACGCATTAATGTGAAATGACATTACGTCAAGCCATTAATTAAAGTAAGCAAACCATAACGCAACAGTAAAACTCAAACGAACTAATTAAACGAAACTACAACAGTAATGAAGGAATGAAACAGCATGCAGAATAAAACAATAATCAGTTGACCCAAGCTTAAACCCGAAAGCAATTAAGGAAGAACCATTGAGCCGAAACCATACCCAGAGCAAACTGAGACATAATCGACAGAAAATTGGAAACCCAATCCCACCATAAGCCAATTAAACCAATAACCCACTACCCAACACATACAAATAAGAAAACCCAAGCAACAAAGGCAACATTTATTAACCCGAATGCAGAAATAAATCGAGAGCAAGCAAGGCAGAATTGATTAACCCTAATGCAGAAAAACCAGACCGAATCAAACCAAATCGATAGCATTAAAGGAAGAACCAACCAACCCGCATGCAAATAACCCAAATCAAAACCAACCCAAAGTTCACCCGAGACTGAAATCAACATTAAATCGAAGGAAAAATCGAACCCCAACCCAATTAAACCAATTATCCACTACCCAACACACACAAACATCAAAATGAAAGCAATCCGAACCCAATTAAACGAAACGAAATTCCCAGCCCCCACTATAGAGGAAGAAAAAATCCAAATCAAAACCAACCCAAGAAAACGAACCAACCAAAACCCAGCCCTGAGAAACCATAAACCGACAGAGAAGAAGCAAAAGAAAAGCAATAAAACTGAACCCAATGAAAACAAACCGAGCAAACCCAGAAATTTACGCAAAACAGAGGGCAAAAGCATACCTCATCGAGCCACAAACCGAACCGGAGAACCGAGGCAAAAAGACGAACGAACACCGGCTCAGACCGACCTGAAACCAGCCCATGAACTCCCCTCTCCGCGCGCCCGACCAGGTCTGAGGAAAGAGACCGACGCCCTCCCTGCCCGAAAAGAAATGGAGAAAACGGACGCAGAGATAATGAGGAGAAAACGGACGCAGAGATAATGAGGAATAAAATACCGAAGCAGCCCCTGTAAACAAATTACACCAGGCGAGCTCATTAAGGGCAGATGCGCCCTTACACTGCTCCAGTCCACAGTAAACTGTGAGAGGCGCTACAGTGTTTCGGCCACAACGTTTATTTGTTTTGTAATGTAATATATATATATATATATCTTATTTATTTATTTAAAAAAAAGACTTGAGCCATTATTAACTTGAGCGAGTGTTGAAGTCAACGTCACCGGCTGGATAAAGACTTGAGCCATTATTAACTTGAGCGAGTGATGAGCCCACTTCTTTTCCAAAAGCAGAGAGTGACAGCATAAACAAGTTACAGTGTACCAAATGGAAAATGGTGGAACACAGCTTGCTGCTTTCCTT
Organism: Salix suchowensis; assembly: GCA_029030765.1. Classification (NCBI taxonomy): domain Eukaryota; kingdom Viridiplantae; phylum Streptophyta; class Magnoliopsida; order Malpighiales; family Salicaceae; genus Salix; species Salix suchowensis. The sequence goes on along the minus strand of CM054998.1, from coordinate 14,203,481 downwards.
TGCTAAAGTTGTACCTACCATTTTCAGATGAGCTTTTTCAGAGTTTCAACACACGTTAACTCACCAAGTTCAACTATTGGCTTCTCCTGCTTTTGTTGAAGCTTTTAATTTTATGCAACTTCAGTTAAGTTTTAATCAAAATAAAATAAAAATTAACTCACTCAGCAATTAGCTTCAGATGCTTTTGATGAGCCATTTTCTTTGCCAAAAGCAAAGAGTAACAGCATGGTCAGGGTCAGTCAAACCACCTAGCTAGAGCTCGTGCGCTGAGATAAAAAAACTAAAAAAAAAACTACCAAGGAAAATGAGAGATCACACAGAGAACTACATCTTGATTAACTTGATTGCCAACTAAGCTATGTAGAAACGGCACCGTTCTTTCCCTCTTTCTACTTCCTGCCAGCTGTCGGCACCAGCCGCCTTTTATCAACAGCCATCCACGTAAGTTTGTGCCGTACTCAATTTCCACCCTACACGCTAATCCCTCTCTTTTACCTTTGCAGAACATTTTGTCGGGGAAGCCACTTCTCATTTCGTCCTCAGTTCCTTTGAGGAGACCGGAGAGCAGCCGGACGGTTACAGCATGCCTGGAGCATGAACAAAGCCCCAATTAATCGCAAAGAAAACTTCATTTTACAAGGCATCGCATTAGAGAGGAAAGAGTGAGATGACCTCTGCCGTCTGCTTCAGTTAATTTTTTAACTTGAGTCATTATTAACTTGAGCGAGTGTGTTGAAGTCAACGTCACCGACTGGAAGGGATGTCAATTTATATCACTTGAACATAGAAGTTGTTGCTACCTTTTCAATTCACAATCTCCGATCACCATCCCAATTCGCTATAGACAGTAGTGCCTTTGTGGCTTCCTCTGAGTCTCCGTTCTCGTCCATGTCTTCGTCCCATAGACGTAGATGGAACTATGATGTTTTTCTAAGTTTTAGAAAAGACACTCGCAGACAATTTACAGATCATCTCTATTCTGCCTTAATCCAAGCCGGAATTCATACTTTTAGGGACGATAATGAACTCCCTAGAGGAGAAGAAATCTCCCCTCAACTTCTCAAGGCAATCGAAGGATCAAGGATTTCTGTAGTGGTCTTCTCCAGAAACTATGCTTCCTCTAGATGGTGTCTTGACGAACTGGTAAAGATTATTGAGTGCAGGCAGAAAATTGACCAGGTTGTTGTTCCAATATTCTATGATACGGCTCCTTCCGATGTCATCGAACAGACCGGTAGCTATGCACAAGCTTTTGATGAACATGAAGAACACTTCAAGGAAGAAATGGACAAGGTCAACAGGTGGAGAGAAGCTCTTGCACGGGCTGGAAATCTATCTGGATGGGATTTAAACAATGAGACAAATGGGTATATCTTTATCTTCTCTGTCAAAATCCACTTGCACATATCAACAGAAACAATTTTGTTATTTTTATTAATTTGATCTTGATATTTCCATTTCGATTAAATATTAGTTTTTAATTGCAAATATCTATGTTTTTTTAAAATAATTCTCCAACTAGTTAAAAGAATTGAATAGCTTCTGGTGTTAATAAACCAGAACTGTATGCAATACATGCTTTTATATAGTGAAGTCTGTTACAATGATAAGAATACAAGTCTACGTGATTGTTTACAGTAGATAGAATTTACATAATCTTCAAGAGGATTCTTCGTGCAGGACTCTTCATGGATGGGTCTCTGTTGCAATTGAAGTAGGAGAGTGTTGTAGAATCACTTTATCCTTATCCTTATCATTCCCCCGCAAACTAGCAGGGAGATTCAACACTGATAGTTTGTCTCTTAGCATACAAAAACGATCTGCAGTATGGCCCTTTGTAAAAATATCTGCAGGTTGTAAAGAAGAAGGGACATGTTGGACTATGATGTCTCGGTTGGCCACTTTTTCTCTTACAAAATGGTAGTCCACTTCAATGTGTTTGGATCGTGCATGAAAAATGGGATTGGAAGCAAGAGCAAGAGCACTAACATTATCACACCAGACAACAAGAGCAGATTCAAGTGATATTTTCAGTTCACACAATAGCATACGCAACCAATAAACTTCAGCTGTCACCAAGGCCAAGCATCGGTACTCTGCCTCTGTGCTGGATTTGGATACTATCGGCTGTTTCTTAGCTGACCAGGAGATTAGATTAGGACCTACAAACACACCAAACCCACATGTTGATCGTCTGTCGTCAGGATCACCAGCCCAATCCGAATCACAATAAGCATTGACATTGAAGGATCCCAGTTTGTAGAAGAGGCCGTGATCGAGTGTGTGCTTTAAATAGCGAAGCACTCGCTTTGCAGCTGTCCAATGAGTAGAGGTAGGAGCCTGCATGTGCTGGCATAGCTGGTTGACGGAGTATGCAATGTCGGGCCTGGTGAGAGTGACATACTGAAGGGCACCTACTGTTTGCCTATATTCAGATGGGTCTTGAAGAATTTCTCCATCAAATTTTGATAATTTGGAACCTGAAACACAAGGAGCTCTATATGGACGAATGCCCAAAAGTCTAACACGATTCAATAAATCAATGATATATCTTGTTTGCCGAAGATGTAAACCAGAAGAATCACGTATAGCCTCAATTCCCAGAAAATATGATAACTGGCCAAGATCCTTCATAGCAAATTCACATTGCAAGCTAGTAATAAGTGATTGAATGAACCTTTGATCATTAGAGGTGACCAAGATATCATCCACATACACTAATAAAAATGCATGAACTGAATCTTGGTGATATGTGAAAAGAGAAGGATCAACTTGGGAGCTTAGAAAACCAAGAGATAAAAGTGCAGAAGATAACCGATTAAACCACGCCCGAGGGGCTTGCTTCAAGCCGTAGAGTGATTTGTGCAATTTGCAGACAAATTGAGGATGCATGGGGTCTTCAAAGCCTTTCGGCTGTGCCATATAAACTTCTTCCTCTAAAATTCCATGAAGAAAGGCGTTGGACACATCCAATTGCCGAATATCCCAGTTGAACGACACTGCAGTTGCAAGAACCATTCGCACAGTGGAGGGTTTAATCACTGGGCTAAACGTCTCATGAAAATCAATGCCACTTCGCTGAAAATAACCAACTGCTACTAAACGTGCTTTGTGACGGTCAATGCTCCCATCAGGTCTTCTTTTTAGCTTAAATACCCACTTACACGGGACCACATTTTTACCAGTGGGACGAGGGCATAATGACCATGTCTCATTCTTCAACAGTGCCTGAAATTCACTTGCCATTGCTTCCTGCCACTCAGGTATTGCAGCTGCTTGTCCATAATTTCTAGGCTCCGAGGTTACCACACCTGCGTGTAATGCTTGAAGGGGGTGACGGGTAGCATAGTGTAGATGGTAATCAGAGAAATTACGGGGTTTTGAGTGTCCCGTTTGTGACCTAGTAACAATGCCAGATGATGGATTTGCAGGAGCATGGTCAATCGCAGCTGTCACGGGTAATGAAGTAACCTGCGAAACATTTGAAGCAGTATGCAGAGAAGGGGGATCGGGAACAGGGGAGATGGGATTTTCATGACAGATGCAATTTGTGGAGTTGGGCACAGTGGTAATGGAAGGTACTGATAAAAAATTAAATGGAGGGGAAGAGAAGGGCAAAGTGAGAGTGTCAGACGTACCTGAGGAGTTCAAGCAACTGCCGGGTGTAGTGAAAATGGATTTATCATGTGCAGGGAAGATACCTTCATCAAAGATCACATTCCTGGAGATGTACACCCTTGTGGATGATGGATCAAAGCATCGAAACCCCTTGTGGTTTGAACAATAACCAATGAAAATACAAGGTATGCTGCGATATGATAATTTGTCAGGTGAGTAAGGGCGAAGACAAGGAAAGCATTGACATCCAAATGTGCGAAAATAAGAGAAGTCAGGTGAACGGTGAAAGAGACGTTCATATGGTGAAGAAAAATCAAGCACTTTGGTAGGCAACCGATTAATTATAAAAATAGAAGTGAGAAAAGCATCAACCCAAAAAGTTTTAGGTAAGCCAGATTGAGCAAGAAGAGTGAGTCCCATTTCCATAATATGGCGATGTTTTCTTTCCGCGAGGCCATTTTGTTGAGATGTGTGCGGACAAGAAAAACGATGAAAAATGCCATTTTTCGCTAAAAATTGCTTAAAAGTGGTAGAACAATATTCACCCCCATTATCACTTTGAAATTGTTTAATGGTGAAATTTAGTTGTTTTTCCACCAAAAGCTTAAAATTGACAAACGTAGAGTAAACATCAGATTTTTGTAAAATAGGAAAAAGCCAACAAAACCGAGTATAGTCATCAATAAAGAGTACATAATACCGATAACCACTAGATGATGGAGTGAAAGTACTCCAAACATCGGAATGAATGAGTTCGAGTGGTTTTGTTGATTCTCTTGAAGAATCGGAAAATGGTAATTGTTTTGATTTTCCCAATTGGCAGGAGACACAAATACCCTGATGTTTATTTTTTGGAATGAATAATTGGAAGAGAAAATTTGGAAATAACAAGATGTAAAATAGGTGCGGAAGGATGTCCCAAACGACAATGCCAAGTTGAAGTAGAAGCCTTGACGCCAACAGTCATCGTAAGAGCATGTAATTTGTATGAGGAAAGTTGACGAAGGTTGATTGGGTATAATCCATTTTCACTTGGCCCCGTCAGAAGCGTGTTCCCCGTCAGGATGTCCTTCACAGAAAAATGAGTGCCAGTTAGTTCAAAAAGAACATTATTATCTTTGCATAATTTATTGATTGAAACAAGTTGAGCCGAAGCTTGAGGGCAATAGGCAACATCTGTTAAAGTGAGAATAGAAGAAGGGGTTTGAATGGCAGCAGTGCCAATATGAGAGATATGCAAACCTGTCCCGTTACCAATACCCACAACATCATCCCCATCATACGGTTCGGCTGTTGCAAGATTGTTAATATCAGAAGTGACATGAATGTTGGCACCACTATCTGCATACCATTGATTTTGATTGAGATAAGTAGTGTTAGCCTCAGCAACCATGGCAGCCAATTCTGTTGGAGGATGTCTTCCCTGAAAAGAATAATTCATTCGGTTAAAGCAGTCGAGTGCTTGATGGCCATCTCGTTTGCATATCTGGCAGGGAGAGCGAGAGCGAGTAGTGGCTGGTGCAGTTGATGTAGAAGAGGAAGGCAGGTGAGGCAATGGTTGCCGAAACTGAGAGAAATTAGGACTGGATCCTTTTGATGGTGCTGAAAAACGCATCTTATTGTTGTTACGGAAACCTGTTTTAGAACCAGATTTATGAGAGTAAAAGGCAGAGTAAGAACCCGTCTCCTGGTGAATGGATTGACTGTGAAATTTCTGCATGAGATCAAAATTTAGTAGTTCTGCATGGAAGTCTGAGAATGACATTGATTTCTCTTTTGCAAGCAGCATATAGGTCGTGACAAACGAATGGAAGGAGGAGTTGAGACCATTCAAAACAGAAAGTATTAAGTCTGAGTCATCAATTGGTTTCCCAACAGCAGATAATTCATCAGCAAGAGATTTCACTGCATCAAGAAATTGTTGGCATTGCATGGATCCTTGCTGTAAAGATTGTAATTTCCTCTTGATAAGAGAAATACGGGATGTAGAGGGTGCTGCAAAACGTGCACCAAGGGCTTGCCAAGCAAGCTGAGAGGTCTCAAGACCATAAATGGTGGAAACCACCGCGAGGAGAAAGTGAAGAAATAATCCACCCAAGTATTGTTTGGTCTTTGTACTTTGCCAAACCACGTAATCGAATTAAGAACACCTTGAGTTTGATGTTCGATCTCGCAAAATTTTGAAGGTGATGGTTACGAGCCATCAACTATGCCCATGAGGCCATAGCTGCGAAAAAAGGGGGAGTAGCGAGCACTCCATGAAAGAAAGTTTGTGCCATCAAGTTTGATGGAAATAACTTGAGCTGGAAGATGAAAAGCAGCGGAAGAGGAAGTCTCTTTAGTGACGGACATTGGATCAATAGAAGCGTGAGCTAGAGATTGCTACGATACCATAAAAGAATTGAATAGCTTACGGTGTTAATAAACCGGAAGCTGTATGCAATACATGCTTTTATATAGTGAAGTCCATTACAATGATAAGAATACAAGTCTACGTGATTGTTTACAGTAGATAGAATTTACATAATCTTCAAGAGGATTCTTCGTGCAGGACTCTTCATGGATGGGTCTCTGTTGCAATTGAAGTAGGAGAGTGTTGTAGAATCACTTTATCCTTATCCTTATCACTAGTAGGGTTATAAAATTTAATAAGTTCTTTTTGAATAATCATTCTCTTTTTAACTAATGATCTTGTATTTAACTAATGTTGGATATAAAACTTTGGACAAAGGCTCGGATAAATAGTGATTATAAACTGAATAGCTAAATTATATTCAATAGAAGAATTTTGTACAAATTAAATACTTGATAAATGTGTATACTGATCACACGATGACGCTCTTGATAAAGCTCACATTACACTTGGACAACATGCTTATTTTTCACTTGCAGACAACTCTTTCTCTTCTCACATGCACACTTTGCACTAACTTTTTCATGTATAAATTGCTTGGTTGTTTATTTTCTCCTTTACACGAAACGATGACTTGATCTTGTTTTTTTACTAGAATATCTAGAGATGGATGAGCTAGAGTTTCAAGATGCACTTCCTTGATAGTTCTATAGAGGCATAAAGTCTGGAAAATTCTGGATTAATATATAACAACTTATACTGCTGTTGATGTCTTTCTTTCTCTATGAGACAGATATGAAGTGGAACTCATTAAAAGGGTTGTCGATGATGTAGCTTTAAAATTGAGAAACAAAACATTGCACGTAGCCAAGCACCCAGTAGGGTATTTCTTCCGAGTTCGAGGGTGTTATTTCTTTGCTAAGAGGTGCAAGAAATAATGTTGGCATCGTGGGGATCTATGGGATAGTCTGGAATAGGGAAGACAACAATAGCAAAAGCTGTGTTTAACAACCTTTATTCTGAATTTGAGGGAAGCAGTTTTCTTTCGAGTGTCAAGGAAATATCAGATAAGCCGAATGGTCTGGCTAAATTACAAGAGTGCCTTCTTCATGATATTCTGAAACCAAATGTTTGGAAGATCAGTAATGTTGATGAAGGAGTGAATTTGATCGAAGAACGACTTCATCGTAAAAAAGTTCTTGTTGTTTTTGACGATGTGGACAAAAGAGAACAACTGGAGGCGTTGATGGGAGAGAGATGCTGGTTTGGTGCTGGAAGTAAAGTAATCGTTGTAACTAAGAACGAGCATCTGCTAACAGAAGTGGAGATTGATGGGATGTATCATGCTATGGAATTGGATCGAGATCAGTCTCTTCAGCTTTTCAGTTTGCATGCTTTTAGGGAAACCCGTCCAGCAAAGGATTATGAGGAGCTTTCAGAAAAGGTAGTGGACTACTGCGAAGGACTTCCTTTGGCTCTTGAAATTCTGGGTTCTCATTTGTCCATGAGAGACAAAGCTGAATGGGAAATTGATATTGCCCTTTTGCGAAATATTCTGCATGATGATATTCGAGGAAAGCTTGTAGCTCATTTGGGAAAGAAAACCTTGTACGTAGAGAAGCACCAGGTAGGTATTTCTTCCAGAGTTCAGGGTGTTATTTCTTTGCTAAAAGGTGCAAAACATAATGTTGGCATTGTGGGAATACATGGGATAGCTGGAATAGGGAAGACAACAATAGCAAAAGCTGTGTTTAACAACCTTTATTTTGGATAGGGAAGCAGTTTTTTTACGGGTGTCATGTAAAGGAACCATCTCACCTAAAATTTTTAGCTGTTAGGTGAGGCTTCAGAATATGATTTATATTATTTTCTAACATGCCCTTTAAATGAAAGCCCTTTGGGCTTGAAACTTGCACACTGACCCACACTACCACGTGCTTGATTTTTATGAAATAGAATGAGGGTGGTGAAATTCGAACTCTTGACCGCTGGGTCAACAAGGTTCTGATACTATGTAAAGGAAACATCTTACCTAAAAGCTTAAGCTGTTAAGTGAGGCTCCAGAATATGATTTGTATTATTTTTTAACAGTTAAGGAACCATCTCACCTAAAATTTTTATTTTAGATTGCTTGGCAGACTTTCTTTTTTTAAAGATTACTTCAAAATTCTTTTTTACTCAATATTTATTTATGCCTACAGGGCCAAGAAAGAAAGAGGATAGAAATGGCTCGATTAAAATCAGGATGGACTTTGCTGATGACAAACTTGATTCTAGAGATTGCATCTGCAGTTTTTGACCAGCTGGGTTATGCATTAGTTGGCATGGTGTTGGCATTTGTAGCCTTGCTTCTTTCTACTGCTGAACTCATTTACATGGAAAGAATGAGCCTATTGCCCATTTTTCATCGCACATCTATCGCGCCTGGGAAGCCTGTTGGCACTATTGTTGAGTATTTTGGATTGGTTGGTGCTGTCTGGCAATGTTTCTATTCGACGGTGGAGTATGCGTATGCTCGTCAGAAGAAAGATAATCCAATTAAGATGTCTCTTCTACCTTTCATTTTCTTATCATGTGTGGTGATTTCCAAATTAATTAAAAAGAGTTACATTGACTGACAAGAGTGCTTAGGAAGGGTATTTTCTTAACTCCAAAAAACCGGTTGTATTCTGTTTATAGGAGGACTATTGTTTGTGGATTGTGTCGAAGATCTTGACATAGGGAAGACCACTAAAGACCTTCTTTTAAGGTCGAGGAAGCCACACGTGCAATGACACTCCTCAAGTTTAGTCTCCAAAACTTTAATATTTTTAAATCAATATAATTTTATTTTATCTCAACAGACAAAGCATAAATCGAGCTCCAAATGAAAAAAAACAGATTAAAAGAAAAAACACCAATGTAATTTGAAAAAATGCTACAAGGAAAAGAAATAATTAAAAACACTAATACAAATCACAATGTTTTCTCTCTACTCCTATGATGGATAACCCATATTTTTTAAAAAAAAATTTAACTGTAATGTGTTTGTGATAAAATAAAATCTTGTCAAATATAATAGAATGAAAATATATAACAATAAAGATTTCATTAAATGGAACATAAAAGTTCAAGGACCATTTACTAAAAATGAAATTCAAATTACAACCTCCAAGTAAATTACCACAAAAATATGAAAGTTACATTAATTATCTGAGAGATTAAGCTCCTATTAAAACTTGAAAGAAATTAACAGGAGCCAAAACTAGCCTTATCAAACTTATCCCTCCATGGTTTACATACATGTTCTTGATGAGTGAATACCTGTTCTTGATGCCGTTGATTTGCTTGCTTTGAATCATTAAGATCATTGATAGAAGAAGGTTGAGATTGACATGGAAGGCCAATAGACCTAACAGAGATTCATACCATTGTCTAGCTAGTCTCAAAACCATACACACTGCTTTATTTTTTAATAAAAAATAAATTTAAACTGTTAATTAATCATTTACCTAAAAATTTAAGTTTAGAATGAGATGATTTCTTAAAATAAACACTGTTAGACACTCCATCTTTTCTCTGTAGCCGATGAGCCCACTTCTTTGCCAAAAGCAGAGACTAACAGCAGAGTCAGGGTCCACACGTTATTTTTTAAAATGGAAAATGGTGGAGCACAGCTTGCTGCTTTCCTTTAATACTTGTTGTGCCTGCCATTTTCAGATGAGCTTTTTCAAAGTTTCAACATTGGGATGGGTCCACACGTTAAATCCTATTTGTAGGTTCTGATCAAATTGCTTGAACATTTTGGTGGTCTGTATGATAAAATTAAAGGCATGGAAAGTATGGGAATCTGAGCGTGACGATTCGAAGGCTGAATGCTGGGAATCAATCACAAAGATCTGTGCTTCCTTTTCTGATTGAATTGAATCATCTCCAAGGTAAAATACTACTTTCGTTTCTTGTTTTTCTACCACTAATTGTGTTGTAGAATAATCAATCAGGCAGAGCTTGATTATATATGTGGCTTAATCTATTTTAGAACACGAAACTCATATTATAGATTTGTTCTTACATGTTTATATTGCCATCAACTTCAACTACTTGTCAAACAATTCAACTATTTTCCTTTTAACATCTCATCAGAATGAACTAGCTTAATCGATAGTACTCTTCTCTGATCTCTTCTTCTTCTTCTTCTGAATATATAATGCTTCAGCTAACCAGCACCTGAAGAACATCAATAGCTAAATCCAGGTATATTTCTTTTCTTCTTTCCATGTTATTATTGTTTGGATCTTTCAAGTGTAGAAATTTTATTGAGAAACTTTGGAGTTTGGATCATTTTCTGTAGTTCCCAAAACTAAATGAATTTGTCTCTCATTTCTTATAATCCTTGAATTCATTGTGTTTTCTTTTTCATTTCTTTACTGTTTTTAACCTTTTATTTCAGTTTTAACCTTCCCTTTTACAGTTAATGTAACTTCCATTCAATATTTTGACCCTGATCGATCTGTTTTGGCATCATGTTGACTGATCTTTTTTGTTTTTTCTACAAAGCCACCTGTCAAAATGCATCGACAGAATGATCCAGTTTTGCATCATGTTGACAGATCTTTTTGGGAATATGCTGACAAGATGGATGATGGTCGCATGGGGTGGAAGTTTTGTGGGCATTTTTATGCCAAAGATACTTCCATTTCGAGGATCAAATTCCATTTAGCAGGAGTTAAAGGCCGTGGTGTTAGAATTTGTGGACAAGTCCCTCAAGATGTCCAAGATGCAGCCCTTGCAGCCATTGATGGCCCTCCAGAGAAGAAACTTGAAGCTGTAGCAGGCTCAAGCAATAACGAGGTCACTCATGCAAATTCAGCTTCTACGCAAGAACAAAACAATGAATATCCTTCTGCACGGTAGCTGAACCCATTTGGATGCTTACAAAAAAAGAGACTCATAAGCAATCTGGCATCGTAGTCGTTAATATAATATGCTTAACAACGATTGTGAGATGCCAGTGTTAATTTTACATTTCAAAGATCAGTGCTGAAATTTTAAACAATAATTAATATTTGACAAATATGCTTTCTATATACCATGTTCCAATTGTGTGTTTATTTGTGTGACAGAGAGAATGAAATCTTACCTCAACAAGACTAGTACTATTATTTGATAAATATTAAAAATTCCTTTTATTGGTACACGCTATTGTCTGTGTCAATTCCCTGTCTGCTTTTTTCTTTTCTGTGTCCTTTGTTAGTTATTATTCTTTACTGATTTCTATTTATGAAATCTATCCCCAAATACATAGACCATTTAATCCCACAAGTCTTATATATTGATGATGAAAACTTCAATAAAACTAGAACAATGGAGAATTTAGAACTTACCGTTATCCATTTCGATCTTGAACTGTTGCATAGAATCCTTTGATGATCACTGTGTTGATCTTCTCCTCTATTCCTTCTACTGTTCTCAATCCCTTTGATGGAGAGGGATTCACTTTCGGTTTTCTCTCTTCTATTCTCTTTCTTTTCTGATTTTCAGTTATTACAAATGAATAACCACCCCTTCTATTTATACCCACCGAATGGGTGTCAACAAATGGGAAGGAGGGTTTGTGTCTTTTAATCAAATGATATTAAAGACATTGTATTAATTCTATAACTTTATTTTATACACATACATATATTTAAAACCATCAATATATGTATGTATACAACCTTATGAGAATATATGTTATTTTATGGTTAGAGGAGAGGGTCTCAACGTACCCATTCTAATACTCGTTTATTGAGACCGATCCATCACGGTTTCGCTTTGACGTATTAGAATTCGTAGACTTTACAAAGAACTTGAACTTTAATGATCGGACCGTTAATACATCGGCCACTCTAAGGGAAATATTCTTACATTCTCCCACTTGGCCGTTTGTGTTAACTTTATAGTCCAATTCCCTTTCATGCACATCTTTACATCAAGTTCAATATATCGTAAGTGCCATAAAACCAGAGTTAGCCGAGTCATGGTGGTTGCCCATCATTTACTGCGATGGGGTCCCTTCCAAGTACCACACACCAACTCCAACTTTACTACTTCTTTTCTATTGAGATTTTACTATGATTCTCAAAAACCTTTATGTTGAGAGAAACCATAATTCTCAACTTTATATGTTATCTACTAAAAAAAAACTTTACATGCATAACTATTATGATAACATTCTTTAATTACAGAAAAACACAAACTTTAATGACATCATCTTTGAGTAACAATTTTACATGAGCATAAACTATCGTAGCAAGGTCTTATCTATTATGCCCATTTTCTCTACATGGCCAATAAATATACCGGGCGGCAATCCTTTCGTCAACGGATCTGCCAACATCATGTTTATCCTTATATGCTCAAAAGTCACTCTGCGTTTCTGCACTTCTTCCTTTACAGACAAGTATTTAATTTCCATGTGTTTAGCACCTTTCGAATACTTGCCATTCTTTGAGAAGAAGACTGCTAAGGAATTATCACAGTAAATTCTCAGTGGCTTGGTTATACTATCAACAATTCCAAGCCCTGAGATAAGGTTCCGCAGCCACAATGCGTGAACCGTGGCTTCAAAGCATGCCACGAATTCGGCCTCCATGGTGGAAGTAGCAATGACAGACTGCTTTCCACACTTCCATGAGAGTGCTCCCCCAGCTAATAGGAACAGATAGCCAAACGTCGACTTTCTACTGTCGACGCAGCCGGCATAGTCTGAATCTGAGTATCCAATGATTTCTATATTGTCGGATCTCACGTATGTAAGCATGTACTCTTTGGTGCCTTGCAAGTACACGAGAACTTTCTTTGCGGCTTTCCGAGTGATCCATTCAGGGATTACTTTGATACCCGGCCCAACATACCAACAACAAAAGCGATATCGGCCGAGTACATGTTTGAACATAGTTCAAACTCCCAACCACCGAAGCATACGGAATTCTTTCCATTTCTTTACATTCCAATTCATTTTTTCGGGCATTGCATTTTCTGCTGAATTGATCCCCTTTACGAATTAGAGCCTTTCCAATGGAACATTTATCCATCCCATATCTCTTTAGAACTTTATTTATATATCCTTTCTGAGACAAACTTAACAGTCCTTGTGATCTATCACGGATTATTTCTATCCCTATCACATAAGATGCCTCACCCATATCCTTCATTTCGAAGTTACTAGAGAGATATTTCTTTACGTCACTTAACATTCCCATGTCATTCGCAGCTATTAATATGTCGTCAACATATAATACCAGAATGGCAAACTTGCTCCCACTAACCTTCATGTAGATACATCGATCAACGATGATCTCTACAAAACCATACAACAATATGGTATCATTAAATTTTATATACCATTGTCTGGAAGCTTGTTTCAATCCATATATTGACTTCCTAAGCCTAGACACAAGATTTTCCGTTCCTGTGGCCACAAAACCTTCAGGTTGGTCCATATAAATTTCTTCCTCAAGCTCTCCATTCAGAAAGGCGGTTTTAACATCCATTTGGTGAAGCTCTAAATCATAATGAGCCACCAATGCCAAAACAATTCTTAAGGAATCCTTCTTTGAAATTGGAGAGAAGGTTTCCGTATAGTCAATGCCATCCTTTTGAGTGAAACCTTTAGCAACAAGGCGAGTCTTGTACTTTTCTAAGTTGCCTTTAGAATCTCGTTTGGTCGTAAAGATCCATTTACACCCAACAGTTTTGAAACCATCAGGCAACTCTACTAGGTCCCACACTTTGTTGACATTCATAGAAGAAATTTCTTCTTCTGCAGCATTAGACCACTTTTCAGAATTTTCGCTTTCCATGGCTTTTCTAAATGTTTTCGGTTCTTCATTAAGACTAAGGTCGCATTCACTTTCAACATCGTAAACCACATAATCATCTGTAATGGCGGATCTTATTTCCCTTATAGATCGCCTCAATGGTACATGTGGCACGATGTTCTGTTCTTGAATTGCGATAGGTTCATTTTCAATTTCCTGGTTTAGTGGGACCGTATGTTCCTCATTCTGTTGTTCTATTTCGGTATTTGGTTGTACACCAACAACAGGAATAACAACTTGGGTCGGAACTACGGGTGAAGAATCTTCTACCCGAATTTCTTTTATGTTCACTCCCCTAGATTCTGAACTCCCACTAGTGTCACTATTTTCAATGAACCTAGCATTACCCATCTCAACAATTCTCGTACTATGACTAGGACAGTAAAAGACAAACCCCTTAGACTTTTCTGGATAGCCAATAAAATATCCACTGACCGTCCTTGAGTCTAATTTCTTTTCATGTGGGTTATACGGCTTTACTTCCGCTGGACATCCCCAAACACGTAAATGTCTTAAAGCTGGGTTTCCTTCCTTTAAATAGTTCAAATGGTGTCATTGGAACCGCTTTACTAGGAACCCGGTTTAATATATACGTCGCGATCTTTAATGCGTATATCCACAACGACATGGGAAGTTTGCAATTACTTAACATACTCCTAACCATTTCCATTAATGTACGGTTACGCCTTTCGGCTACACCATTACTGCTGAGGTGTTCCGGCATTGTGTATTGCGCATAAATGCCTTTACTTTCTAGAAGTTTTGCAAATGGACTGGACATTGTCCACTTTTCGGTGAATCTACCGTAAAACTCACCACCTCTATCCGATCTCACTACTTTCACTTTCTTTTTCTAATTGCCTTTCCACTTCATCAATGAATAATTTCGAGTACATTCACCGACTCGGCTTTATCATGCAATAAATAAGTGTATCCATAACGTGAGTAATCGTCAATAAAAGTGATAAAGTATTTTTCACCACTCCATGACGAGACATCGAATGGGCCACAAATATCCGTGTGTATCAACTCTAAAAGTTGACTACTTCTTGTGGCGGGTTTCTTTGTGATGTGTTTGGTTTGCTTTCCTTTAATGCATTCTATACACACATCTAAGTCACTAAAATCTAATGGAGGTAATAATTCTTTCTTTATTAACCTCGTCATCCTTTCTTTAGATATGTGACCTAATCTTTTATGCCACAAGAGTGCTGATTTTTCATTTGATGCACTACGTTTAATTCCTTGATTCTCAACATTAAACAAAGATTCGAGAAAAACATTTTATCAAGATTAAACACATGCAGTGAATCAACCAAAGTACCATTACCATAAAAGTAGTCTTTTCGGTACAAAGAAAATACACCATGTCCAATCTTAAAGTCAAATCCTAAATCGTCCAACCTACTTACTGAAACAAGATTTCTAGCACATTCAGGTACAAAGAGACAATTTTCAAGATCTATATAACAACCCGAGTGTCAAAGATCAATGCATGCGTCCCAATGCCTACTATCAGCGCCTTCATCCTGTTTCCCATGAACAAATAACTTTCAGTTCCTTTTAAAGGCTGGATCGTACTGAATCCCTGTTCAATATGAGATACATGAGTAGATGCACCAGAATCAAGCCACCAAGTATTTCTAGGCACTTCTACAAGATTTAATTCGGAACAAACAAATAAATGTTGTGTACCTTTCTTGTCAAACCATGCCTTCCTTCTAGGACAGTCTTTCTTTATGTGTCCCTCCTTCTTGCAGAAGAAACATTTGACCACTTTACAGATTTTACTTTCAGGTCCTTTGAAGATACCCTTATCCTTCCTTTTGTCCTTCATACTTGGTTTCTTAAAGCTGCTACCGGCTTTGTTTAGTCCAACGATAAGTGCAACTTGATTTTTCTGCTTCTTTAACCTCGCCTCCTCCTGTATGAGCATGGCCTTCAATTCCTGAAAGTTCCATTTATCCTTTATGGTGTTGTAATTCACCTGGAACTGGCCATACTCTTGAGGCAGAGAGTTAATGATAAACTGAACCAAGAAAGATTCATGCACCTCCATCCCCATGGACGTCAATCGTGATGCCAGATTAGACATGTGCGTGACATGTTCATGGATTGTCTGAGACCAATCGAACCTCTTCGTAGTCAGCTCGCTCTTTAGACTGCCTATAATCGATTTGTCAGCCACATCCGATTGGGATTGTTCCTTTATTTTCAGAATGAATTCCCTTGCTTTTTCTGTTTTAGGCATAGATGGCTTTATACTTTCCGCCATCGACATCCTCAGTAAGTTCAGGCACAGCCGGTTAGAGCGCTCCCACATCTCATAACGAGACTTTTCCAATTCTGAGCTCTCATCCGTAATGGCTGCTGGCTCCTCATCTGTGAGTATGGCTTGGTCTAGGGACATTACACCTAAAGAAAACCTTATCTGTTCAGACCATTCCTCATAGTTGAGTCCATTAAACTTTACCACAGAATTTGCAGAAGCAAACAAACTTGATGAAGCTGCAAGATTTCCAACGTGCTTACCGTTAGTGCTTTGAAACTTTAATAGATTCATCAACCAATAAAATCTAAACACTTTACTTGTATGTATTTAAGCAACCTATGGGCAATACATAAATACATACACTTTGCATGATGCTTGTTTAGATTTTCTTTAATAAATAATCAAGTCATACATACCACCGATAACAATGCTACCTGTGGGTATACACATTATCGACCGTAGCATAAATGATTAATACTTTAGGTGTTACTTATTACACCCAATGATCCACCTGTGGGTGATCTCCTAGGATATATTAAGTAATTAATTGATCAATTGAAACCTTTCATGTCATTTAAGCATCATTTAATCATGATCAATTATAAATCTTTACTTTACAGTCACATTACATATAACCAGATCACTGTGGTGATTAACAAGTTATACGTAATATGAACTCCTTTTAATGCTTTATGTAAATCTTAATTTCTAACTTGATAGCACAAATTAAAATGAACTCATACACTTCACATTGCATGCATTAAAAGGGTTTCTTCATGAACCGGTCGACCGCTTGGGTTACCAAGTGAACCGGTCGACCGCTTGTAAGACAAATTGCATAAGGAATTGAAACTGGTTGGGTAAAAGTGAACCGGTCGACCGGTTGGTTTTGCCACCTCCTTTAACCAAGAACCGGTCGACTGGTTCACTTATACCAAGTGAACCGGTCGACCAGTTGGCTGTTTATTCATCGTCATCTATGACGAAAACCACCATTAAAACCAGTAATCTTCAAGAAATCATAACTTTTGATCTACACCCAACATTTTAGCATATAATATACTGTTGGAAAGATAATCTCAGCCTCTACACATTGATATAATTGTTTTCATACATTTCAATTTATCAATGTTTGATAAGATAAAACAGTAAAAGAAACGGATTTCATCACCAATCCTTTAATGGGAGATTAATGGGTTCTATTTGGCTCTGATACCACATGTTAGTTATTATTCTTTACTGATTTCTATTTATGAAATCTATCCCCAAATACATAGACCATTTAATCCCACAAGTCTTATATATTGATGATGAAAACTTCAATAAAACTAGAACAATGGAGAATTTAGAACTTACCGTTATCCATTTCGATCTTGAACTGTTGCATAGAATCCTTTGATGATCACTGTGTTGATCTTCTCCTCTATTCCTTCTACTGTTCTCAATCCCTTTGATGGAGAGGGATTCACTTTCGGTTTTCTCTCTTCTATTCTCTTTCTTTTCTGATTTTCAGTTATTACAAATGAATAACCACCCCTTCTATTTATACCCACCGAATGGGTGTCAACAAATGGGAAGGAGGGTTTGTGTCTTTTAATCAAATGATATTAAAGACATTGTATTAATTCTATAACTTTATTTTATACACATACATATATTTAAAACCATCAATATATGTATGTATACAACCTTATGAGAATATATGTTATTCTATGGTTAGAGGAGAGGGTCTCAACGTACCCATTCTAATACTCGTTTATTGAGACCGATCCATCACGGTTTCGCTTTGACGTATTAGAATTCGTAGACTTTACAAAGAACTTGAACTTTAATGATCGGACCGTTAATACATCGGCCACTCTAAGGGAAATATTCTTACATCCTTCTCCAGTTTTGCTCTGTTTTTTTCTTTCTTCTTTCTTCTGTACGCTAAGCTTAAGCAGAAGGTAAGCCGAATCCAACTCTTGCCCATTGGGCTCACGCTTATTTTATCCATTTACAGCCCATACAGACAAAATCCCATTTTATAATTTGAGGAGAAGATCAAAGTTAAAGGCAGATTGACGTGGATTAACACAAATCAATATAAAACATTGTATTATTTGAAGATTTTCTTTAAGTTAAAATAATATATTTTAAAAATAAAAAAAATCAAATAATTTTAAATTTGCCTGGGCAGCCAAATTCTACATCGACAAATCATTGGATTTACATGTTAAATCAGGTTTATAATATTTAAATCAATTTAATTATATTCTAATGATGGTGGGTTATTGCTCAATCATAGTTTTAGTTGGATAATGTATGATTCTCACTTTTAGCTGTTCTTATTTTCCTACAAATTTATGTTCATTTAAAGCTTTTATAATTTTCTTTGAAATGATTCGTAGATGCTGATTTTGGAATTAAATGTAGAGTAAGATTCAAACTTTGAAATATTTTAATATTAGGGTGACACTAAGAAACCCAATATAGTGGCAAATAATTATTAAATCGATGGAATATTTGCTTGATGACTTTTCTCTTCTTTTTTATTTTTAGTTTGATGGGCTTTTTAATATTTTTCATGGTGTATGATAATTTCACGTATTTAATTTCATTTAATTTGGTTGTATTAAATTTTTATTTGGTTTGACTAAATTAAAGTACAGTAAAATCACTTGATTCGATAGAAATTTTCATGTTCCTATAGACAGACAGATTGGGTGCAATGTCATAAAATTAATTAAATTGGATTGAAGAGATGGATTTGCTATCCAAATCGATGAGCAAACTCTAGTTCAAAAAAACATGAATATGATGTTTTTGCAAAACCACTTAAACATGATGTTTTTGCAAAGATGAGAGATCCATTAGGAGTTACGAAGAATGATGACAACTAGGATTTGGTGTTTGTAAGAGTTTTAACATTACTAGAACTCCATAGTATTAAAATAAACTTGTAGTTAATTTAGGAATCCTTGATGAAGAAGAATTTATAAAAGACTAGTTTATTACAATCTTTTTTTAATTAGAATATTAGATTACACCCTGTCATTCTCTTCCCATAAAAACCAGGCAGGGGTCTTCTTCGAATCAACACCAGAGTTTACCCGAAGTTGGCTGCGCAAGAGGAAGCTCCCTTGTTTATGTTAAAGTATGGGAATCTGAGCGTGAATGCTGGGAATCAATCACAAAGAAAGTTCATTTTACAAGGCAGGCAACGCAATAGAGAGGAAAGAGCGTGTACTGGCCTCTGCAGCCTGCTTCAGACGCGGAAAATGGTGGAACACAGCTTGCTGCTTGTACCATTTTCAGATGAGCTTTTTCAAAGTTTCAACACTGGGGTGGGTCCACACGTTAACTCATCAAGTTCAATAATTGTAGCTTCCTACCAATTTCATGACTTCTCCGAAGGCTTAAAATTTAAAGCATTGTAATGTGAACACGTTGAATAGTTAGTGTGAATAAATAAAGCAAATGATTCCTTTCGATGGTGACATTGGTGGTTTCCAGGAAGCAGAGGGACTAAAAATAAAGCACAAAGGATTTGCATGTTAATAAATTAAAGGAACAATGAATGAACTATGAACTATCAGTAAAGTTGTTGTCAAACAATTCAACTATTTTCCTTTCCACATCTCATCAGAATGAACTAGCTTAATCGATACTACTCTTCTCTGATCTCTTCTTCTTCTTCTGAATATATATAGCTTCAGCAGGCCAGCACCTGAAGAACATCAATAGCTGAATCCAGGTGTATTTTCTTTTCTTCTTCCCATGTTGTTATTGTTTGGATCTTTCAAGTGTACAAATTTTATTGAGAAACTTTGGAGTTTGGATCATTTTCTGTAGTTCCCTAAACTAAATAAATTTGTCTTTCTCGGTTCTTATAATCCTTGAATTCATTGTTTTTTCTTTTACAGTTAATGTAGCTTCCATTCAATATTTTGACCCTGATCGATCTGTTTTGGTATATCATGTTGACAGATCTTTTTTGTTTTTTCTTCTCTGCAGAGCCACTGAACAAAATGAGTGGACAGGATGGTGCAGGAGAATTTGAACGGGCAAATGATTTGACTGGAGCAAGGATTGAACTTCCGCCTGATACACCGGATGACCAAGAACCTTTGTTTCTGGCTCTTGATTCTGTTCATCATGTTGACAGAATTGTCCCTCCCACGATTGATGAAAATTATAATAGAAGAGAAGCAACAGAAAGATTAGTGCAGCCTGGCGTAGGTGCAAGCTCTTTTGGAGTCTATGGGAATCATAATACCATTTCAACCAGTCAACAAGAACAAAACAAGGAAGTCGACAATGTGGCGGGAGATGCAGGAACGGTACCAGCAGTAGAGACAATGGCTCACGCACCTAGAAGAAGAGTGGAAGAGTACATGAGAAGTTTGGAGGCCTGTTTATTGGAGGATGATATAAATAATAGAACTGGAGGAGTAGCGCAGCCTGGTGCAGGAGATAGCTCTTCTGGAGGCCTTCGACACAACCGAAGTGAGACTAGAGGAGCTCCTTTACTTACTGGCTCTACAAAGCTAGTGGGTCGAGCATTTGAAGAGAATAGGAATGTGATATGGTCATGGTTGACGGATGATGAAGTCTCAATCATTGGCATTTACGGGATGGCGGGAGCCGGTAAAACTACACTGCTGAAACATATCTGCAATGAGCTTCTACAAAGTCCAGATATTTCTTATCATGTTTACTGGGTGACCTTGTCTCCAGACTTCAGCATTCATAAATTGCAGAACACGATTGCAAAACATATACAATTATCTTTTTCCAATGGAGAGGAGGAGCTGGGGCGCAGAGCTGAGAAATTGTCGCAAAAACTAATGAAGAAACAAAGATGTTGGAAAGAGGAGGAGCTGGGGCATAGAGCTGAGGAATTGTCGCAAGAACTAATGAAGAAACAAAGATGGATTCTCATTTTAGATAATTTGTGTAACTCTTTTGAGGTACGCGAAGTGGGAATTCCTGTCCCATTCAAAGGATGCAAGCTGATTATGACAACTCGATCAGACGTGGTTTGTCGACAGATGAATAGCAGAAACAATGTCAGAGTGAATCCTCTTTCTAGAGAAGAAGCTTGGACTTTGTGGGATTTGCAAGGAGGATTCTTGTGTTGTCAGGTGGACCGACCTTAATTATATATATATATGCACAGCTTAATCGATACCAGAACTCAACTCATATTATATTTTTGTTCTTACATGTTCATTTTGCTATCAACTTCAACTACTTATCATATTATGCACATCTCCTTAATTATTTTTGTTCTTTAATTGCAATTTTGGAATATTTCAGCTTCTTTTTCTTAAGATTGCTTCAAAATTCTTTTTTACTCAATATTTATTTGTGTCTGCAGGGCCAAGGGAGAAAGAGTACAGAAATGGCTCGATTAAAATCAGGATGGACTTCGCTGATGACAAACTTAATTCTAGAGATTGCATCTGCAGTTTTTGACCAGCTGGGTTATGCATTAGTTGGCATGGTGTTGGCATTTGTAGCCTTGCTTCTTGCTACTGCTGAACTCATTCACATGCCACGAAAGGAAAGAATGAGCCTATTGCCCATTTTTCGTCGCCCATTGACTACTACTTTGGCGCCTGGGAAGCCTGTTGGCACTATTGTTGAGTATTTTGGATTGGTTGGTGCTGTGTGGCAATGTGTTTATTCGACAGTGGAGTATGCGTATGCTCGTCAGAAGAGAGATAATCCAATTAAGATGTGTCTTCTACCTTTCATTTTCATATCATGTGTGGTAATTTCCATATTAATTAAAAAGAGTTACATTGACACAAGCTTTTTCATGTGAAAGAGTATCTACTTTGATGATGCTTGGACTAGCCATCTTTAGAAAAACTTCTTTTGATCGAGTTGAAACAATCAGCTTGCATCCCTTATTTGACTCAGGAATCCCCACTACGTGTGGCTCAAAATAATCCCACAGATTATCTAAAATAAGGATCCATTTTTTATTCTGCCGTAGTAGTTCTTTTGACAATTTGACAGATCTATGCAGACCATCATCTTCACTTGAAAGATCTACGCCAATAGATTTAGCAATTAGATTCTGCAATCTTTCAATCCTGCAATTTTGAGACACGGGCACCCAGTAAAGACGATGAGGAATGTCTTTACTTTGTAGAAGCTCGTTATGGAGATGTTTTAGCAATTCTGTTTTACCAACCCCCGTCATTCCGTAAATGCCAATGGTTGAGACTTTATCATCCATTATCCAAGACCGTATCTGTCTTGTATTCTCTTCAAATGCTGGATTTGAAAGAATAGAGATCTGAGGAAATGGATCTCCCCTAGTCTAACGATTTGCTTAAGCAAACAGGAAAGAACAGAGATCTGAGAGAGAAGAATGGTTGAAATGAAGCGCCGAAACGCTTCAAAACCGAAACATCCGTTCCAATGAAAAAAATAAAGAATCAACCGAAACAGAATTGACAGCTTTGATTAGGACAACCCAAACACATGAAAACGAGGGGTTGTTTTTATAAATGAGTAAAATTTCGATATTCTTTTATAATGTCTTTATAAACATTATATGTATTTTGTAAATTGTGTATCATAAAGAATAGTGTTATGTAAATATTACCTACGAGTATAAGAAAGGTTGTTATGTGAGTATTGCTTATAGGCATAAGAAGAATAGTTATATAAATATTGCTTACAGACATGAGAAGTATTGTTTTATAAATATTGTCTACTAGCATGAGAAATATTGATATGAGAATATTGCTTACAAGTATGAGAATTACTGTGATGTGAATAGGGACGAAGATATTGAAATTTTTCTTACCCAATTTAAAAAGAATTTCAAAAAGTAAAAGAGAGATTAAGTGCCCGTTTGGCATTGCGATCCCACCGGCTTTTGATTGAAATTTGATTTTTTTTTTAGTTTAAATGAATATGTTTTTGTGTGTTTTAGATCATTTTGATGTGCTGATTTCAAAAATGATTTTTAAAAAATAAAAAAACATCATTTTGATGTATTTCGGCACGATAAGCACTTTGAAAAGCTACCGCAACCACACTCCCAAACAGGCCCTAAGTGTTACCAAAATATTCAAATATCAAAAACACAAAGATTTGGAGTATTATTAGAAAAAGAAATTACAGATAAAAAGGAGTGTTGGGGCTAGCAGCAACAGGAAGAAAAAGAAGGGAGGAGATTGTGATTTCACAAGCAATTATAATTTTAAATCTTTCTTGGCATGGTGTTTCTTATATGCATATAAAATTCTTGAGTTTATTGTTAAATTGCATAATTTTATTTATGAGATTTAGGTTAGGATTCTTGGAAAAAATTTGCTTCGATTTTCGCTGGGTCCGATTTTTTACCCAATTTTACCAGGTTTGTTCTTGTACGATTTTAAGAGTCAAATCACAATTTCAAGAAAAATGGAAATAGTTAAATAATATTATAAGCACATTAATGCTTGGAGAATATTTTGTGGAACTTCAATGGCTAAAAATAGTAAAATAAAAATTTCATTAGCTAGTTCTATAAAATATTTTACAAAACATGAAAATATTTAAGAAAATAAACATGGAAAAATATGGAAAACATTTTTATATAAAATTCATGCTCTTATACGATTGATTGCACTTGTTCATTTATATTTATTTTTTTCTAATTGCCAACTGGTTTGTGATTTTAAAGCTGCTTTCACTACAAATAATAATGTATTTTTCCGCATGCAAATGGTACGAAGCTAAGCAACAATTTATCCATTCAAACTATATACAAGTATAACACAAGAAAGTTACATCACTCAACAAAACTACACCAATCAAGCGTCAAAATTAGTTGCTCGAGTCTATACAGACATCTTCACAAAACTAAGAGAGTGAGCCAACACCAATCACCATTGATCCCATTTGTTTATGAAGTCATTCCACATTGCCCCCCATAATCGATTCTCGTAATGAGAAAGCCATATGATCATGAATGGAGGAAGCCGGTTGTATATCCGACTCATCATCAATATCCGGCAATTCGCCACAGACCCACCCCATCGGCATTAGCAAACAACCAATCATCTTTCCCTTCGCGCCCTGATGTAATTATGTAACACGCACGCAGCGATAACTATGTCCCTTTGGACATGAAATCCATATTGAGGGGCGACTTTAAGAATAGGAAATCGTGTTTTCAAGCACATCAAAAGACACCTGAATGGTGTTTCTAAAGGGAACAATGTCGGTGATTAAATAGTTCCCTGTGGATTTCTGGGCAGCTGATTGGCACCTCTAAATTCATGAAGGTGATAGCGAACTCCCTGGGTATGGAGCAATAAATCCTTCCGCATTTGAGTATCCCTGTGTCAACTATGTAGTATTTTCCTGTCAAAGAACGAGTGGGTAAGCAACCCAAGAAAAAAAGCTAGAGAAAATATAAGTTCAAGTTTGAAAGAGAGGGCTTGTGTGTGTGCACGTGCGGTTATAGATAAACATGGTCCGAGCATACAAATTAGGCATGGAATACGAGAGAGACTCATTGCAGGGTAAAGCTACAAACTTGTGTTCTGTGAGCATGGGAGAGAGGGGGGAACCTTCGTGTATGATAGGGAAATTCTAGTGCTGGATCATCAAGGATCTGCTCTTAATACACGAGAATCTGCAGTGAGCCTTCCCAACCCGGATAAATAAATATGAATTGCAAGTCAAATGTACAAGCAGCCAAAACATTTTGTGATAAAACACCCTTCTTATTACGAAATCGAGATTGGTCCTTGGTCTGGGAAGATGTGCGAGGAACATGCATACCATCTATGACTCCGATACAATCTCGAACGAAAAGAAGTCAAGTGGCATAAAATAATGCATCACAAAAAGATATAGAGTAGTTTTGCGTAGATTTACCTTGAAATATGGATAGAATCTATTCATCGGACACAATTTACGGAGGAGTGGCGATAGGTGGTGGTCGTAGAAACTCACGTGAAAGTGACTTGATTGCCTTCAACACATTATTGAAATGCCGGGCTTATGGTTTCACCCTGAATGTCGGAACCTTTCCCCTGGATAACTCGTTACGCTCGTTATGACCAATAATGTTCAAGAAAATAGCCAGCTGCTCCTCTATCATAACACCTGCAGTATCACGAAGCATGCCTCTATGTCTGAGAATGCCACATAGATTGTGGAAAAAACATGTTTATCCATCCGAAACATTTCCTGGCATCCATCATCAGGGCCATTCAGCACTTCAGACATAAAACTACTTCCATAAGGCAATGAACTTTGTCGAGGTTGCCGAGTTATACTGTTATAGTAGTAATAGCCAGCTGCGGCCGCAACTAATTCCATCTTGTCCAATTCTAAGTCGAAGTCTTCCATACTAGCCAAAGTATCTGTAGAAATTGGATTAAAATGGAGAATATACGACACAATGCAAGAGGTTAAATATGGAGATAAATAAAAGTAATTTCTCTTGTATGTATTTCTACTCTGCTTATTGACCTTCAAAGACAAGCAAGCATCCCTACAGACCACGTCCTATGGCCAAATTAACCAAACAATATGAAGTCACAGCTGTCTATCATTTAAGAAAATTAAACAGACAAAACAGCCACCAATCATGAAGTCAAACTAGTTTTATATGGAGTTTCTTCAGAGTACTTTGTCCGTACATAGCACAGCCATAATTGGTAACCACGGAAAACACAAAATTAAAAGTGGTCAATCAAAACTCATTCAGTTAGGTGTAGCACCATGCTTTCCCTGCAAGCACGGCAATCTTTTCACACTCTTTAGTGCAATAAATATCTCCCTAGCAATGGGTTTCTCAAAAAAATCCAAGGCAAGAAAGTAAATTCGTTGATCAACACCTTGCATCTCATCCAATACTTTGATGCATTTGCTATTGAAGTACATACAAGCACACAGTTGTAGTTCATCGTGCAGCAGCAACCATCCACAATACATACAAAACACGTGTGCATATATAGTTTATATCAGTTATTGTCTGTTGCAAACTGTTAACTGAAGTTAGTTGATTAACTAACAAGAATTAGTTATTTAGTTAGTTATCAGCTCATGTATATAAAAATGAGAAGTATATATACGATGTAATAGGAAACTGAATCATTCAATACAATCATATCATTCAGTTCAATTCTCTCTTTTGTTAAATTCAATATGGTATCAGAGCTTTCCTTTTGAAAGAACTGTCTCAAATTTTTTTTCTTTTCATCAAGCAATGGCTGCAAATTCCAGTTACAATGCAGAAATTGATTCTGCGAATCCTTTCTTTTTACATCATGGAGATAGTCCTGGAGCCATGATTGTCTCGAAGCAGCTTATTGGTGAGAATTACAACTCCTGGAAAAGAGCAATGGTAATGGCGTTGTCAGCCAAGAACAAGCTCAGTTTTGTCAATGGCACTCTGATTAAGCCTGCAAACCTGCATGATGCTCAGGGTCTGGCATGGACCAGATGCAATAATATGGTTCTATCCTGGATAATCAATTCTGTCTCATCAGAGATTGCCAACAGCATCATCTACATAGATGATGCATCTGAAATCTGGACTGATCTGCAAGATCGTTTTTCTCAACACAATGGACCAAGGATTTTTCAACTACAGCAATCTGTCTCCCGTTTGACACAAGAAAACAATTCTGTTGGCACCTATTTTACTGCAATGAAAGGACTTTGGGATGAATTAGCCAATCATCAGCCAGTTCCTGATTGCACATGTGGAGCCTTGAAGACTATAATGGTCTACCATCATCAGCAACATGTTTATCAGTTCTTGATGGGACTGAATGAAAGCTATTCTCAGGTTCGTGGTCAAATTTTGCTACTTGATCCCTTACCTTCAATAAATAAAGTGTTTTCACTTGTTGTCCAAGAGGAGAGGCAGCGTATGATTTCCTCATCAAGTCCATCATTTAATCAAAATACCACTGCCCTGTTAACAAAGACTATGTCTTCAAGTCGTTTTGTTGCTAACAAGTTCAATGTTCGCAAAGATCGACCTGTTTGTTCTCACTGTGGTATTTCTGGACATACCATGGAAAAATGCTACAAGCTTCATGGTTTTCCACCTGGTTATAAGTTCAACAAAGGCAGGAATATAAACATGAATTCCAGTGTTCATCAGGTTTCTGGAAATCAGCTCCCTATCACATATGAGCAATGTCAACAGCTTCTGCAAATGTTCAAGCCAACTGTGACAGATTTGAATGCATCTGCAAATCAGGTTTCTTCATTCACAGTTAAAGATTCTGAATCCGAGATCATGCAAGGTGAAGGTATGACGAGTGTAGATGACTGTTTAGCTAAAACTCCCTTTTCCACACCAGATTTAACACATTCTGTTTTTTTATCTTCTGCATATCCATATTATAAGTCTTTGATCTCCAAACCTGCTACAAGCCCCTGGATCATTGATACTGGGGCTACAGATCACATGATCTGCTCCATTACTTTGTTCACTACCATTACTTCTATTGTCTCCAAGTCAGTGCGATTGCCAAATGGTCAATATGCATCTGTAACACATATTGGAACTGTCAAGATATCAGAAAACTTTATCTTGACAGATGTACTTTGCATCCCCTCATTTTCATTCAATCTAGTATCTGTTAGCAGATTGACCAAAACACTACAATGCTGTGTTATTTTCTTACCAAGCTTCTGTTTTGTTCAGCATCTCACAAGCTGGACAACGATTGGTGTGGGTAAAGAGGAAGGAGGTTTATACCATTTGCTGCCAAAGTCAGTTTCAGTTTTGTCTAGAAATTCGGTTTCAATCAACTCTGTAAACTCTCGACTATGTCATTCAATCAATAATGTCTCAGTTCCTATGAATTCATCTAAAGATTCTGTTACTCATGAATTGTGGCATTATAGATTAGGGCACCCTGGTGCTTTCCCCATGAAAATGCTTTCTCCTGTTATTCCACATCTCACACATGAATCAAACACACTTTGCAATATATGCCCATTAGCCAAGCAACATCGGCTAACATTTCCTCACAGTACCTCCACCTCTAAACAGCCTTTTGACCTAATACACTGTGATATATGGGGCCCCTTTTCTACAAAATCTATTACTGGTTCATCATATTTTCTAACAATTGTTGATGACCACAGTAGATATACATGGATTCATCTCTTAGACAGTAAGTCTCAAGTCAGAAATCACTTACAGTCGTTCTTCACTCTAGTTGAAACTCAATTCAATGCTAAAATCAAGACATTAAGGTCAGATAATGGCTTTGAGTTCAACATGAATTCCTTTTATGCATCCAAGGGGACTAATCATCAACTAAGTTGTGTTGAAACACCTCAACAAAACTCAATTGTTGAGCGTAAACATCAACATATATTGAATGTGGCTAGAGCCCTTCTTTTCCAGTCCCATCTACCTTTAAAATTCTGGGGGGATTGTGTTCTTACAGCAGTACATTTAATTAACTGAATTCCTTCACATGTACTGCACAATAAGTCTCCTTATGAAGCCTTATTCAAGTCCATTCCTACATATTCTCATCTGAGAATATTTGGTTGCCTTTGCTATGCCAATACTCTTCTAAGGCATAGGCATAAATTCGATCCTAGAGCCAAACCATGTATTTTCATTGGTTATCCATATAACATGAAAGGATATAAACTCTACGATTTAACACTTCATAGTGTGTTTGTATCAAGAGATGTGGTATTTCATGAAAATGTCTTTCCTTTTTCTCTTCAAAAATCTGTGTCTATTAATGACCTTGTTTTACCTCTGTCTAATTCTTTGCATGACACAGATGATCCTATACCTAATCCTTTACCTTCCTATTCTTCGACAATACCTCCTGTCAATCAATCATCTTCCAATCCAGTCAGTCCACATTCACCTCATTCTGCAGAACCAACTACTGCAGAACCAATTCCTACAATTTCACCATCTGTTTCAAGTACTTCTCAACCACATAGAAAATCTACTCGAGTCAAACACATTCCTAGCTACTTACATGATTATCACTGTCATCTCACCACAACTTCAGAACCCACACCATCGTCTACAGCAGCAGGTATCCCTCATTCTTTATCTTCAGTCCTTTCATACAATAAACTGTCACCCTCTCAAAGATGTTTTAGCCTTTCAGTCTCTACACTTGTTGAACCTGCATCTTATTCTCAAGCTATTAAGCATGAGGAATGGCGTGATGCAATGGATAAGGAAATCAAGGCACTTGAACTCAACAACACATGGTCCATTGTTGATCCTCCTGCATCTGCACATGTGATTGGTTGTAAATGGGTTTACAAAGTGAAGTTAAAGTCTGATGGGACTTTGGAGAGGTATAAAGCTAGATTGGTTGCTAAAGGGTATAATCAATGTGAAGGATTGGACTATTATGAGACGTTTTCTCCAGTGGCCAAGATAACCACTGTTCGTGCTTTACTGGCAGTTGCTGCAGTCAAAAATTGGCACCTCCATCAATTGGATGTCAATAATGCATTTCTCCATGGACATTTAGATGAAGATGTTTATATGTCTTTACCTCCCGGGTTCATTAGTAAGGGGGAGTCTAAAGTTTGCAAACTTCCCAAGTCCATTTATGGCCTCAAACAGTCTTCAAGACAATGGTTTGCAAAGTTTTCCAATGCTCTACTGGAATTTGGTTTTATCCAATCTAAGGCAGACTATACTTTGTTCACCAGAACTACCAAGGACTCTTTCATTGCCTTGTTAGTTTATGTTGATGACATTATCGTTGCCAGTGATAATTCAGAGGCTGTCTCCCAGTTCATCAAGTTACTCAATGCTCGGTTCCAGTTGAAGGATCTTGGTAACCTTAAATACTTTCTGGGTTTGGAAATTGCTCGCAGTGAGCTTGGCATTTCTTTATGTCAACGTAAATATGCCTTGGAAATTCTTGAAGATTCTGGTATGTTGGCATCCAAACCAGTTCTTTTTCCAATGGAATCCAATGTTAAATTCTCTAAAGATGAGGGTCAGTTACTTGATGATCCTTCTAGTTACAGACGACTTATTGGCAGATTGCTATATCTTACTATTAGCAGACCTGATATCACTTTTTCAGTTCAGGTTCTCAGTCAGTTTATGAATATGCCTCGTGTTCCCCATTTAGATGCAGCACACAGGGTTCTTCGTTACATAAAGGCCTCTCCTGCACAAGGATTGTTCTTTCCTGTCAATGCTACATTACAGCTAAAGGTTTTCTGCGATTCGGACTGGGCTGGTTGTGTGGACACCAGGCGCTCTGTAACAGGCTATTGTATTTTTCTTGACAATTCTTTGATTTCTTGGAAATCCAAGAAGCAATCTACGGTGTCCAGGTCTTCAGCTGAGGCTGAATACAGGGCAATGGCTTCTACTTGCTGTGAGATCGTGTGGTTACGCAGTCTCCTTCAAGATCTTCAGGTTCCTCCTCAAGTTGCTCTTCTTTATTGTGACAGTAAGGCTGCCCTTCATATTGCTGCTAATCCTGTCTACCATGAACGTACCAAACACATTGACATTGATTGCCATGTGGTGCGTGAGAAAATTCAATCAGGGGTTGTTCGCACTTTCCATGTTTCATCTGCTCATCAACTTGCGGATCTCTTTACAAAGGCACTTGGCTTAGCTCAGTTCTCTGCTTTGGTATCCAAGATGAGCCTTCTCAACATTTTTTCTCCTTGAGTATGTCTCATCTTGAGGGGGAGTATTGAAGTACATACAAGCACACAGCTGCAGTTCATCGTGCAGCAGCAACCATCCACAATACATACAAAACACGTGTGCATATATAGTTTATATCAGTTATTGTCTGTTGCAAACTGTTAACTGAAGTTAGTTGATTAACTAACAAGAATTAGTTATTTAGTTAGTTATCAGCTCATGTATATACAAATGAGAAGTATATATACGATGTAATAGGAAACTGAATCATTCAATACAATCATATCATTCAGTTCAATTCTCTCTTTTGTTAAATTCAATATTTGCTGATAGAATATTGATCCTCATTCTTCATACTAGCAGCCGCCCTCATTTTAGAAGCAGCAGCAATTTCCAGCATAGCTTCCACAATAGCATCACCGGTTACCACGACCAGAAGCTCCTGTCGTCACAGATTGAAGCTTATCCCTCTTCATGCGATCTTTTAACAGGAGCACCGCTCATACTCTATATCACCCACTTTACCTAATAAGAAATCGAAAAACAAAACAATAATCCTCTAATAAAACGAGCATTCATAAAATTGAAACTTTAAAAATTCAACAATCGACAAGGCAAAAGCTTAAAACTTTAACACTCTCACGAATTATAAACTTCAAATTGAAGCTTATCCTCTCAAAAATTACAATGAGAGGAGGATAAATCAACAAAGCATTTCAAAATAGACCCCTTTCCCTCTAAAAAATTTAGGCTTTGAATTCTAAACATAGATCTTTGATAGAGCAATCTTTTTATGGAAACCAAAAAAAAAAAAAAAAACACAGAAACATAAACCAAACAAATTAGTCAAAAACATTGAAATGGAAACAGGAAGAGAGGGTTCAGTTAGTTTCGCAACCTTTGTAGTTGCTGTTGTCCGTGTCAATTCCCTGTCTGCTTCGTTCTTTCTGTGTTCTTCTACAGTTTTGCTCTGTTTTTTTCTTTCTTCTGTACGCTAAGCTTAAGCAGAAGGTAAGCCGAATCCAGCTATAGCCCATTGGGCTCACACTTATTTTATCCATTTACAGCCCATACAGACAAAATCCCATTTATAAAATTTGAGGAAATTATCAAAGCTAAAGGCAGATTGACGTGGATAAACACAAATCAATATAAAACATTGTATTATTTGAAGATTTTTTTTAAGTTAAAATAATATATTTTAAAAATAAAAATAAAAATAAAAATCAAATAATTTAAATTTGCCTGGGCAGCCAAATTCTACATCAACAAATCACTGGATTAACATGTTAAATCAGGTTTATAATATTTAAATCAATTTAATTATATTTTAATGATGGTGGGTTATTGTTCAATCATACTTTTAGTTGAATAATGTATGACTTCTCACTTTTATCTGTTCTTATTTTCCTACAAATTTATGTTTATTTAAAGCTTTTATATTTTTCTTTGAAATGATTCGTAGATGCTGATTTTGGAATTAAATGTAGAGTAGGATTCAAACTTTGAAATAATTTAATATTAGGGTGACACTAAGAAACCCAATATAGTGGCAAATAATTATTAAATCGATGGAATATTTGCTATATTTGTTTAATGACTTTTCTCTTCTTTTTTTTTTTTTTTAGCTTGATGGGCTTTTTAACATTTTTCATTGTGTATGATAATTTCACGTGTTTAATTTCATTTAATTTGGTTGTCTTAAATTTTTATTTGGATTGACTAAATTAAAATACAGTAAAATCACTTGATTTGATAGAAATTTTCATGTTCCTATAGACAGACAGATTGGATGCAATGCCATAGAATTAATTAAATTGGATTGAAGAGATGGATTTGCTATCCAAATCGATGAGCAAACTCTAGTTCAAAAAAACATGAACATGATGTTTTTGCAAAACCACTTAAACATGATGTTTTTGCAAAGATGAGAGATCCATTAGGAGTTACGAAGAATGATGACAACTAGGATTTGGTGTTTGTAAGAGTTTTAACATTACTAGAACTCCATAGTATTAAAATAAAATTCTAGTTAATTTAGGAATCCTTGATGAAGAAGAATTTATAAAAGAGTAGTTTATTACAATCCTTTTTTAATTAGAATATTAGAGTACACCCTGTCATTCTCTTCCCATAAAAACCAGGCAGGAGTCTTCTTCGAATCAACACCAGAGTTTACCCAAAGTTGGCTGCGCAAGAGGAAGCTCCCTTGTTTATGTTCAAGTATGGGAATCGAAGGGTGAATGCTGGGAATCAATCACAAAGAAAGTTCATTTTACAAGGCAGGCAACGCAATAGATAGAGAGGAAAGAGCGTGAACTGGCCTCTGCAGCCTGCTTCAGACACGGAAAATGGTGGAACACAGCTAGCTGTTTGTACCATTTTCAGATGAGCTTTTTCAAAGTTTCAACTCTGGGGTGGGTCCACACGTTAACTCACCAAGTTCAATATATATATATATATCTTATTTATTTATTTAAAAAAAAAAAAGACTTGAGCCATTATTAACTTGAGCGAGTGTGTTGAAGTCAACGTCACCGGCTGGATAAAGACTTGAGCCATTATTAACTTGAGCGAGTGATGAGCCCACTTCTTTTCCAAAAGCAGAGAGTGACAGCATAAACAAGTTACAGTGTACCAAATGGAAAATGGTGGAACACAGCTTGCTGCTTTCCTTTGCTAAAGTTGTACCTCCCATTTTCAAAGTTTCAACATTGGGGTGGGTACACACGTTAACTCACCAAGTTCAATTATTGGCTTCTCGTGCTTTTGTTGAAGCTTTTAATTATATGCAACTTCAGTAAAGTTTTTAATGAAAATAAAATAAAAATTAACTCACTCAGCAATTAGCTTCAGATGCTTTTGATGAGCCATTTTCTTTGCCAAACGCAGAGAGTAACAGCATAGTCAGGAGGGTCAGTTAAACCACCTAGCTAGAGCTCGTGCGCTGAGATAAAAAAAAATTAAAAAAAAAACAACAAAAAGAAAATGAGAGATCACACAGAGACTACATCTTGATTAACTTGATTGCCAACTAAGCTATGTAGAAACGGCACCGTTCTTTCCCTCTTTCTACTTCCTGCCAGCTGTCGGCACTTCTCATCTCGTACTCAGTTTGTGCCGTACTCAATTTCCACCCTACACGCTAATCCCTCTCTTCTACCTTTGCAGAACATTTTGTCAGGGAAGCCACTTCTTATTTCGTCCTCAGTTCCTTTGAGGAGACCGGAGAGCAGCCGGACGGTTACGGCATGCCTGGAGCATGAACAAAGCCCCAATATATCGCAAAGAAAACTTCATTTTACAAGGCATCGCATCAGAGAGGAAGGAGTGAGATGACCTCTGCCGTCTGCTTTAGTTAATTTTTTAACTTGAGTCATTATTAACTTGAGCGAGTGTGTTGAAGTCAACGTCACCGGCTGGATTGGATGTCAATATATATCACTTGAACATAGAAGTTGTTGCTACCTTTTCAATTCACAATCTCCGACCACCATCCCAATTTGCTATAGACAGCCTTTGTATGGCTTACTCTGAGTCTCCGTTCTCCTCCTCGTCTTCGTCCTATAGACATAGATGGAAATATGATGTTTTTCTAAGTTTTAGAGGAGAAGACACTCGCAAACAATTTACAGATCATCTCTATTCTGCCCTAATCCAAGCCGGAATTCATACTTTTAGGGACGATAATGAACTCCCTAGAGGAGAAGAAATCTCCCCGCAACTTCTCAGGGCAATCGAAGGATCAAGGATTTCTGTAGTTGTCTTCTCCAGAAACTATGCTTCCTCTAGATGGTGTCTTGACGAACTAGTAAAGATTATTGAGTGCAGGCAGAAAATTGACCAGGTTGTTCTTCCACTATTCTATGATACGGATCCTTCAGATATCCGCAAACAGACCGGAAGCTATGCAAAAGCTTTTGATGAACATGAAGAACACTTCAAGGGAGAAATGGAGAAGGTCAACAGGTGGAGAGAAGCTCTTACACAGGCTGCAAATCTATCTGGATACGGTTTAAAAAATGACACAAATGGGTATATCTTTATCTTCTCTGTCAAAATCCACTTGCACATATCAACATAAACAATCTTACTATTATTATCATTTTGATCTTGATATTTCCACTTCGATTAAATATTAGTTTTTAATTGCAATATATATAGATGTAGCAAATATCTATGTTTTTTTCAAAATAATTCTCCAACTAGTAGGTTATAAAATTTAATAAGTTCTTTTTGAATAATCATTATTATTCTCAAGCTTTCCTCTGAGTGATACATGTGTAAACACTACTTTTTCCATCAATTTTTTTTTGTTATTTTATCTTTTAATATTATGTTGATTTATAATTTAGAGTTAATAATTTGTTTTAATCCATTTTTTCTGTGGTTATTTAATGTCAAAGTATTCCACTTTATAGAGAGGGTTGCTGAGATATTTTTTAGTTTTTAATTTGTCAAACGCAAAATAAAACAAAGTTGAGAGTGATATTTTCTTATTTTATTTTATAAAATCAATTTTGTGATTTTTTGAGTTAAAAAATTATTTTTTTAGGTAATAAGAGTTTTTTTTTCAGAGGTGAAAATAAGTTAAAAATTAAGTTTTTAGAAGAAAAAAAAACTTAGGCTTTGTCGATAATTGTTTTCAATCTACTTTTTATGTGGTTATTTAAGTAAAAAAATTGGTATTGGGTTGGATTTCATGATAAAAAAAATGCAAAATTTAATGTCTAAGTATTCCACTTTACGAGAGGAGTGTTGCTTAGATATTTTTGGGTTTTTAATTTGTCAAAATCAAAATTAAAAAAAAAAAGTTGAGAGGGATATTTTCCTGATTTGATTTTTAAAATCAATTTTGAGATTTTCTGAGGTAAGAAATTATTTTTTTAAGGTTTTAAGAATTTTTTTCATAATTGAAAATAATTTGAAAAATGAGTTTTTAGGGGGGGAAAATATGTCTAATAGAGTACTCCTCCGAACTCCTCTTCATTTTTACTTTATATATGAAGTCCTAGAACACCAAACTCACTGATTCTAGTCTCATATGAAACATAACACCCTAACACATAATTTTTATGGAGGATCTCATTTTTAATTCATTTATTTTTTAATTTTAAAGTTCAGATCAACATTTTAAACAACAATTTTGTCCAGTAACACACAACTTAACCTATTTTCGGATTGTTTTTGCATATATGGGATTAATATCTAACAACTTATACGCCGTTGATGTCTTTCTTTCTCTATGAACAGATATGAAGCGGAATTCATTAAAAGGGTTGTCAATGATGTAGTTTGTAAATTGGAAAACAAAACCTTGCACGTAGCCAAGCACCCAGTAGGTATTTCTTCCAGAGTTCAGGGTATTATTTCTTTGCTAAAAGGTGCAAGAAATAATGTAGACATGGCACAGCAACGAGAACCTTTGTTATACACCGGAGAATATGAATGGCCAAATGATTTGATTGGAGGGATTGAACTTGGGCGTGATACACCGGAGACTAGTCCAATAACTGAGCACGCTAAACCAGAGACTGAGCTTGCACGGGATCGTTGTTCCCCTGAAGAGCTTCCGCATGATGAATTTCAGACTCTACCGAGAACAAAGCCAGTGGTTCAAGTGTTGGAACAAATCAACGTAGAACTTGACAATTTGTCTGTAGGTGCTGGAAGGACACAAGTGGAGGAGGAGGAGGATATGCTGAACAATAGTGGAAGATTAGCGCAGCCTGGTGCAGGAGCTAGCTCTTCTGGAGGCCTTCGACACAACCCAAGTGAGACTAGAGGAGCTCCTTGCTCTACAAAGCTAGGGGGTCGAGCATTTGAAGAGAATAAGAATGCGATATTGTCATGGTTGAAGGATGATAAAGTCTCAATCATTGGCATTTACGGGATGGCGGGAGCCGGTAAAACTACACTGCTGAAACATATCTGTAATGAGCTTCAACGAAGTCCAGATATTTATTATCCTGTTTACTGGGTGACCTTGTCTCCAGACTTCAGCATTCATAAATTGCAGAACAAGATTGCAAAAAGTATACAATTATCTTTTTCCAATGAAGAGGAGGAGCTGGGGCTGAGAGCTGAGAAATTGTCGCAAAAACCAATGAAGAAACAAAGATGTTGGAAAGAGGAGGAGCTGGGGCGCAGAGCTAAGGAATTGTCGCAAGAACTAATGAAGAAACAAAGATGGATTCTCATTTTAGATAATTTGTGTAACTCTTTTAAGCTAGATGAAGTGGGAATTCCTCTGTCATTGAAAGGATGCAAGCTGATTATGATAACTCGATCAGACGTGGTTTGTGGACAGATGAATAGCAGAAACAATGTCAGAGTGAATCCTCTTTCTACAGAAGAATCTTTGACTTTGTGGTATTTGCAAGGAGGATTCTTGTGTTGTCAGGTGGACCGACCTTAATTATATATATATATATATGCACAGCTTAATCGATACCAGAACTCAACTCATATTATATTTTTGTTCTTACATGTTCATTTTGCTATCAACTTCAACTACTTATCATATTATGCACATCTCCTTAATTATTTTTGTTCTTTAATTGCAATTTTGGAATATTTCAGCTTCTTTTTCTTAAGATTGCTTCAAAATTTTTTTTTACTCAATATCTATTTGTGTCTGCAGGGCCAAGGAAGAAAGAGGATAGAAATGGCTCGATTAAAATCAGGATGGACTTCGCTGATGACAAACTTAATTCTAGAGATTGCATCTGCAGTTTTTGACCAGCTGAGTTATGCATTAGTTGGCATGGTGGCATTTGTAGCCTTGCTTCTTTCTACTGCTGAAAGAATGAACCTATTGCCCAGTTTCCTATTGCCACGAAAGGAAAGAACGAGCCTATTGCCCATTTTTCATCACCAATCGCCTAGTACTTTGGCGCCTTGGAATCTTGTTGGCACTATTGTTGAGTATTTTGGATTGGTTGGTGGTGTCTGGCAATGTTTTTATTCGACAGTGGAGTATGCGTATGCTCGTCAGAAGAGAGATAATCCAATTAAGATGTGTCTTCTACCTTTCCTTTTCT
This sequence comes from Salix suchowensis, assembly GCA_029030765.1. Lineage (NCBI taxonomy): Eukaryota > Viridiplantae > Streptophyta > Magnoliopsida > Malpighiales > Salicaceae > Salix > Salix suchowensis. Next base: position 14,165,716 of record CM054998.1, on the reverse strand, counting down.
TATCATGTGTGGTAATTTCCATATTAATTAAAAAGAGTTACATTGACAAGAGAGCTTAGGAAGGGTATTTTATTTTCTTAACTCGAAGATCTTGACATATATAGGATATGATCTAGTCTTATTATTGTTTTACAGTAAAATTGTCCATATGGCTTTCTTTCACTCCCCTGTCAATGGCAGAGTTCCTGCATCAAGAGAGCCGATGACCATCTATCTCTAATTTGAATAAAGCCTATTTCATATCTCTTCCTATCACTACATTCCTCTTTACTTCAAATCCTTAACATTACAGCAAACCCCCAGTTAGGTTTTTTTTTCTTCCAGTTAATGAAATATTAAACCTTGACGTAAGAAAAAAAGTAAGCATAATAATAATGATTCTTTTGGGCATCCATTAGCTAAGAAGGATACTTCCAGTTCGAGGATCATGTTCTTATACCATTCAACGTGGAAATGTTTCGAGAATGAAATTTTTGATCGGCCAACTAGGAATAATTCAATCATCAACTAGTTCTTTTCGCGATCAATGGGCGGCATACATTATATTTTGACAAATACATATTCTTCTTGGTAACGTGTGGGGCATGCATCAGCTAAAGGGTTGGATGAAGTACATGTGGACAAGGATAATTATCAATTTAGAAAATGAAAACTAGATTTCAGGAATAAGTGTGGAAATAGGTGTTATATTTCGCAATCAACCTCTGTCGTTTCATTTCTGCAGCTGCCAGATGGCGGTTACCGGCTGAATGGCTAGCAGAATCTGATCTTGATACAGCTGTACCTCTAGAAGAGCTTTCTCCATTTAAATCACTAACTTCAGGCTTTGATTTTTTTGACTTCGAAAGCTTGAGAGCTTCATCTTTAGGTGTTCCTGATGAAGTGTTTCCACTTTGTGTTGGAGGCACTGCATTCAACAATGCAACTCCTACGTGGCCCTGAAAAAAATGTATCAAATATTGATATTTCTTCTGCAACTTCTGGTTTTGGTACTGTGAAAAAGTTAAAATGCTTTATTTCTGTTTCGTTATAAAGAGTTAGATGCCAAACTTGTTGTTTTATCTTCCCAATTGTATATGCATCCCTAAAGGAGGTCTGGCCTACCTGAGCTGATATATTTAGGTTCAACTGGTCCAGAGACTAAAATGGTAATTAAGAAGGAAAAAGGATGAACCCTGGTTGAACGAAGAGCCTCTGTTCACTACCTGCTAAAAGCATCAATTCTAAGTCAAGAGCTTCACCCATCAGTTTCGTGGACTACAGGGATGACCATCTATGAATATGATCATTAAGAATTAAAAGGTGTTTTACCAAACTTGCTCGAGCACAAATAATTGGTGAATGTGTATGCATTTGTTAGCATGCGATCCTCCCACCTGTTTTAAAAGTGGTCAAGATAAATTGCAAAAACCTGGAACCATAATAATGGACATGCATCATCAAGATGAAACCATCATGGAAAATGATACCCAGAAAAAAATGTTATTTAAAACCTTGACGTAAGGGATGACTCGTAAAGCAGCAGAACTCTGTCGCACACATTTCAATGCAGTCACCTCCAGTACAGAGGTCAGGGGTCTCTGACAATTCTTCAGCCTCTTTGTCACTGAAATTAATTGCATTTTTTTCTCAGAGCAAGGAGGGTATCAAACACACAGTTTCAAAATTGCAAAAAACTCAATCTCCATTTACTGGGTACTGAAATATTGTGTTTAACCACAGTTAAGAGATGTATTAATTGCTATTGATAATTCCATTGGCAGCTCAGGTGGAATCATAGATGTTATGATAAGTGAACAACTTAGGAAAAGCTTGTACTTCCTCCTTGTGAGATCCTCCAATCCCTGCATTAAGGAAATCCTACTAGCATAGGACAACTTGTAGAGTTTGCTTAATAGTACCTCAAAAAGAAAAAGAAAAATCATTTGCCTTTCTAAGTACTTAACCAGCAGCAATGGTTGCAAACACAAATCTCACAAATGGCCTGTCACTTTTTTATTAAGAAGGGCTTGGAGCAATAATTCGTCAAAGCACAATAAACCCTCAACCAGATCCTTACCCACATGCCAAATCTATTGTCAGATAATCAGATTTTAAAAGCTCTTAAAACAACATTTATTAGAAAACAGAAAAGAGAACTACCTTTCATTGGGGAGTAGACTCGCCCTAGAGAATGGTTTCATTCACAATGGCACTTCCAGCCAAGAGAAGCATGTCAGCAGGTACAGACTTGTCCTCCCCATTCTGACCAGAGGAGCATCCAATGGAGACAACATAACCAGGCAAAAGATTAGTTCCAGAGAGTTTCACCCACCTAAGATCATGTTGATGGCATGATTACACATATCTACCATAATTATAATTTACAAAAAGCACTCAAATCACATAAAAAACAACTCAAGTTGAAAGAGAGTCCTAATAATAGAGAAAAAGGAGGAGGATTAAGGACAGAACCTGAAATACAAAAAAGGGCTCCATGCACTGCTCTTTCAATAATTTTTGGAATGTGGGTTGCGGGTATTTAAATAAGATATATATATATATATATATCTTATTTATTTATTTTAAAAAAAGACTTGAGCCATTACTAACTTGAGCGAGTGTTGAAGTCAACGTCACCGGCTGGTGGGATGTCAATTTATATCACTTGAACATAGAAGTTGTTGCTACCTTTTCAATTCACAATCTCCGATCACCATCCCAATTTGCTATAGACAGTAGTGCCTTTGCATGGCTTACTCTGAGTCTCCGGTCTCGTCCACGTCTTCGTCCTATAGAGGAGAAGACACTTGCAAACAATTTATAGGTCATCTCTACCATGCCTTAATCCAAGCCGGAATTCATACTCTTAGGGGCGATTATGAACTCTCTAGAGGAGAAGAAATCTCCCCGCAACTTCTCAGGGCAATCGAAGGATCAAGGATTTCCTTAGTGGTCTTCTCCAGAAACTATGCTTCCTCTAGATGGTGTCTTGATGAACTAGTAAAGATCATTGAGTGCATGCACAAAATTAACCAGGTTGTTGTTCCAGTATTCTATGATACGGATCCTTACGATGTCTGCAAACAGACCGGTAGCTGTGCAAAAGCTTTTTATGAACATGAAGCACACTTCAAGGAAGAAATGGAGAAGGTCAACAGGTGGAGAGAAGCTCTTGCAGAGGCTGCAAATCTATCTGGATGGGATTTAAACAATGTCACAAATGGGTATATCTTTATCGATCTTCTCTGTCAAAATCTACTTGCACATATCAACAGAAACAATCTTTTTGTTATTATCATTTTGATCTTGATATTTCTGTTGGTGGGAGAGGCCACTGGTGGTGGCTTTGAAACACTCAAAATGGATAAAACACACTGTTTTATTTCAACAAAAAAACTTACACACAAAGCTTTAAACACTGTTAAAACTCTCTCTTTTCTCTCGTGTTTACTCTCTAAAATCTCCCACTACTCTTTTCTTCTTAACTAAGCTTCCTATTTATACACAAAATGAAAGCTTGATATTTTTGAAGATAAGATAAGATATTTGGCAAGTTGTGGGCGGCTTGCAGGAGAGGCGGTGGATGCAGGCGGTGGTCTTGCATAGTGGCTGTCAGGGGTTTTAATTGATGGAAGCCGGTGGTTGCAATGCTTGACTTTGCAGATTGAGTTTATCCTAACAAATTCCCCCTTTAAACTCAATCGGGAGATGTCATGCCAAGCATGAACTTCAATCTGATAAATATATCTCCCTTCAATGGCTTTGTGAAGATATCTGCAACTTGATCATTTGTTCTGCAAGAGATCAATTCAACTTCTTTGTTCTTCACATGCTCCCGGATAAAGTGATGACGTGTACCGATGTGTTTGCTTCTTTCATGATACACTGGATTCTTTGCTAATGCAATCGCTGATCGATTATCAATATAAATCTCTGTCGGATCTTCTTGAGGAAATCCCAGATGCTTCAGCATATTCCTTAACCATATTAAATGGCATACAGCTGAGTTGGCAGCAACATACTCAGCTTCACAACTTGATAACGTCACTATCGATTGCTTCTTGGATGACCATGTGAAAGATGTGTCTCCCATAAAAATACAAACCCTGTTGTACTTTTCCTTTCATCCAAATATCGACCCCAATCACTATCTGAGTAGCCAATAAGTTTAAAGTTCTTACTAGATGTATAGAACATACCTTCACTTATTGTTCCTTTGATGTAGCGGAGAATTCTCTTAGCTGCACTCAAGTGCGTCTGATCTGGTGTCTCCATATATCTGCTGATAAGTCCTACTCCATAGAGTATATCCGGTCTTGTACATGTCAAGTACCTCAAGCTTCCCACCAAGCTCTTAAAGTAAGTAGGATCAACATTCCCTACTTTACTTTTCCTCAATTCCACTCCATTTTCAAGCTGGAGTTGATACTGGATTGCAGCTTTCCATCTTGAACTTTCCAAGAATTTCTTTGGCGTAGCCGCTTTGAGACACAAAAATCCCTTCTTCTTTCTGAGTAACTTCTAAGCCCAGAAAATGTGCCATCAGACCAATGTCTGTCATCTCAAACTCCTGTACCATGTTTTTCTTGAAGTCCGTAAACATGGTAGGATTGTTGCTTAGTGAATAACAAGTCATCAACATATAAGCAAGCAAATAGTGTGCTCCCATCATCTTCTTTCTTCACATATATGGCGTGTTCATATGGACATTTTTCAAATCCATTTTCTTGAAAATACACTGTCAATTTCGGTATTCCAAGCACGCGGAGCTTGCTTCAAACCATAGAGAGCTTTCTTCAACTTGTATACTTTGCCTTCATTGTCTTCTTCAATGTAGCCAAGTGGTTGTTCAACATAAATCTCTTCTTCTAGGAAGCCATTCAGAAATGCTGACTTCACATCAAGTTGATAGATCTTCCATCTATGTTGTGCTGCAAGTGAGATAATCAGTCTGATTGTCTCTAGACGGGCTACAGGAGCAAATACTTCTCCATAGTCTATGCCTTCTCTCTGTTTGTAGCCTTTTGCCACCAATCTTGCTTTATGTCGTTGTATTTCACCTTTTGCATTCTTCTTGGTCTTGTAGACCCATTTCACACCAATTGCCTTCTTAGTTTCTGGCAGATTGGTTAACTTCCATGTAGCATTCTTCTCAATGGCATGTATCTCTTCATCCATTGCTGTGATCCATTTCTCTTCTTTAATAGCCTCATCAAAGCTAATTGGATCACTATCTGCGAAGAAACAAAATAATGTTGTATCTTCTATTACCTGAGTTGCATCGTATAAATCTTCAAGATTTCTCATCCTTGGTTCTTCTGATGAGGATGCTTCTGGTGATGATGTTCCTGGTGTTGGAGAGTTTCTCCTATTGAATACAGGAAAACTGTGTACCGGAGACTGTGGCTCCTCTTCTGGTACTCTTGGATCTTCAGCAAGTACTGTTGGTACTTCTGCTTCATCTTCAAGGATCAAATCTGCATTGATCCATTTGATTTCTTCTTGATCCTCTTTCCACTCCCAGGTTTTATCTTCTTCAAAGATAACATCTCTGCTGTTGATCACCTTCTTTGTGATGGGATTATACAGCTTGTATCCCATTCTTCTATCTCCATATCCCACAAAGATGCATTTCTCGCTTTTATCATCGAGTTTTGTTCTTCTTGCATCCGGGATCTTCGCATAAGCCACACAACCAAAGACTCGAAGATGAGTCACACTTGGTTTGTGGCCACTCCATGCTTCTTCTGGAGTGATGGCTTGCAAACTTTTTGTTGGGCAGCGGTTCAGTAAATATACTGCACAAGATACGGCTTCAGCCCAGTATTGTTTGGGCAACTTCTTAGCTTTGAGAAGACTTCTTGCCATATCAAGAATAGTTCTATTCTTCCTTTACGCTATCCCATTCAAGCTGTGGTGTATAAGCTGGGTGTTGTCGATGTCCGATGCCTTGTTGTGTACAAAAGGCTTCAAAATCATTCGATGTGAATTCACCACCTTGATCAGATCTTACGGATCTGATATTATACCCACTCTGCTTCTCCACAATTGCTTTAAAATCTTTAAAGCAATTAAACACTTCGACTTCATCTTCGAGAAAGTAAATCCGAGTCTTCCTACTAAAATCATCGGTAAAAGTGAGGAAGTACCGTTATGTCCGATTGACATAGGCTTTATTGGTCCACACACATCCGTGTGAACTAATCCGATGGCCTCTTTGCTTTCCAGTTGACCTCCTTGGCAAAGTTAGCTCTGTGGTGCTTGCTTTGAGGACACGGCTCTCACATACTTCTTACGGATGATCAATGTGAGGCATTCCTTTGACCATCCGCTTGCTTGCAAGCATCTTCGAGCTTGTAAAATTCAGATGTCCAAGCCTTAGATGCCAAAGCCATTCTTCATCTGTTGGTGATGGCGGTTAAACACTTTGCTTTGCATCATACTTGGATGTTTAGTGGGAACATCCTGTTCTTTGACATCTTCACAAAGGCAATCAATCTTCCATTGTTGTCTTTGAGCTGCAACATGACAATCCTTCATGAAGAGAGTATATCCTTTCTCCGGGAAGTTGTCCTATACTCGGCATGTTGTGTTTGATAGCTGGAATATAGTACACATCGAGCAATGTAGCTATCATCTCCATTCTTCAATTTTATCGAGATGTTGCCTTTCCCTTCAAGCTGGGACTTTGGAAGTATCTCCAAATGTGACCTGTCCTTATGCGGTCTCATCGAGATCACTAAAGAGGTCCCGTTGCCCACACATATGATTACTAGCTCCGGAATCTAGATACCATACATGCTCCTCATTTTTGCCCGAGTCCTCGTTGGACAAATAATGCAGGTGACCCATTGATGATGGCATCTTCGTCGCATAGTTAGCTTGCTCATGCAACTCTATTGGAGCTTTCTTTCGGCATTCGGTGCTATAATGCCCAAATTGATTGCATTTATAACACTGAATATGTCTCTTATCACGGTTATTGTAACCGCCTCCTCTTCCTCTGGGAGTCAAAGGTTGTTGTCCTCGTCCTCCTCTAGTGGTGTTTCTACCACCCCTTCCTCTGAAGCTTGTATTCCAAGAGCCTCTTCCTTGAAATCGTTGGAAGCCTCCTCTTCCTTGTTGATTTCTTCCTCGAGGGGTATATTCATGTGTTGAAGTCCCCCTTTGCTCATATCTGCCTTCCTTCAGAGACAGTTTCGATTGCAAGGCATGCTCTATTGCCTTATCTCCATTTCTTCTCACAAGCTTTTGTTCATGAGCTTGTAAGGAACCCATCAACTCATCTACCATCAATTTATCCACTTCCTTGGATTCTTCAATGGCAACAACAACATAATCAAATTTTGGATCTAGGGATCTCAAAATTTTCTCTGTAATCCGAGCTTCTGAAAGAGCTTCTCCATTTCGTCTCATCCCGATTGATTATCACCATAATTCTGGTGTGATAATCAGAAACAGATTCCGAGGGTCTCATTTGTAAGGATTCAAATTCACCTCGCAAAGATTGAAGACGAATCTTCTTGATTCTGTCAGCTCCTTTGAATTTTTGTTGGAGAGCTTCCCATATATCCTTCGACTTTTCCGCTGAAGAGATAATCTCAAACGTGGCTTCATCAAGACCTTGATAAATGATGGTCTTGGCTTTGTTGTCCTTCTTTCTGTTGTTTCTGAGAACTTGCTTCTGCGCTTCTTGTAAAGCTTCCTCTGCTTCTTTGGACTCTGGTTCATCATAACCATTATCCACAATCTCTATGCATTCTTGTGAGCCAAGAAATGCCTTCATTCGGATGCACCAATTATCAAAATTATCTCTGGTCAACTTCGGAATGAGTGTCTGAGCATTTTCTGTAGTCATTGTATTTTGAAATGACTATATCACCCTTTTTTCCTTCTCTTTTCACCGAACGGACACCACGGTTGGATCCGGAATGGTCCAAATAGTAGGGAACCGGTCTGATTTGGTTCAAAATGAGGCTAAAAACGGGTGAACCGGTCCAAAAATCACTGACGGGCCCTGGTCGGTTCGTCGTGAGTGAACCGGGAATATTCCAGGGAATATTCTTTCTGGCTCGGCTAGTGGCTTGGCTTAAGAAGTAGCGGCTCGGCTTCGTGGCTCGGCTCGGCTCGGATGAATGGCTCGGCTTGTCGATAGCGGCTCGGCTTATCGGCTCGGCTCGGCGTAATGGCTCAAATATGGCGCGCGTGAATCTCACTCGTCTTCTTCCTCGGGGCGCGTGGCTGAGAGTGGTGAATAGTGTCAGATTTTCAGAGGGAAAGTGTGGCTCACCCCTAGCTCCGATTGAGTTGATTTTTGCACCGACGAGTTCGTATTGAAGATCTCTATACTCTGAAATGATCAAAAGTTGTTTTTGACAAACTTGAAAATTCGGATGTACCCCCAAAAACCTCTCTGTTTTTGACGAACGAGGCTCTGATACCAATTGTTGGTGGGAGAGGCCACTGGTGGTGGCTTTGAAACACTCAAAATGGATAAAACACACTGTTTTATTTCAACAAAAAAACTTACACACAAAGCTTTAAACACTGTTAAAACTCTCTCTTTTCTCTCGTGTTTACTCTCTAAAATCTCCCACTACTCTTTTCTTCTTAACTAAGCTTCCTATTTATACACAAAATGAAAGCTTGATATTTTTGAAGATAAGATAAGATATTTGGCAAGTTGTGGGCGGCTTGCAGGAGAGGCGGTGGATGCAGGCGGTGGTCTTGCATAGTGGGCTATCGGGGTTTTAATTGATGGAAGCCGGTGGTTGCAATGCTTGACTTTGCGGATTGAGTTTATCCTAACAAATTCCCCCTTTAAACTCAATCGGGAGATGTCATGCCAAGCATGAACTTCAATCGATAAATATATCTCCCTTCAATGGCTTTGTGAAGATATACGCAACTTGATCATTTGTTACGCAAGAGATCAATTCAACTTCTTTGTTCTTCACATGCTCCCGGATAAAGTGATGACGTGTACCGATGTGTTTGCTTCTTTCATGATACACTGGATTCTTTGCTAATGCAATCGCTGATCGATTATCAATATAAATCTACGTCGGATCTTCTTGAGGAAATCCCGGATGCTTCGACATATTCCTTAACCATATTAAATGGCATACAGCTGAGTTGGCAGCAACATACTCAGCTTCACAACTTGATAACGTCACTATCGATTGCTTCTTGGATGACCATGTGAAAGATGTGTCTCCCATAAAAATACAAACCCTGTTGTACTTTTCCTTTCATCCAAATATCGACCCCAATCACTATCTGAGTAGCCAATAAGTTTAAAGTTCTTACTAGATGTATAGAACATACCTTCACTTATTGTTCCTTTGATGTAGCGGAGAATTCTCTTAGCTGCACTCAAGTGCGTCTGATCTGGTGTCTCCATATATCTGTCGATAAGTCCTACTCCATAGAGTATATCCGGTCTTGTACATGTCAAGTACCTCAAGCTTCCCACCAAGCTCTTAAAGTAAGTAGGATCAACATTCCCTACTTTACTTTTCCTCAATTCCACTCCATTTTCAACTGGAGTTGATACTGGATTGCAGCTTTCCATCTTGAACTTTCCAAGAATTTCTTTGGCGTAGCCGCTTTGAGACACAAAAATCCCTTCTTCTTTCTGAGTAACTTCTAAGCCCAGAAAATGTGCCATCAGACCAATGTCTGTCATCTCAAACTCCTGTACCATGTTTTTCTTGAAGTCTGTAAACATGGTAGGATTGTTGCCGGTGAATAACAAGTCATCAACATATAAGCAAGCAAATAGTGTGCTCCCATCATCTTCTTTCTTCACATATATGGCGTGTTCATATGGACATTTTTCAAATCCATTTTCTTGAAAATACACATCAGTGCAGTATTCCAAGCACGCGGAGCTTGCTTCAAACCATAGAGAGCTTTCTTCAACTTGTATACTTTGCCTTCATTGTCTTCTTCAATGTAGCCAAGTGGTTGTTCAACATAAATCTCTTCTTCTAGGAAGCCATTCAGAAATGCTGACTTCACATCAAGTTGATAGATCTTCCATCTATGTTGTCTTTTGCAAGTGAGATAATCGATCCCGATTGTCTCTAGGCAGACTACGAGGAGCAAATACTTCTCCATAGTCTATGCCTTCTCTCTGTTTGTAGCCTTTTGCCACCAATCTTGCTTTATGTCGTTGTATTTCACCTTTTGCATTCTTCTTGGTCTTGTAGACCCATTTCACACCAATTGCCTTCTTAGTTTTCACGCAGATTGGTTAACTTCCATGTAGCATTCTTCTCAATGGCATGTATCTCTTCATCCATTCGTTTGTGATCCATTTCTCTTCTTTAATAGCCTCATCAAAGCTAATTGGATCACTATCTGCGAAGAAACAAAATAATGTTGTATCTTCTATTACCCGAGTTGCATCGTATAAATCTTCAAGATTTCTCATCCTTGGTTCTTCGATGAGGATGCTTACGGTGATGATGTTCTCGGTGTTGGAGAGTTTCTCCTATTGAATACAGGAAAGCGTGTACCCGGAGGCTGTGGCTCCTCTTACGGTACTCTTGGATCTTCAGCAAGTACTGTTGGTACTTCTGCTTCATCTTCAAGGATCAAATCTGCATTGATCCATTTGATTTCTTCTTGATCCTCTTTCCACTCCCAGGTTTTATCTTCTTCAAAGATAACATCTCTGCTGTTGATCACCTTCTTTGTGATGGGATTATACAGCTTGTATCCCATTCTTCTATCTCCATATCCCACAAAGATGCATTTCTCGCTTTTATCATCGAGTTTTGTTCTTCTTGCATCCGGGATCTTCGCATAAGCCACACAACCAAAGACTCGAAGATGAGTCACACTTGGTTTGTGGCCACTCCATGCTTCTTACGGGAGTGATGGCTTGCAAACTTTTTGTTGGGCAGCGGTTCGAGTAAATATCTTTGCACAAGATACGGCTTGACCCGATATTGTTTGGGCAACTTCTTAGCTTTGAGAAGACTTCTTGCCATATCAAGAATAGTTCTATTCTTCCTTTACGCTATCCCATTCAAGCGTGGTGTATAAGCCGGTGTTGTCTGATGTCTGATGCCTTGTTGTGTACAAAAGGCTTCAAAATCATTCGATGTGAATTCACCACCTTGATCAGATCTTACGGATCTGATATTATACCCACTCTGCTTCTCCACAATTGCTTTAAAATCTTTAAAGCAATTAAACACTTCTGACTTCATCTTCAGAAAGTAAATCCAGGTCTTCCTACTAAAATCATCAGTAAAAGTGAGGAAGTACCTGTTATGTCCAGTTGACATAGGCTTTATTGGTCCACACACATCTGTGTGAACTAATCCAGTGGCCTCTTTGCTTTCCAGCTGACCTCCTTGGCAAAGTTAGCTCTGTGGTGCTTGCTGAGGACACAGCTCTCACATACTTCTTCTGGATGATCAATGTGAGGCATTCCTTTGACCATCTGCTTGCTTGCAAGCATCTTCAGGCTTGTAAAATTCAGATGTCCAAGCCTTAGATGCCAAAGCCATTCTTCACTGTTGGTGATGGCAGTTAAACACTTTGCTGCATCATACTGGATGTTTAGTGGGAACATCCTGTTCTTTGACATCTTCACAAAGGCAATCAATCTTCCATTGTTGTCTTTGACTGCAACATGACAATCCTTCATGAAGAGAGTATATCCTTTCTCCAGAAGTTGTCCTATACTCAGCATGTTGTGTTTGATAGCTGGAATATAGTACACATCAGCAATGTAGCTATCATCTCCATTCTTCAATTTTATCGAGATGTTGCCTTTCCCTTCAACTGGGACTTTGGAAGTATCTCCAAATGTGACCTGTCCTTGTACGGTCTCATCGAGATCACTAAAGAGGTCCCGTTGCCCACACATATGATTACTAGCTCCAGAATCTAGATACCATACATGCTCCTCATTTTTGCCCAGTCCCTGTTGGACAAATAATGCAGCTGACCCATTGATGATGGCATCTTCGTCTGCATAGTTAGCTTGCTCATGCAACTCTATTGGAGCTTTCTTTCGGCATTCAGTGCTATAATGCCCAAATTGATTGCATTTATAACACTGAATATGTCTCTTATCACGGTTATTGTAACCGCCTCCTCTTCCTCTGGGAGTCAAAGGTTGTTGTCCTCGTCCTCCTCTAGTGGTGTTTCTACCACCCCTTCCTCTGAAGCTTGTATTCCAAGAGCCTCTTCCTTGAAATCGTTGGAAGCCTCCTCTTCCTTGTTGATTTCTTCCTCGAGGGGTATATTCATGTGTTGAAGTCCCCCTTTGCTCATATCTGCCTTCCTTCAGAGACAGTTTCGATTGCAAGGCATGCTCTATTGCCTTATCTCCATTTCTTCTCACAAGCTTTTGTTCATGAGCTTGTAAGGAACCCATCAACTCATCTACCATCAATTTATCCACTTCCTTGGATTCTTCAATGGCAACAACAACATAATCAAATTTTGGATCTAGGGATCTCAAAATTTTCTCTGTAATCCGAGCTTCTGAAAGAGCTTCTCCATTTCGTCTCATCTGATTGATTATCACCATAATTCTGGTGTGATAATCAGAAACAGATTCCGAGGGTCTCATTTGTAAGGATTCAAATTCACCTCGCAAAGATTGAAGACGAATCTTCTTGATTCTGTCAGCTCCTTTGAATTTTTGTTGGAGAGCTTCCCATATATCCTTCGACTTTTCCGCAGAAGAGATAATCTCAAACGTGGCTTCATCAAGACCTTGATAAATGATGGTCTTGGCTTTGTTGTCCTTCTTTCTGTTGTTTCTGAGAACTTGCTTCTGCGCTTCTTGTAAAGCTTCCTCTGCTTCTTTGGACTCTGGTTCATCATAACCATTATCCACAATCTCTATGCATTCTTGTGAGCCAAGAAATGCCTTCATTCGGATGCACCAATTATCAAAATTATCTCTGGTCAACTTCGGAATGAGTGTCTGAGCATTTTCTGTAGTCATTGTATTTTGAAATGACTATATCACCCTTTTTTCCTTCTCTTTTCACCGAACGGACACCACGGTTGGATCCGGAATGGTCCAAATAGTAGGGAACCGGTCTGATTTGGTTCAAAATGAGGCTAAAAACGGGTGAACCGGTCCAAAAATCACTTCTGGACGCTGGTCGGTTCGCTGTGAGTGAACCGGGAATATTCCAGGGAATATTCTTTCTGGCTCGGCTAGTGGCTTGGCTTAAGAAGTAGCGGCTCGGCTTCGTGGCTCGGCTCGGCTCGGATGAATGGCTCGGCTTGTCGATAGCGGCTCGGCTTATCGGCTCGGCTCGGCGTAATGGCTCAAATATGGCGCGCGTGAATCTCACTCGTCTTCTTCCTCGGGGCGCGTGGCTGAGAGTGGTGAATAGTGTCAGATTTTCAGAGGGAAAGTGTGGCTCACCCCTAGCTCCGATTGAGTTGATTTTTGCACCGACGAGTTCGTATTGAAGATCTCTATACTCTGAAATGATCAAAAGTTGTTTTTGACAAACTTGAAAATTCGGATGTACCCCCCAAAAACCTCTCTGTTTTTTGACGAACGAGGCTACGATACCAATTGTTGGTGGGAGAGGCCACTGGTGGTGGCTTTGAAACACTCAAAATGGATAAAACACACTGTTTTATTTCAACAAAAAAACTTACACACAAAGCTTTAAACACTGTTAAAACTCTCTCTTTTCTCTCGTGTTTACTCTCTAAAATCTCCCACTACTCTTTTCTTCTTAACTAAGCTTCCTATTTATACACAAAATGAAAGCTTGATATTTTTGAAGATAAGATAAGATATTTGGCAAGTTGTGGGCGGCTTGCAGGAGAGGCGGTGGATGCAGGCGGTGGTCTTGCATAGTGGCTGTCAGGGGTTTTAATTGATAGAAGCCGGTGGTTGCAATGCTTGACTTTGCAGATTGAGTTTATCCTAACAATTTCCACTTCGATTTATTTTTTGAAATCAATTTTGAGATTTTCTGAGTTAAGAAATTATTTTCTTAAGGTAATAAGAATCTTTTTCATAATTGAAAATAAGTTGAAAAATGAGTTTTTAGGGGGGGAAAATATGTCCAATAGAGTACTCCTCCTGACCCCTCTTGGTTTTTACGAAGTCCTAGAACACCAAACTCAGTGATTCTAGTCACTGAGTGTTATGGAGATCTCATCTTCAATTCATTCATTTTTTAATTTTAAAATTCAGGTCAACATTGAACAATAATTTTGTCCAATAACACACAACTTAACCTATTTTCGGATTGTTTTTGCATATATGGGGTTAATATCTAACAACTTATACGCCGTTGATGTCTTTCTTTCTCTATGAACAGATATGAAGCGGAACTCATTGAAACGATTGTCAATGATGTAGCAAGTAAATTGGGAAAAAAAACCAGGATAGAAATGACTCGACCAAAATCAGGATGGACGGATGCAATTTCAGCTTCTGAACAGGAACAGAACAATGTTGACATGGCACAACAACGAGAACCTTTGCTCACAGGAGAATTTGAACGGGCAAACGATTTAAATGGAGGAGGGATTGAACTTCCGCGTGATACACAGGATGAGTTGAAGAAATTGAAAGGATCAAAATCTAGGGACATGGTAGATTTTTTAAAATCAGGATGGACTTTGCTGCTGACAAACTTAATTCTAGAGATTACATCTGCAGTTTCTGACCAGCTGGGTTATGCATTAGTTGGCATGGTGTTGGCATTTGTAGCCATGCTTCTTGCTACTGCTGAGCTCATTCACATGGCACAAAAGGAAAGAGTGAGCCTATTGCCTAGTTATCTTCGCCCATCGACTAGTACTTTGGCGCCCGGGAAGCCTGTTGGCACTATTGTTGAGTATTTTGGATTGGTTGGTGCTGTGTGGCAATGTTTTTATTCGACAGTGGAGTATGCGTATGCTCGTCAGAAGAGAGATAATCCAATTAAGATGTGTCTTCTACCTTCCATTTTCTTATTATGTGTGGTAATTTCCAAATTAAAGAAAAAGAGTTACTTTGACAAGAGTGATTAGGAAGGGTATTTTCTTAACTTGAAAAAACCGGTTGTGTTTTGTGAAGCAATTTGCTCTGCTGGCTATATACAATCTCGTGTTAATTATTCCTTGTTCACTAGCAAACGGGGCGAGTCAGCTTTATTGTATTGTGATAATAAGGTTGCCTTACACATTGCAGCTAATCCAGTTTTTCACGAGAGAACTAGACATATTGAGATGAATTGTCATTTCATTAAAGATAAAATCCAAGATTGATTGTCATGTCATTAGAGATAAAATCGAAGATGGATCTGTAACTACAAGACATGTGGATTCTGCACATCAGTTAGCTGACATCTTGACCAAACCTCTCGGAAAAGAAATTTTTGTGCCTATGGTTTGAAAGTTGGAGTGCAGGATATTCACCCTCCAACTTGAGAGGAAGTGTTGAGAGATAGAGTCTCCTACTTAGAATAGTAGATACGTAGATATTAGTTTTCCTATTGTAATCAGTGTTGTCAAAATCGCGAGTTGACGATTTTGCTAGTCAACTCATCAAATCGTGTCAACTATGATGGAACTATGAGTTGAAGAAGTTGAAAGGATCAAAATCTAGGGACATTGTAGATTTTTAAAATCAGGATGGACTTTGCTGCTGACAAACTTAATTCTAGAGATTACATCTGCAGTTTCTGACCAGCTAGGTTATGCATTAGTTGGCATGGTGTTGGCATTTGTAGCCATGCTTCTTGCTACTGCTGAGCTCATTCACATGGCATAAAAGGAAAGAGTGAGCCTATTGCCCAGTTATCTTCGCCCATCGACTAGTACTTTGGCGCCTGGGAAGCCTGTTGGCACTATTGTTGAGTATTTTGGATGGGTTGGTGCTGTCTGGCAATGTTTCTATTCGATAGTGAAGTATGCATATGCTCGTCAGAAGAGAGATAATCCAATTAAGATGTGTCTTCTACCTTCCATTTTCTTATTATGTGTGGTAATTTCCAAATTAAAGAAAAAGAGTTACTTTGACAAGAGTGATTAGGAAGGGTATTTTCTTAACTTGAAAAAACCGGTTGTGTTTTGTGAAGCAATTTGCTCTGCTGGCTATATACAATCTCGTGTTAATTATTCCTTATTCACCAGCAAACTGGGCGAGTCAGCTTTATTGTATTGTGATAATAAGGTTGCCTTACACATTGCAGCTAATCCAGTTTTTCACGAGAGAACTAGACATATTAAGATAAATTGCCATGTCATTAAAGATAAAATCCAAGATTGATTGTCATGTCATTAGAGATAAAATCGAAGATGGATCTGTAACTACAAGACATGTGGATTCTGCACATCAGTTAGCTGACATCTTGACCAAACCTCTCGGAAAAGAAATTTTTGTGCCTATGGTTTGAAAGTTGGAGTGCAGGATATTCACCCTCCAACTTGAGAGGAAGTGTTGAGAGATAGAGTCTCCTACTTAGAATAGTAGATACGTAGATATTAGTTTTCCTATTGTAATCAGTGTTGTCAAAATCGCGAGTGTACTCGTAAAATCGTACGATTTTGCGAGTCAACTCATCAAATCGTGTCAACTGTGATGGAACTATGAGTTGAAGAAGTTGAAAGGATCAAAATCTAGGGACATGGTAGATTTTTTAAAATCAGGATGGACTTTGCTGCTGACAAACTTAATTCTAGAGATTACATCTGCAGTTTCTGACCAGCTGGGTTATGCATTAGTTGGCATGGTGTTGGGATTTGTAGCCTTGCTTCTTGCTATTGCTGAGCTCATTCACATGGCACAAAAGGAAAGAATGAGCCTATTGCCCAGTTATCTTCGCCCATCGACTAGTACTTTGGCGCCTCGGAAGCCTGTTGGCACTATTGTTGAGTATTTTGGATGGGTTGGTGCTGTATGGCAATGTATTTATTCGACAGTGGGGTATGCATATGCTCGTCAGAAGAAGATAATCCAATTAAGATGTGTCTTCTACCTTTCATTTTCTTATTATGTGTGGTGATTTCCAAATTAATTAAAAAAGAGTTTCATTGACGAGATGTTGTCAATTAAGATGTGTCTTCTACTTTTTTCTTACTAGAGGAGCATCCAATGGAGACAACACAACCAGGCAAAGGATTAGTTCCAGAGAGTTTCACCCACCTAAGATCATGTTGATGGCATGATTCCACATATCTACCATAATTATAATTTACAAAAAGCACTCAAATCACATAAAAAACAACTCAAGTTGAAAGAGAGTCCTAATAATAGAGAAAAAGGAGGAGGATTAAGGACAAAACCTGAAATACAAAAAAAAAGGGCTCCATGCACTGCTCTTTCAATAACTTTTGGAATGTGGGTTGCGGGTATTTGAATCTATAAAACCATAAACAATCCCCATCAAGAAGAGGAGCAAAATAACAAACACAGACAAACAATGCTTCAAATGTTCAGTCACAATGAACCATTCATGATATCATTCGCGAATCCTTATTTAATACATAGAAAATCTAATCGAGAAACCATTCAAGACATTAAAAGTCCAACAATTAAGTTCCATATACAAGGGATTATGTAGTAGTTTTACATGAGAATGTGAAAAAAAGAAAGAAAAGAAGTTATATCAGAAGTTGATAGAACCTACAATCTAATATTGTCATTCCAAATAATAAATGTTAATGCAGCTACTCAAAGCACACAACAAAGAAACAATAACAATTCAATACAAATAGTAACAGCTCCAAACAAGGCAACAAATCATCAATCAATGCAACAAATCAACCAACGG
The DNA here is from genome assembly GCA_029030765.1 of Salix suchowensis. Lineage (NCBI taxonomy): Eukaryota > Viridiplantae > Streptophyta > Magnoliopsida > Malpighiales > Salicaceae > Salix > Salix suchowensis. The sequence goes on along the minus strand of CM054998.1, from coordinate 14,147,966 downwards.
CAACAACAATCCCATTATGCAAAGTAATCGTCTCACAATTAAAAGGAAGATATCGTAATGGAAGCAGCAAGATCAAAAACACACAGCAGCAAATCCTCCTCTGTCTTCTCCCCTGTTTCTCTCTTAATTATTCCAACGGAAACATTAAGTTTCCTTTCTTGTAATCCCAACGGTTGTATTCCCCTCTCCTCAGCTTCCTTCCTTGTGTATTCAAAGGAAACATTAAGTTTCCTTTGCTATAATTTGAACCCTCAACGGTAGCATCACAGCAGTATAAATTCTCAACATATGTAATCTAGTGTTCACGGCTGAAATTACAATTCAATATACAATAAAAGTCTTATCTTCAGTTCAACTTCTTGTTTTCTTTATGGTATCAGAGCCTGTGTGAATACTAGGCTTAAACAAAACATTGCTACCCAACAAATCAACCCACAAAAACACCACTGTCTAACACTCTGTCATTTTTTTTCAAGTCACAGAACATCCCCTAAAAATGACTACACTATCTCTCAATGTTGGTAATTTCATGACTCTTAGACTTACCCCAAGCAACTACCCCTTATGGCGTGAACAAGCATTGGCTCTTGCTGAAAGCCAAGAAATGGTTGGGCATCTCACAAATGAAGATCCCCTTCCAAAACAATACACAGATGAAGAAACACAGCAGCTCTAAGAAACCTTTAAATCATGGCGAAAAATAGATTGTCTCCTGTGAGGATGGATTATTGGGACACTCTCAGAAGAAGCTCTTGGGTCATTGTTGGCCTTGACACTTCTTATGCTGTCTGGGAGGCTCTCAAAAACGCATACGCACAAAACTCACAAGAACGTGAGTTCACACTTCGACAGCAAATTACTTATCTCTGGAAAGAAGACAACACAACAATTACAGAACACATTCGCACTTTCAAAGGTATCTGTGATAATTTATCAGCTATTGGGAAAACCATACCAGATCAAGAGAAGGTCTTTTGTCTTCTCACAAGTCTCGGTCCACATTATGAGACATTCACAACAACCATGTTGAAGCCCCCCAGACCATCATATACTGAGTTAATTTAACAACTCCAAAGTCTTGATCAAAGACGCAATTGGTTCTCCAGTCACGCAGACATCTCAACCCCTTCTCCTACTCTCCTACTCATCAATTAGCATTTTATGGACAACACCAGCAACGCCCACAATCTAAATCCATAAGCTATCGTGGGACACAACCAGGATTTACTGGTTACCGTGGAACCTCACAAAGGTTCACTTCCACTGGACTTGGATTTCAAGCACAACAAAGACGGGATATCACACCAACAAACTCAAACCGAAGACCCCCTCCACCTGGTGAGAGACGCATGAAAGCAGCAGAAAGAGAAAAATACAGAGATTATGAATGTCAATACTGTGGGATGGCAGGACATATTGCTAAAATATGTTGGTGGCTGCCGAAAAAAACCACCCAACAAGAAGATATACCACAAGCACTTGCAGCCCTCACGTTGGACACCACTATTGCTGACAATGAATGGACAACAGACACTGGAGCATCCAACCACATGAAAGGTAAGCCAGGTATGTTAACAAACATTCATCAATATTGTGGTTCTGATTCTGTACTGATCGGAGATGGGTCCTCTATGCCAATAATTGCTATTGGTGACTCTTGCATAAAACAAAAGGCTGCAACTTTACCTCTAAATGATGTATTGTTAGTCCCAAAATTAACAAAAAATTTACTTTCCGTAAGTCACCTCACCGATCAACATCCTGTTAATTGTGAATTTTCTAACCGTGATTTTTATGTTAAGGAACGGGAAATAGGCCAACCAGTGATGAGAGGGCGACGCAAGGGTGATCTCTACATGCTACCTACCTCGCCGGAATTATATTTCTCTCATCGCTTCAAATCAACCTCAGCAGAAGTTTGGCATCAACGTCTAGGCCATCCGCAGTCTTCAGCACTTCATTTACTAAAAAATAAAGGGCTTATTAATGTTGTAGGGTCAATAAAATTACAACATCTTTGTGATAGTTGTCAATTGGGAAAACTTAGTCGTTTACCTTTCTCTAAATCAAAAAATTCAAGTACTGGTATCTTTGAAAAAATTCATTGTGACTTATGGGGACCGGCACCTGTTTTATCAATTACAAAATTTAAGTATTATGCATGTTTAGTAGATGATTTTTCAAAATATACCTGGATTATTCCTCTTCATAACAAATCCGATTTTTACAAAGCATATTTAGCCTTTGAAAAATATGTCGCAAGACAATTTGACAAGCAAATTAAAATCTTTCATTCTGATGGGGGTGGTGAATTCGTCAATTCAAAATTACTAACCCATTTTTTGTCTACAGGTATAGTATATCAAATATCATCACCATACACTCCAGAACAAACTGGTATAGTTGAAAGATGCCATAGGACAATAAGAGAACTAGGAATGACTATGCTATTCCACAGCGGAGCACCACTATTTTTATGGATAGAGGCTTTCACAACTGCAGTATATCTCATGAATTGCCTCCCTTCTTCATCCATAAATTTTGACACACCATATTTTGCACTTCATGGCACACATCCCAATTATTCATCACTAAGAGCATTTGGATCTAAGTGTTTTCCCTACACTTGGGATACAAAAAAAAAAAAATTGATCCAAAATCATTACCATGCGTATTTGTAGGCTATAGCGAAAAACATAAAGCTAATAAGTGTTTTCATCCTACAAGTCGAAAAAGCTTTATCTCACGACCAGATAAAGAAGAAGTCGTGCGATGCAGCGTTGAACTCCAAACATTCTCAGGTAACAAAAAAATTTGATTCATGGTTATCATCTATTAATGCCTCTTCTACTGCAGGAACGGAAGAAAATTCTGCCACAACCTCAAGCCACATCCCACTGTTGCCTCAAGATATCAATGATCTTCAATCATCCCCAACAATAGTAGGATCCCACAACGCCTCACAACACCATCACTCTGCTGTTGATATCCAAATAAACTCAAAAAGTGACAATGAACATGAGGAGCCAATTGTTACTGCAACGCATGAAACTGCTCCCTCATCCCCTGCACTCACAACGTCAACTGAAGAATCTCAGTCACAAAGGATAGAGACTCACGACACAGCATCATCAGAACCTATACCTCAGTCACTAACAGGGTCAGAAACAGAGAACGAGATTGATCTCATCACTACCCCATCAGACACTTTTCTGTCACAAAGGCAAGAAACCGACGATGTAGCACAAGAATCTCCACCATTAATTTCAGAAATAGCTGCATCTTGTCCACAAAATCCTGACCCTACAACGTCAACCACTCCAAATCTCTCAGTTCATTCCATGCTCACTCGGTCACGACATGGTATAGTGAAGCCTAATGCAAAGTATGCATTGACCACCATCATCTCAGAAAAAATACCTCGTGAGCCACAAAATATTAAAAGTGCATTAGCTCACACTGGATGGAAAACATCAATGGAAGAGGAACTAGCAGCACTACATCAAAATCAGACATGGGAATTAGTCCCTCGCACATCACAAATGAATGTGATTGGTTCTAAATGGGTATTCAAAACCAAGCTCAAACTCGATGGTTCTCTAGATCGTCTCAAAGCCCGCTTGGTTGCAAAAGGATATCATCAAATTGATGGAGTGGACTATGTTGAAACATATTCTCCAGTCATAAAACCAGGAACAATTCGCATGATAATTACCCTAGCTCTTGTTAAAGCCTCGCCTCTGCGGCAATTAGACGTAAAAAATGCCTTTTTACATGGCACCATTTCTGAAGATCTCTACATGCAGCAACAACCAGGAATGGCCGACTCTCAACGTTCGTCACATGTCTGCAAATTACAGAAGGCTATTTATGGCCTAAAACAAGCACCACGTGCTTGGTTTGATCGGTTCAATACTTTTCTCCTTAAATATGGATTTTTTTGCAGTTTATCTGACCCCTCGTTGTTTATTTTTCATTCAGCTTATGGATCATTAATCTTGCTCCTTTATGTGGATGACATGCTGATCACCGGGTCAACCCCAACACTTGTCTCCAATTTTATTTTGGTACTAAGCAATGAATTCACGATGAAAGACTTAGGACCAATACATCACTTCCTTGGAATGGAAGTCACATCGACGTCAAAAGGCCTACACGTATCTCAAACTCACTATACCGTAGCAATACTAGAACGATCAAACATGGTGGACTGCAAGCCTATGGGTATACCTCTTGAGTCAAAAACAAAGACTTCTTCCACCGATTCTCTTCTGGAAGATCCAAGTTACTATCGCGATATCGTTGGAGCTTTACAATATTTAACACTCACGCGTACTGACATATCATTTAGTGTCAATTATGTATCACAGTTCATGCATGCTCCCACAAACACGCACTTAAAAATGGTTCGACGTATCCTATGATATGTCAAAGGAACAATTAATATAGGCTTACATTTTTCTTCCCATACTACACTTGATCTTTGTGCTTTTTCAGATGCTGATTGGGCAAGATGTCCAACAACAAGACGATCCACCACTGGATACTGTACATTTCTCGGAGGGAATCTTATTTCTTGGTGTGCAAAGAAACAAAATAGAATTTCACGGTCAAGTACGGAGGCTGAATATCGGGCAATGGCTCATGCAACAGCCGAGCTCACATGGCTAGGTTTCCTTCTCAACGATTTGCGCGTCCCGTTATCTTCTCCGCCAACACTTCATTGCGACAATTTAAGTGCACTGCATATGACAATAAATCCAGTGTTCCATGCTAGGAGCAAACACATCGAGTTGGATTATCACTTTGTACGCGAACGCGTTGCACAAGGACTGCTTGTCACTCACCACGTCCCCTCGGAACAACAACTTGTCGATCTCTTCACAAAGCCCTTACCGAAAGCAGCTCTTGCATATTTTTGCTCCAAACTTTGCCTCCAACCCCGACAAAGTTTGTGGGAAGGTGTTAACGCAGCTACTCAAAGCACACAGCAAAGAAACAATAACAATTCAATACAAACAGTAACAGCTCCAAACAAGGCAACAAATCATCAATCAATGCAGCAAATCAACCAACGGCAACAACAATCCCATTATGCAAAGTAATCGTCTCACAATTAAAAGGAAGATCAAAAACACACAGCAGCAAATCCTCCTCTGTCTTCTCCCCTGTTTCTCTCTTAATTATTCCAACGGAAACATTAAGTTTCCTTTCTTGTAATCCCAACGGTTGTATTCCCCTCTCCTCAGCTTCCTTCCTTGTTTATTCAAAGGAAACATTAAGTTTCCTTTGCTGTAATTTGAACCCTCAACGATAGCATCACAGCAGTATAAATTCTCAACATATGTAATCTAGTGTTCACAGCTGAAATTACAATTCAATATACAATAAAAGTCTTATCTTCAGTTCAACTTCTTGTTTTCTTTAATAAAATCCCTCTCAAGTTAATTTGGTTTTGCTATCCTTAACAAGCATCAGCCAAAAGTTAGTCCCGTTGTCCATTTATTGCCATTAATACTGCAGGGTTATTAGAAATGAATATCCAGAAGACTAGCAGGATCGATGGAACAGTTATAGAGACAGATGAAGCAAGAAACAAATTGACAACCCAAAAAGAAAGAACCTGTTAGCAATGAAATGGAAGGACACTTGGGAGACCTTTTCCATGACAAAGATTGATACACTCTGGTATCCTTGATTTTATAGATCACAGATATTTTTTTTTTTTTTTTTGGTAAATTGTAAGTATATTAAAAGAGCAAAGAATATACAAGACTGAGTAAAACTCAGAGAGAACGGCAAATAAACACAAAAAACGAAAAGGGAACATGTTCCCTTAACGCAAAACAAAGGCCCTAGGAAATCAAGAATAAACAACAAAGCCCTCCCAAAAAGCCCAACCCAAACAAGGACCATCCCAAAGAGAGAAGCTTGTGGATAGCCCAAAAAAGAAGGCCAAAACTCAGCCCATCAACAAGGCCCGAAAATAGGAGCTGAAGAAGGAAGGCCCACCAAAGAAGACCACGGATGGCAGCAGCTTCTCGCCCAAGGAGAAAATCAAAACGACTCCAAACGTAGCTCGGAGGGAAAGCTGAAACGCTCTCAAAGCAGCTGAAATTGAATTTGAATTTGAATGCAAATTCAAAAGGCAACCAGCCCACGTGGAGCCTGCTACACCAATATAAGCCTCCCAATGTAGGTGAGGCTGACACACGCCAAAGCTTCTCCGCCGAAAGAGAAGAAAGAACTGAAGAGCTGCCTCAATGAGCTGGCAACACAAACCGACGCCACTCACCTTTCTGTGAAGAAAAGGGGACATCTGCAGCAGCCTAAAAGCAGCGCTGACTTTGCCACCTTCCCCACGCCAAAGACAATTTGAAGATCAATGCAAACTGACGCCCACGTGGAGCCTACCGGGCCTAGAAAACCGAAAGACACCCCCCTAATAATCTGACAACACCACCACCTCTAGCCACAATTTAACCAAGCCAGAGAGCACGCTGACAAGCCACCCTCCCAAGAAATCCGCTGGATGGCACAGCTAACTCAACAGCTGACACCGCAAAAAGCATGGAAAAACACTGCCAGGCCACAAAACATGAAGAACAAATCATCTTGCTCCAACTGAAACGAGGATTTACGCCTAACCAGAACAAGATCATCACCCAAAACGCAGATTATGGTGGTCCTTTTCACGGAAATGGAAGATGGTGTAGAACACAACCTGGAATTTACGAAAAAGATTGGACACCGATAATCGTTTCGAATGAAAAACACGATTATTACGTTCCTCCCAGATTAAGTATACTGTAATACCTAATGAAATCCTCCTTAACCTGGGCTCCATGCTATTACCTCCCTTGTTGAGCTCACAAAGCGCGCTACTTAAAGACATCATCTGCTGATTAATCCTCAGCCAGGACATGATAGAATTCCAAAGCTGCGCTGACCAATTACATTCAAAAAATAGGTGCTGATGCGATTCATTATCCTGATTGCAAAGGGGACAGATAGGATCTGGGGACATGAACTGAAGACGATCTTTTGTTCGGAGCCTTCCCAATACTGCTAGCCAAAGAATAAAATTATATCTTGGCATAGCCCAAGTATCCCAAACAACCCGAAGCCAATTAACTTCATTCCCGCGAAACCTGAAGTAATCATAGGCATTCCTGGTGAATTTATCGCTGCTATCCCAGCTTCTGACCAAGTTAATGGCTGCACCCTGTGTGCCACACTCCCCCAAAATATGATTTTTTAGGAGCAGAATGGCTTTCCAAAGCGGAGAAGAAGTTTTAGGTGCATGCGCATCCCATATAGAGGAGAAAAGAAGGTAAACATGATGCACCCATTGAATCCAAATAGAGTCCGCTTTGAGGTGAATATTCCAGATATGACTAGCCAAGACAGATCTACTCCTGGCTTTCAGCTCCAAAAGCCCCAACCCCCCTTCAGTCTTCGGAAGACAGACTTGCTTCCAAGCCACCAAAGCAGTTTTTTTCCCTATGCTCCCCGTCCACAAAAAACTCCTGCAAATACTGATAATACGAGATAAAACAACCCCCGGGATAGGAAAGATACCAATCCAAAATTGAACCATCCCATTTAGCACGGATCGCAGAAGCTCCAACCTCCCCGCATAAGTAAGGAATTTACACATCCAGCCCTGAACAGCAGACTCCAGCTTTTGTAAAAGAGGAGTGAATTGACTTGCCAAAAGCCTATGGGGACTAAGAGGCACTCCCAAGTAGGTAAAGGGAAAAACACCTTCAACGAAACCGGTCAGCTGGAGAATATCAGTTTTCATGGTCGGCTTTACTCCTCCAAAATAAATGGAAGATTTGGAGGGGTTAAGATTAAGACCCGACACTTTACCAAAGGATTGAAGCTGCTGATACATCGTATTCACCGAACTAAGATCTCCCGACAAAGCAACGTAACATCATCGACAAACGCGAGATGAGTAATGCCAAGAGTACTCGCACTTCGAATGAAAGCGGAAGCCCGGCAAGCCGGGAAGCCTCGCTTAAGCATTCTGGAAAAGTACTCCATACAGCAAATAAACAGATAAGGCGATAATGGGTCACCTTGCCTGATACCGCTTTGACCCTTGAAGTAGCCATAAAGATTACCATTGACCGCGACCGAGTAGGAGGCTGTGGAGACACACTGCATAATCAGATGAACAAAACCCGAAGGAAGCCCAAGCAATCCAAGAATATTCTCCAGAAAATCCCACTGAACCGAGTCAAAGGCTTTCCTGAAATCAATTTTCATAAGACATTTTGGAGAAGTCCGCTTGCGACCATATTCCCGAAGCAATTCTTGGACCAGAAAAATATTATCTGCCATTTTCCGCCCCCCCAAAAAAGCATTCTGCAAAGGGCTAATAATATCCGGCAAAACACGAGCTAGCCTGTCCGATAGAAGCTTAGAGATTACTTTATAGATGACATTACAGCAGGATATCGGCCGGAAATCACTCGGATAATTGACATTATCAGATTTAGGGATAAGAGCAATAATAGAGTGATTTATCTGCTTAAGCATTCTCCCAGAGATGAAAAAATCCTGAACCGCCAAGACAAAGTCAGTCCCCACAATATCCCACGCTTTTTTAAAGAAAAAAGCAGAGTAACCGTCTGGCCCAGGAGCTTTGTCGTTACCAATACTAAACAAAGCCGCCTTAATGTCATCACCTGAAAAAGGAGCTAAAAGACTGTCATGGGCAGAGGGATTAAGACACGGTCCACACCGAATAACTTCTAAATCCAAAGCTTCTGTGTCTTTTGTCACTCCCAGGAGGTTCTGATAGAATTTAACAAATTCAGCCCCAACCTCTGATTCTGAATTGGTAGGAACTCCATTACTGCTCATAATAGAGGCTATGAACCTCTTTCGCTGCTTCTGACCCATGATAGCGTGAAAGAAGCTGGTGCCCCTATCACAATCTTTGAAGTCATTAAACTTGAGCTTCTGACTAAAAAACATTTTCTCCGCAGATTTAAGATGGACCAACTTGCTACGCATTTGTCGCTCAATGTCCAAGAGTTGAGAGTTGTCCCTGTCATCCTGCAAAGATTCTTGGAAATGCCGAAGCTCACCTTCCATACTAGTAACCCTCTCCGAAATGTGATCGTAATGATGCTTACCCAACTCCTTCAAATGGTAATTTTAACCTCTTCGCTTTAGAGCATAAAACAAACATCGGAGAGCCATAGACCTCCAGTATTCCACGAATCAGCCCAGTCAAATCAAGGAAGTTCTCATGCAGCCCCCACATATTAAAGAATTTGAAACACCGCGCCCAATGGCGGGACTACTACCAAGCCTAATAATAGCCTGAGAATGATCTCGAAAATGGACCCGGGGAATCATAATGGACTCGAAGAGCACATTGAATAGAGGACCAAGCGTGGTTCACCAGAACTCTATCAATCTTTGTCCAAATCCTACCATTAGACCAAGTGAAATGACTGCCTGAATAGTTAACATCAGCTAGGCCCAAGTCAGAACAACAATGAAAAAAATCTGAAGTTTCATAACCAGTCACTGGCTCTCCATTATGCTTATCCGCCGGAGACATAACAGCATTGAAATCACCAAGAATCATCCAAGGCGTACACGAGTCCCAACATCTAAGATCATTCCAAAGAGTCCGACGAGCAACAACCGTATTAAAACCATAAACAAAAGTAGCTTTGAAACTGACTTGATGGACCAGACTACAGATGGAGACATGAAGCCCCTGCGCTGAACTAGCAATTAAATCCACTGAGACAGAGGACGGGTTCCAGAACACAATGACCCGAGCCCAAGTACCCGCTACTTCTGCATTGGACAAAAACTTCCAATTCTTCAGACGAAACTTCTGCATATTTGCAACCTTAGCCGCAGAAAGCTTAGACTCCAACAAACCAAAAACATCCACACCTTTCTTCCTGATGAGGTTAACAACCTCATGCTGCTTCAGAGGACTATTAAGCCCCCTGATATTCCAACAGTAGATTAACATAACTGCTTCGGAGCTAAGGCCTTCAGCCCTTTGCTCCTAGCAAGATCACCTGATCGCCGAATACCACTCCGCGTGGTCATACCACAGAGCTGGTCCACATCTATGCCCACCGAACAACCTGGATCCCCCAGACTAGACACAACAACTCCATTAGCACTTGCCACTTTAGATTTCCCATTTCTTCTTTTTACCACCGTCCATTCCCCGGCATCAGTTTCCATTTGCGTGGGATCAACCCGTTGCGCATCAAGAGACTCATTCAAAGGAGAAGAAACTTGCATATCATTAGGCCGAAACTGCTGCCCACAATTTGTTGGCCGAGAGGCATCTTCACAATTAGTTGGCCGAGAGGGCTCTTCACAATTAGTCGGCTGAGATGGCTCATCACTCAACTGCAGCTCAATTGACTTTACCTGATCTGGAATCACTTTTTTAACTGGCACCCACCTTTTCACTAATCCTTTCTCAACTGCCTCAACTACTGTAATGGGAGCTGAAGCCACTTTCTTTTCAGACGAGTGCGGACAAAGAGAAGTGTTATGCCCGATAACTCTACAATGCTTACAATATCTCGGCAAAGTTTCATAAACAATTTTCTGATTCACAGATGTACCATTAGGCAGCGCAAGTTTCACAGAATGTTTAAGATCAGCAAGCAAGTCAATCTCCACCAGGATTCGAGCAAATGAAAGTCGGGACATAGAAGACGTTAATACATCACACTGAACAGGCTTTCCAAGAACACTCCCAATCTTAGACAAACAGACTGGCGACCAACATTGCAACGGGAGATTAGGAAGCTTAATCCAAACCGGGACAGTGGACATATCCGCAGTTGAAAAATCAAAAAATTCAGGCATGGATTTTAATATCAAAGGTCTACCATACACTAGGTACGGACCTCCACTAAGCACAGCAAGCTTATCTTCCTCATGCAAAAATCGATAAACTAACCAACCCGATTCATGTATGGTTAGTGAAGCCTTACATTTCCAGGAATTAACAATAATATGATTAAGAGCTTTGAATCCCGGAAATTTACCCGCAACATACCCCACAATACAATACTTCCAAACATCCTTAAGATTACCAAGATCATTTTCAAGCAAGGAACACGAAGAAGCATTAATGAGTTCAGAAAAGTGTACCAATTTAGTCCCACTTTCGGCACTACGATTGGAGGAGAATAAGTCCTTCCATTTCCCACTCTTCGCAGCCATGTTCCCCAGTTTGTCGCTATCTTTTGGGCCATTATTTTCCACATCATTGGCTGGAGAAGAAGTGGAACCAGTACCATCCATTTCCTTAGCATGGGAAGAGGAAGAACAACCACCATTACTGCCACCTGCTGCTGCCGAGAGCTGGATAGAGGGAACATCAGCCCCTAATTTCTCCTTTCCTCTAGCTAAGACTACTGTCAAGCCATCATGCTCCTTAACGTTGGAAGGAGAAGATTGAGAAGGAACAGCCAAAGGGACAGTCCCAACCGGGAGGGTAACAGCCCCTAGTCTCTCTATTTCTTTTACTAACGTTTCGGACACAGCATCGCAGCAGCCAAAATGATTCTTAAGAGTTTCTGACATAACTTCACCGCAGCCAACATGATTTTTAAAAGTTGAAGGAGAAGGAGGAGGATGAGCCGAGAGCTGGAGGGGAAGAATCCCATCATCTCCTCTACCTACAACAGCATCGACGTCAACAACACCTTCTAGCAGGAGGGAGGGATTCCCGCCATTCCCACTGCCCAGAATTTTAGCAGCCCCTTCATCTTCGTGTGCACTAGAGTGTGCGTGGCTTTCATGCATCAAAAGACAAGCTTCATCCCCCTTATGAGACATAGGAGAAAGAAAGAAAAACTTTGAAGCACTAGCTTCATCTTCCATGCAGCAGTGAGAGCTGACTTCTTCATCTTCTTCTTCTTCCTCATCACTATCTTCAAATTGTGTATAGTTAGGAACGGAACTGCCTTGGGACGTGGGAGGGCTTGGGCCTTTGTTGTCATTCCCTTGCAAAGAGGATGGGGGAGAGGTTGATGCTGCTGAAGTGGCAGCTGCAAGAGCATAAACCAGCGCTTGCCGCAGCTCCTCACCTTTCTTCAATTTCTTGGCAGCGGTTTTCTTCTTGTTTGGAGCCATCGAACTAGCACGTTATTGACCTAATGCAGCAGCTATTCTAACCTCAGCATGCTGATAAAAATTTATTAATTGTCCAGATCACAGATATTGGACATACAAGTGAATGAAGCAGAAAGATAGAAAAACTCATTCACTTGTATGAGTTTTTCCATCCCCATTTCTCAGCAGCAGCAGCAACTACCTTAGCCTCAGGGCCATGGCCAGTGCTTTTTGTTGGAAATAAATAAATAAAAAACCTGATGAACAAACAACTACTGTTAAAATCACTGTCAGGAATTTTGAACACTGCCCAGAAAAACAGACACTGTTGAGATCAACAAAATTTCTGCCTAGGTTTTGCAGAAACTTGAGATACAAGGCAGATGAAAATAAACAACTTTCAATGAGATAGATTTTTGGAGCAGAATTACTCGAGGTTACTTCCATCCCTTGGATTTATTTATAGAAGAAAATTGAATACAAGAATAGGAATTCTAGTCTATTACAACTTCTTCAACTAAACTAGGAAAATTTAAAACTTTTTAAATAGGAAATAGCTAGCATACTGTTATCAACAATTTGATCTTTATTGAAGCATAAATTAAATTGTTTAAAAATATTATTAGTTAGAAATTGGACTGCGAAACAATTTGTTCTTAAAAAAACAACTTTTTCCACACGTTAACTCACTCAAGTTCAATAATTTAGGAAGCATATAAAGAGTATCCCATAACAATTGGGATGCTTATAAATAAGAAATATGACAACTCTAATTTCCTAATGTGTGGAGATTTGTACAGGTCACGCCAACAATAACAAAGGGATGCAAATCAGGAAAATAACTCTGTTGTTGCAGATCAGGCAAGGGACTCCCCATGGTGCCGTGACCAAAGCTGGAGCTGCTGCAAAAGTGGCTTTCTTTTATTGTTATTGTTTTATTTTAATTATTGCTTTCCAAGTTAAAATAGGAAATCAAGGCTGTTATGGTTTCCTAGTTATTTACGTTCCTATTTAGAACAGAGGACCACCTTAGTACTTAAAGATTGCTGAAATAAGACAGAGGGTAACTTTAGTTTGATTCCAGATTGCTTAAGCAAAACAGTTTCTAGACACTCGGATCAGAACAGCTTTTTGCAGGTAAACCTTTTTTTGCTTGATTTTTCCAGATTGCTTGATTTTTCCAGATTGGATATCTCAAGTGTAGAAATTTTATTGAGAAACTTTGGAGTTTGGATCAATTTTAGTTCCCAATACTAAATCAATTTGTCTTTCTCGGTTCTTATAATCCTTGAATTCATTGTTTTTTTCTTCTTCATTTCCTAACTAATTTTAACTTGTTATTTCACTTTCAACCTTCCCTTTTACATTTAATGTAACTTCCATTCACTATTTTGACCCTGATCGATCTGTTTTGGCATCATGTTGACTGATCTTTTTTTGTTTTTTCTACAGAGCCGCTCGTCAAGATGCTTCGAAAGAATGATCCAGTTTTGCATCATGTTGACAGATCTTTTTGGGAATATGCTGAGAAGATGGATGATGGTTGCATGGGGTGTAAGTATTGTGGGCATGTATTTGCCAAAGGTAGTTCCATTTTGAGGATCAGATATCATTTAGCAGGATTGTAGGCCGTGGTGTTAGTGTTTGTGGACAAGTGCTTCAAGATGTCCAAGAAGCAGCCCTTGCAGCAATTGATAGCCCTCTAGAGAAGAAAGTTGAAACTGGAGCAGGCTCAAGCAATAACGAGGTCACTCATCCACCAAAGCATCTATTTTTTCTGGCCTTGGAAGTTATCATGATCAACTTTCAGTAAAACACGATGTCATTATGGATGATGTTAAAGAGAAAACAGAACCCATAGCTAGCATGTTGGAGCAAAGCAATGCAATACTTAATAAATCGCCAGGTGATGATGGAAGGATACAAGTGGGAGCTGACGGCTTGGAACAAGGTGCAGAGGAAGAGTTAATTTGCTTGCATCCTGAAGCAGAAAGTGGCATGGAAAACACCTGTGCAGAATATATTCAGCATGTTGACAGGAATGACTCCCTAGGTAAATTGTTTTTTTTTTTTTTATCTTACCATGTTGTTTTTCACATGGAACTATGGTTTGAATCTTTGGAGTGGGATCATTAATAGTTTTTCACAGGAAGCATATGTATTACGTATGAATAAATTAATTGACATGTTTAGGGATAACATTGTCCTGGCCTTTGGAATGTGGTAATATTGTAGTTGAACAATAAATATGGCCCCATGATTCTAATATATGATTTATTGTCAATTATTTTATCTGATCCTGATGTAACTTTCATTAATTCTTATTCAGTATTTTTTCCCTTAAGGCATCGTGTTGACATGTATCTTTTTCTTCTCTTTTTTACAGAGCCACTGATCAAAATGACTAGACCAAATGTTCGATTTCGGGAAGATGTTGTAAAGCTGCATGATGATAGAGAGGAGTGTATTTTCTGTGGTCATATGTTTGCCAAACATACATCCACTACGAGGATCAGACACCATTTGTCAGGAGAGACAGGGAAGGGTGTTGAACCATGTGTTGGCAATGTTCCTAAAGAAATTAAAGAGGTAGCTTTAGGTAGAAATGGCTCTTCTAGCACGCCCCCTGGTGAAGATTTAGCAAGTGGATTAGCTGATCAAAGGTTGGAAGACACTGCTTTTCTATTCGATGAGAGTAGGGGAGATCCATTACCTACTAGCTCTACAGTGCTAGTGGGTCGACCATTTGAAGAGAATACAAGACAAATACGGTCTTGGATAATGGATGATGAAGTCTCAACCATTGGCATCTACGGAATGGCGGGGGTTGGTAAAACAGAATTGCTAAAACATCTCCATAATGACCTTCTACAAAGTAAGGACATTCCTCATCGTCTTTACTGGGTGCGCGTGTCTCAAAATTACAGCAATGAAAGATTGCAGAATCTAATTGCTAAATCTATTGGCGTAGATCTTTCAAGTGAAGATGATGGTCTGCGTAGATCTGTCAAATTGTCAAAAGAACTACTACGGTAGAATAAAAATTGGATCCTTATTTTAGATAATATGTGGGATTGTTTTGAGCCACACATAGTGGGGATTCCAGAGTCAAATAAGAGATGCAAGCTGATTGTTTCAACTCGATCAAAAGAAGTTTTTCTAAAGATGGGTAGTCCAAGCATCATCAAAATAGATACTCTTTCACATGAAGAAGCTGTGTCTTTGTTCATGATGAAACATGGACAGGACATTGAACTTTCTCCAGAAAAGAAACGAATTGCAAAATGTATTTTAAATGAGTGTGGTCGTTTGCCGGTAGGAATAATAGCAATGGCTGGATTCATGAAGAGCTTGAGGTACGACCGCTAATGGAAGAATGCTTTACAAGACTTGATACAATCAAGTGCTGGCCAATCTCACATGGAAATGGTATTCTCATCGTTGAAATCAAGCTATACCCACCTAAAGAAGCATGATCAGAAAAAAGGTTTCTTGTACTGTGCATTATTTCCCAAAGCCTTCATGATCCCTAGAGATGATTTGATAGCTTATTTGATTGATGAGGGAGTGATAGAAAAGCAGGAAAGTAGGGAGGCAGAATTTCGCAGAGGCCATGGTCTGCTTGATAGACTTGAAGATGCCTGCTTATTGGAAAGTATTGATGGTGGTAGTGCTGTCAAGATGCATCACTTGATCAGGCACATGGCTGTCGAAATATATCAAGTGCGCGGTTCAGTCATGATTAAAGCAGGTGCGAAATTAAAAAATTTGTCGGGTGCAGGAGAATGGGAGGAGAGTCTTGTGACTGCTTCACTAATAGAAAACCAAATTAAAAAAATTCCTTCCAGACATTCACCAAGGTTCCCCTCGCTATCAACTCTATTGTTATCCTATAATAAAGAGTTGGCATTGATTGACGATACATTTTTCAACCAGCTGCATGGGCTCAAGATCCTTGATCTGTCTCACACGGTTATTGTAAAATTGCCTGATTCTGTCTCTAATTTGGTGGGGCTCACTACATTATTGCTCATTGATTGTAAGATGTTAGTGCATGTACCATCATTAGAAAAGCTCGGGAAAATGAGGAGGTTAGATCTCTATCGCACTGCACTTGAAAATATTCCTCAAGGCTTGGAATGTTTATCTGAACTGAGGTATCTTAGAATGAGTAGCTGTGGTCAAAAGAATTTTCCTGGTTGGGTATTACGTAAACTCTCTCACTTGCAAGTCTTTATACTTGGATGGGGGGAAAATGCTCCGATGACTGTTAAAGGAGAGGAAGTAGGATGCCTGGAGAAATTGGAAGATTTGGAATGCCATTTTAATGGTCACTCTGACTTAGTGAAGTTTTTCAATTATCGGGATCAGACCCACTCACTCAAAACTTACAAAGTTCGTGTAGGACACTCAAATGAGAAGAATGATGGTTGCAATGTAAAAACGTGTTATAGAGAGAAAGCAGTGGGGTTCGATAATTTGAGTGTAAGCAAAGATGGAGATTTTCATTCCATATTCCGAAATAATAATCAAGAACGAATGAGTGGGGAGGGTAGTAGCATGGAGAGCTTCGCTTCATCTTCTAGGTTCTGGTCTGCTCCATTACCATTGCCATCTAATAATGGTAAGTTCTCTTGTCATAAAGAGTTCTATTGTTTTGGATGTAAGAGTATGAAGAAGTTGCTCCCTCATGTCTTCCTGGAAAACCTAGAAGTGATTGAAGTTAGTGAATGTGAGAAAATGGTGGAGATAATAGAAACAGAATCAGATGAAAGCAGCCGCAGCCGCAGCAGCAGCACCAAACTCGAACTTCCAAAGTTGATCAAAAACATTGAAATTGATTGAATTACCAGAATTGAAAAGCATTTTTAGTGCAACACTGATTTGCGATTCTCTCGAAGTAATTCACATAAAGAATTGTGAGAAGCTGAAGAGGATACCAATTTTCCTTCCGTTTTTGGAAAGTAACCAGTCATCTCCTCACCCTTCTCTTGAAATAATAATACACCCAGAAGAACGGTGGGAGTCAGCTTTGGAGTGGGACCATCCTAACGCCAAGGATGCCCTTCGTCGCTTTGTAAAGTTTCAGTAGGAGACGATTGCCGTTAATGAGATCAGGTAAGCATTATGCTAATTCCTTTATCTCAATCCCCTTTAATTTAATTTTAATGAATTAGCTTCAGCCACAAAATGATTGATTCCTCTATATATTTATTATTTATAGGAGTAAAATTTAATTTGTCTACTATATTCATGTGGAATTGAAAGACTGTTTTGTTTTTAAAGAATGGATTTTAAATGAGAATTTGATTGGCTTCAACGCTCATGGCTTTTAATTACTTGGTGATCTTTTGTAGGCCGATGGAGAAGAAAGACCAGCCACTTATTTAACAAGGATTGGAAGAAAGCATACTCTGAGTAGAGAGGCTGCTATGAATATCGTTGGGGTTTCTGAGGCTTGTCATTCACCTGCTCTCATTCATAGATATCTTAAGCCTGGCAACTTATTGTTTCATGGTGTTCTTAATGTTGGAAAATTGGAAAAGCTCTAAAATCTGAAATTGATAGAAATTGAAGAACAAAAATAAAATCATAAATATTGGAATGAATCACATTCATTCATTCCATAAAATCATAGTATTTGGAATGAAGTACATCCATCCATTCATTCCATAAAATCATAAATATTGGAATGAAGTACATCCATCCATCCATTCAATTTATTAAATTGAAAACTTTGCCTATTTATAGGCTTACAAAAACTAGAAATTGAAATAAACTAGAACTCTCAATAGATAGGAGAGATTATTGGATAAGGATAGGATTTATGATAAATCCTATCAAAGATAATCATAAAAACTATTTAGAATTCTATGGCTAAAAACTTCTTATCTTCTTATCTTCATATCTTCAAAGCTAATCTCATTAAAATCTAACATGACCACAGATTTTGAACTCAGTGATATTCTACAACCATGTTTGGTACCTTTAATTCTTGTTTTGGTGTTATACAATGAATGGTTTCTTATGTTCATCTTGGATTCCATGTTTTCATTCAATGTTTTTCTTTCATTCGCCCCTTCAAAACCTTTTCATCGTTGTCTTTTGCAGGTAAAAGTTGGGAATGATTTCTGATAACTAAGATTTTACTGCTACAGCAGATTATTGTTGGAAAATTCCTGAGGCAGGATCACTAACTGTTCTTATGCTTGTTGCCCAGAAAAACACTCACTGTTCAGATCAGTGAGAACTTTTGCTTTATTTTGCAGAAAACTTGAGAACCACGGCAAACCAGATTTAATCAATTCTTAGGCTGAAAATTTAGAGCAGAATTACTTGAGGTTACTGCCATTCCTTAGAGTTTTATTTATAGAAGAAAATTGAATCCTTACAATAATAGGAAATCTAGTCTATTACAAATTCTAGTCTAATTAGGAAATTGAAAATAACTAAAAGAACTTGATCAACACTTGATCTTATTAAACATAAATTAAAATACGAATGATCTTTTAACTTCAATCCAGTTGCAGTCTTGGAATCAAAGTCTTCAATCTTCAACAATTATCACTAATATCTCTCTAGTCTCATGTTTGGCCATTTCATGAAATGCTTATGAGTTGACCGCCAATGTTGTTTCAGTTGTAGGATATCTGGATACATAGCCTGCAATTCCAATTACATACTTGTTTCAGGTATCAGATCCCCTTATGCAGAAATTTGGTCCTTTATTTTTGAAGTTTTTCGCTGACCATTCAAAATCTATTGAATTTTGGAACCTGCCTCATCTTATCTGATGAACACTTCCTTATTAGAAACAATTGAGTTCATCCTTTAATGCTACCTACCGATTTATAAAGGCATTGGTTTTTATCCTATTTCCTTTCATCCTTTATCAGCATCAGAAATTCTAATGGGTTATCTGTTGGCGTGAGTTGTCAACAGAGGATTCTTTGGAGAGATTAAAGGGATTCCTTTATTTTTTGATTTCCACTAATTATGGAATACCAGTTGATTCTAGCCTGGATTCATGCATGACGTGACAGTAATTACCTATCTAGAATGGGTCTCCTCTGTCTATACCATATAAATATACTCTTGTATGATGTAAAAGTATGAATAAAAGTTGGTAACTTTTTTTCATGATATTAGAGCAAAAGTTGTGATTTTTTCTTTTCTTTTCTTTTCTATTTGAAGAGCAATGACAGAATGAACTCCCTTAAAAGAGGGTTCCCAAGGAGAAAATTCAATCCTTGCAGACTTAACTACCAAAATATTACACATGTTAAACCAGAGATCTACCCCACTAAGTCAAGAGTTTGCTGGTACACCAATTGGATGACACCAATTAGGATCGAGTTGGATGACACCAATCTCAAGCAGAGACAAAGTTGGTATATTTAAACGGGTACCTTTCACAACCCCAAGAGAGTGATCCTAACTTCAGAAAATACAAGTGAATGAAGCAGAGATATAGAAAAACTCACACATTCCGTCCCCATTTCTCAGCAGCAGCAGCTACCTTACCCTCAGGGCCATGGCCAGTGCTTTTTGTTGCAAATAAATAAAAAAAACCTGATGAACAAACAACTACTGTTCAAATCACTGTCAGGAATTTTGAACATCTTGCGAGAAAAAACAGTACACTTTGTTGAGATCAACGAAATTTCTGTCTGGGTTTTGCAGAAACTTGAGATACAAGGCAGATGAAAATAAACAACTTTCAATGAGATTTTTGGAGCAGAATTACTCGAGGTTACTGCCATCCCTTGGATTTATTTATAGAAGAAAATTGAACACAAGAATAGGAATTCTAGTCTATTACAACTTCTTCAACTAAACTAGGAAAATTTAAAACTTCTTAAATAGGAAATAGCTAGTATACTGTGATCAACAATTTGATCTTTATTGAAACATAAACTTAAAAGCTAAACACTCCTAATGATCTTCTTAATCTTCGTTTGCAGTCTTGGAATCAAAATCTTCTTCAATCTTCAACACTTTTAAGGCAGTAGCCAAATGATTCCTTGGTAAGGTAAGGAAGCTTGTGAAATGTCCGATTCTCCTTTGAATAGATGAAACACTACTTTCTGAAATCAAAGTAGAATTCTTCCACATCTCCTGGAGTTGAGGATGCTGCCAACTATGCATGCATGTAAAGGAAATTTTGCAGGGAAAAACATATAGTAGGAGATAAAGCGAAGTTATAACCATATAAATTAAAGTTGCTGCTTCCTTCCTTCCTAGCAACTTCTTTATTGTCAAACAATTCAACTATTTTCCTTTCCACATCTCATCAGAATGAACTAGCTTAATCGACAGTGTTCTTCTCTGATCTCTTCTTACGAATATATATCGCTTCGACAAGCCGACGACTTGAAGAAGAACATCAATAGCTGAATCCGGGTATATTATCTTTTCTTCTTCCCATGTTATTATTGTTTTGATCTCTTAAGTGTAGAAATTTTATTGAGAAACTTTGCAGTTTAGATCATTTTCTGTAGTTCACAAAACTAAATCAATTTGTCTTTTTCGGTTCTTATAATCCTTGAATTCATTGTTTTTTTCCTTTTCATTTCTTTACCCTTTTTAACATGTGATTTCAGTTTCAGCCTTCCCTTTTACAGTTAATGTAACTATGGAGGGAGGCATGTAGAAATGGCACAGCAAGGAGATGCTCTTTCCCCTGGAGCGCTCGAAGATTGGATGGATAGCATCACCGATAAAGAGACTACACCGAGAAACGAACGAGTCCAGAGCATCCCGGAGAGAGAGAGAGCTTCTCTTGAGAGGCCAACCATTACTCAAGCTGATGAGCCTCGAGGAAATTCATCCCACCCGATAGATCTATTGTGTCTTGGGCATGGAAGATATTGTTGGAAGTTAAGTTGATTACTAGCTTAACAAAACAATTGCAAAAGACTTGAAGAAAAGGATCGACAGTAAGGAAGAAGAGGCAGTTTGTTTCTGTTTTTATATAGCATGTGATTGTTTGTTACATTTCTGTTAATTGTAATTGAATTCTCTTCTTTTACTTCTGCATTTGTTCCTTGTTAAACTGTCTGGGATGGAGAGTCATTTAATTTTCTTGACCTGGAAGCTTGCAGACCCTTTATACATTAATACCATTGAAATTAATGGCAACATGATCTGGATCGGCCAGTGTATAAGGTGATGATTGCTACCTTGTTAAGCTCCTCCTCTGTTTCATTGCAATGTTCGGTTCGGTTTTTGTCTAAATAAACAACCAATTCAAAAAAGGGTATTTGTTATAAATCAAATTGATCAGTGTTTTTTGTTTTTGTTTTTGTGTGAATGACTAGATCAGGTTATGGTACAAGCAAGTATTCACAACTGTCGCACCCCAAAAAAATAATTATGTAAATGCGGCGTCGTGACGACTCGTCCCCGTGAGCGGGGGATTAAATGTCGGGGGGTTCTCTATTTGAAAAAAAAGGGAGTCGCCACCTAGTATTAATGGTTACTAGGAAACCTAAAACCTGGTCTTTCAGAGATTCTAGGGTAAGGGGCTGGTTGCGTAAAGGGAAGGTTTTAGCACCCCTAGTACGCCCTACCTAAGGTAAGCTGCTTGACGTTTGGCTTGTTTATGATTTGATCTATCAAAACAAATGTAAAATAAATGGCAAATAGGATATTACTCCACCGAATATTTTGGATATTAATCCCTTAGGATTTATTTATCCAAATACCAACAGTGAATAATAGCATATTATTCCCGCCGAATATTTTGGATATTAACCCCTTAGGATTTATTTACCCAAATACTGATGGTGAATAATAGCATATCATTCCCGTCGAATATTTTGGATATTGACCCCTTAGGATTTATTTACCCAAATACCGAAGGTGAATAATAGTATATCATTCCCGTCGAATATTTTGGATATTAACCCCTTAAGATTTATTTACCCAAATATCGACAGTGAATAATAGCATATCATTCCCGTCGAATATTTTGGATATTAACCCCTTAGGATTTATTTACCCAAATACCGATGGTGAATAATAGCATATCATTCCCGCCGAATATTTTGGATATTAACCCCTTAGGATTTATTTATCCAACTACCGATGGTGAATAATAAATTCCTAAAAAAAGATTTTTATATTTTTTTTGAATATTGGCCAATACCCTTTGGATTTTACAAACATGTTGTAAAATCTCAAAATGCAAGAAATAACTTTTTTTCTTTGCGAAATCCATGCTAAAACTCATTTTTTCTTCAAAACTCAAGATAATATATTTTTTTTCAAAAGAAAAAATAATTTTTTAAAATATGCTAGTGTATTGGCCTTATGCAAGAAAACAACACATTTTTCTTTTAATAAAATATTTTTTGGAAAATTGTATTTTTTTATATTTATTTTAAAATATATATATTATATATAGTATATATATATGGGTGAGGCTGCATGACCCACTCGTTGGAGCTTAGTGCCCTGACCCGCCCCTTGTAGGTTTGAGCTGCCCTGACCCATGCTACGTAGTTGGGCTGCAGCCCGACTTATCTGAAATGGACCCGCGGCCCAAACAATAAGGTGTTGGGTCCTGGCCCGTTTATTCTATGATGGGCTTAGGCTCATTGTTTTCTTGGACTGGAATTTCAATCCAGATGGCCATAAGCCCATCGTTCCCTCGGGCTGGGCTAAGGCCCCATATATTCATGGGTCAGGGCTGGACTTTCCAGCCAATATGGGCTGGAAGTCCAGTTCCTTTAGTGGTCGGGCCGGGTGCCAAACCCGGCCCAAACTGACCCGACCCGGGGAGTGAACGAATTCACTCCCCTGCATGCAAAATGAAGAAGATGAACAGTAACAATGTGATTTTCCAAGTGTGAAGAAATGCGTACCTGTTTACACCGTTGTGTAGAGGAGGTCGAGGTGATTCTTGTGGTCGTTGTTTCGTCGGAGATGGTGGACTGTGGTGGCCGGAATGGTCGTCGGAAAACTCTCGGTCACGTTGCAGAGGCTGCTGCTATTTGCTTTCGTTGCCTCTCCTTTCGCCTGAGATGGTGGAAGAGTTGCTGGGGTCAAGAGTAGGCTTATGGTGATGAGAAAGAGGGACAATGGTGGTCGACGGTGATGAGGTCCGGCTGGCCGAGAGTAAGGAAGAAAATAGAGGTCTGTTTTTCAGAGAGAGATAGGCAGAGTAAACGAAGGGAAAATGCCGAAAAGAGCAGGAAGAAGATTAAAAAAAAAGCTCTCTAATTTTCTCTACTTCTCTGCATGTTTTCACAATATTTCTCACGTCAATCTCTTCCCCTTTT
The DNA here is from genome assembly GCA_029030765.1 of Salix suchowensis. Lineage (NCBI taxonomy): Eukaryota > Viridiplantae > Streptophyta > Magnoliopsida > Malpighiales > Salicaceae > Salix > Salix suchowensis. The sequence goes on along the minus strand of CM054998.1, from coordinate 14,124,552 downwards.
CCCCTTCAACGTGCACTGCTATTTATAGCAGAGAAGACCCAAGTTCGGCCATGCAGTGTTTAATGCCATGTTGAGGAACAACTAAGCACATCGATAAAAATCAAGAAGGAGATCACGCTGGAGATACATTTAGGAAGAAAATCACGGTTGACTTGATTTGAAAAGGAAAAAATCAAATTGAAAAAATCAGCTAAGCACATCTTGCTTTGCGATGGAGAAAAAAATCAAATTGGAAAAGGAAACAAAATTTTGAATGCTCTGCCGAGATCATCTGTGAATTGGGAAGAAAATCAAATTGAGAAAAAAGGAAGGAAATTTTGATTGATCCGCCTCGTAGAGAGTGAGAATGAATTGGGAAGAAAATCAATTTAATGCATGCTTTGGAGCAGTGAAATTGGATTGATCTCGTCAATCAATGCGCCCAAAAAAAACAATGAAAATGCATGCTAGAACGAGTGCATGCTTCCTTTTTATGCAGATTTCAAAAAAATCAAAAGAAGGTAAAAATATGATTTGGTCCTTTAAAAATTCTAAAAATGCACCCAATTTGATTTAAACTTTTTATGCAATTAAATCCCATCAAAAATTCAATCTCAACCTTGACTTTGCGCGACTTTCTAAACTGGTCCTCGGCTTCTGATTTTCGCGATTTAACCCTCAATCGGCCATTAAACTCCAAATTGCTCGATTTCGCCCTTGAACCCAAAATCTGTTTTTGAAATACTTTTTTTTGAAACATAAAAAATAAAAAGTCAAAAATTGGGTAGCAACAGATGCCCCCTCTTTACAATGCTTACGACTAAAGTCTTGTAAAAGACTTTAAATAGTAAGCGTTATAAAGAAAAACAGAATGAAGGATATGGATCTCGTTTTTCTGGGTGACCTACCCAAGCTAGATATGAAGGGTCTCATTTTTCTGGGTGACCGACCCGGTTAGCATGGCCTCATTTGATGGGTGACCGACCCGGTTAGCATGGCCTCATTCGATGGGTGACCGACCCGGTTAGCATGGCCTCGTTCGATGGGTGACCGACCCGGTTAGCATGGCCTCATTCGATGGGTGACCGACCCGTGGTCTCATTTTTCTGGGTGACCGACCCATCTCGAGCAACATCAATCTTTAATTCATCATCGATCTTCAATTCATCTTCCATGATTTTGCTGACCTGAGATTCTGCTTCTCTATATATTCCAAAACTCGAAATCACATCAACTTTCGCCACCTTTCCTGTCAGGTTAGTGTTATGACAATAAAATGCATGTTTTTGTTACCTCTATAGAAACATAGGTCCCCCCTGTCCGTTGTGGTCTTCCTTCATAGGATATGTTTCTCATGCTATATTTTCACGCTGGGTGAAGAGACTTTTGTTCCACAGGGCCCTTTATAGCTCCATTGAAATTTCCTTTTTTTTTTTTTTTTTTTTTTTAAATATGTTTGACGATGTCTAAAAAAACTCAAACCGATGTATACTTTAAAGAAATATTCAAAACATGGCTTTGTTTATGCAAATTGACACTTCCAATGCAAAAATCACATTTTTATGATTTTTAAAACATAAATCAATATTATAAAATCATGCTTTGAAAAATTTTCTTGCAACGAGAATTCATGGCCGAATTTTATCTTATTGAGGAAGGTTACAAAATATCAGGCATAATATTTCTTTACAGAGTCGGAATTCACAGGCCTGACTAGATCTTCTCCATCCATTCTAGATAATAGCAAAGCTCCTCCCGAGAATGACTTTTTCACCACATAAGGGCCTTCATAGTTCGGGGCCCATTTACTCTGATCTTGCCCTGGTACACACAATATCTTCTTTAATACCAAATCGCCTTCTTGGAATTTTCGAGGTCGGACTTTCTTATCATATGATCTGGCCATCCTTCTTTGGTATAGCTGATGATGACAGATTACGGCTAACCTCTTTTCGCGATCAAATTCAAGCTGTTCATATCGACCTTTGCCCATTACGCTTCATCTAGTTCGAGTCTATCAATACTCTTAATGATGGGATTTCTACCTCTAAAGGCATTACTGCCTCCATTCCATACACCAACATGTACGGAGTGGCTCCTGTTGAGGTCCGAACTGCGGTACGATATGCATGAAGGGGCAAGCGGCAACATTTCATGCCAATCCTTATAGGTGACTACCATTTTCTGAACAATCTTCTTGACATTCTTATTAGCAGCTTCTACAGCACCATTCATCTTTGGCCTATAAGGGGAGGAATTTGAATGCTTGATCTTCCATTTAGCACAGAGTTCTGTTATCAACTTCCCATTGAAGTTCTGTGCATTATCAGTTATAATCTTTTCTGGTGGCCCGTACCGGCATATCAAATCTCTCTCAACAAACTTCTTTACCACCTTTTGTGTTACATGAGCAAATGACCCGGCCTCTACCCATTTTGTAAAGTAGTCGATTGCCACGAGGATGAACCTATGACCATTGCTGGCTTTAGGGTTGATAGGTCCAATCACATCGATTCCCCACATCGCAAAAGGCCATGGAGATAACAAGTTAAATAGAGGGGTCGGAGGGGCATTCATTTTGTCACCGTAGATCTGACACTTATGACACTTGCGGACATAGTCAATGCAATCCTTCTCCAATGTCATCCAAAAGTAACCAAATCTTTGTATTTTCCTAGCCATCATATGTCCACTAGCGTGGGTCGAGCAGATCCCTTCATGGACTTCTCGTAATGCGCTTCTGGCTTCAACTCCATCTAGGCATCTCAGCAAAGTCCCGTCAGATGACCTCTTATACAAAACTTCTCCATCAAGATAAAAATCCATTGCCATTCTCCTCAAAGTCTTCTTTTCGATGTTGGATGCCCCCATGGGATAAGCCTGATTTTGGATGAAGTTCTTGATATCGTAGTACCACGGGTTTCCATCTACTTCCCCTTCAACTGAGCAACAATGAGCTGGGTTATTCCTGATGTCAATGTGTATTGGCTGCAAATTTTGCCCGAAGTCTATTCTAGCCATAGAAGCTAGTGTAGCCAAGGCGTCTGCAAACTGATTTCCTTCCCTTCCTAGATGTGTGAACTCTATCTCCTCAAATTCATCAGCTAGTTTAGACAGATATTCTTGGTAGGGTACTAGCTTTTCTTCTTTGGTTTGCCATTCCCCTTTTACCTGACAAATAATTAGCATCGAATCCCCATAAACATCTATCTTCTTTACGTTCAACTCCAACGCAGTCTCTAAACCAAGAATACATGCCTCATACTCGGCTGTGTTATTAGTGCACCCGAATTGCAATTTAGTTGAAACTGGGTATTGCTTCTTGTCAGGAGATATTATCACCGCCCCGGCTCCGTTACCACATACATTCACAGCCCCATCAAAGTACATAGTCCACCATCCTAGTTTTCCTTCCTCAACTGAAAACACATCCTCATCAGGAAAATCAAAATCTAACGGCTCATAATCCTCCATAGCATGGTCTGCTAGGTGATCAGCGATGACACTCCCTTTTACAGCTTTCCTTGTCATGTACACTATGTCATACTCGGATAGCAGAACTTGCCACCTGGCAATTCGGCTGGATAAGTAGGGCTTTTCACAGATGTACTTCAACGGGTCTAATTTGGAAATTAGCCATGTGGTATGGTACAACATATATTGTCGCAACCTTTTTGCAGCCCATGCTAGCGCGCAACACAACTTCTCAATCATAGTATACCTAGACTCACACTCCATGAACTTCTTACTTAGGTAGTAGATGGCCCTTTCCTTCCTCCCGGATTCATCCTGTTGTCCAAGCACACATCCCATCGTTGTTCCCGTCACTGTTAAGTATAATATCAACGGCCTTTTTGGTACAGGAGGGACGAGTAGAGGTGGTTTTAGCAAGTACTGCTTAATTTTCTCAAAAGCCTCTTCACATTCCGCGTTCCAAATCCCAGGATTCTTCTTTCTTAACAAACGAAAGATTGGGTCACAGGTTGTGGTTAATTGGGATATGAATCGAGCAATGTAATTTAACCTTCCTAAAAACCCTCTTACTTCTCTTTCAGTCTTCGGAGCTGGCATGGCTTGATAGCCTTTACTTTTTCAGGATCCACTTCTATTCCTTTGTCACTCACCACGAATCCTAACAACTTCCCAGATTTCACCCCAAACGAACACTTTGCAGGGTTAAGCCTCAACTTATATTTCCTTAACCTTTCAAATAACTTCCTCAATACTTGGACATGATTCTCTCCTTCTCCGGATTTAGCGATCATATCATCCACGTATACTTCAATCTCCTTGTGCATCATATCATGAAATAAAGTCACCATAGCCCTTTGGTAAGTGGCACCAGCATTCTTTAACCCAAATGGCATGACTTTATAGCAGAACGTTCCCCATGGTGTAACAAATGTCGTCTTCTCCTTATCTTCTTGCGCCATTTTTATCTGATTATAGCCTGAGAAACCATCCATAAAGGAATATATGGAGCTACGAGCTGCATTGTCAACTAACATGTCTATATGTGGTAGAGGAAAATTATCTTTAGGGCTAGCACGATTTAAATCCCTAAAGTCCACACAGACTCGAATTTTGCCCTCCTTTTTGGGTACCACTACTATGTTGGACACCCACTGCGGATACTTGACCACCTCTAGGAAACCAGCGTTCCATTGTTTTTCAATTTCCGCCTTTACTTTGATCAAAACTTCTGGATGCGTTCTTCTTAGCTTTTGCTTAATCGGTCTGCAACCTTCTTCCAATGGTACCCTATGTTCTACGATATCCGTATCCAAACTAGGCATATCCTCATAAGACCAAGCAAAAACATCCACATAATCTCGAAGCAATGCAGTCAAGTCTTCTCTTTCCTTCTGTGTGACCAAAGTTCCTATCTTGAGCTCTCTCTGGCTTTCTTCAGTACCCACATTTATGGTTTCAAGTTCCTCCTTAGCGGGCTTCCAAACCTGTTCGTTTTGTTCTATTAATTTCGTGAACTCCCTAATGCTATTTTCATCCCCTTCTTCCTCTTCTACAGCTATTACGTGTTCTTTAAAATTCGGCCATTCATTCTCAGTGTAAAGTGCAAGTGGTGTTGTGGAAGTTCCGCTTTCAGGGTTCATTCTGAAAACCAATGGAGCTTCTTGGGTCACCCAATTCTGGAACTTCTCTCCCTTGGCTAGCTTCCGAATACAAGCAAAGGTCGTAGCTTCCTCCAGAGCATAGATGGTTAACTGTGGTAGCTCTTCATCCTTTTTTTCTGACTGAGTCTTCTTGACAATGCTCTTGACTTCCTCCTCTTCCACAATATTTATACTCATAGATGACATCTTCTGAAGAGAGCTTTCATGTCCTAGATCAGGTTGTATGACATATGCTGCCTTCGGGAATGAGACTCTGATAGGAGGAATGGCTAAATTTTCTTCTTCAGGCTTCCTTCCTTCTATCCTCGCCATTCTTTTCTCTCTTCTTGCCACAGCAGCCCGTTGGTAATCCTCCTTTCTAGGTTTATATCCCAGACCAAACCTTTGCTCTGCAACCTTCAACTTTGTTATCCCAATCCACTCGACCTTCCTCTTTCTTGTGCCAAATCGGGCAGGAATCTTGTGCTTTAAAAGTTTTTTAGCGGCCATTTTAGTGGCCTCTGAGATCCCTGGTTTTCTTCTTATAGTATTCTCAGGCACCCACTCAGTATTCACAACTTCGAACGCATGCAGGTTTCCATCCACACAATTTTCATCTTCAATGAAAGGGACCGCCACATTCTTCATCAACGATATGGTTTCTTCGGCCTTAACGGTGACCAGGACACCATTGGCAATGTACTTCAAACATTTATGCAGTGAGGAAGTAACAGCTCCTGCAGCATGTATCCATGGTCTTCCTAATAACATGCTATAGGAAGGGTGAATGTCCATCACCTGAAGGGTTACCAAAAAGACTTGGGGACCTATAGCGAGTTCAACTTCGATCGACCCCAACACTTGCCTCGGTGCACCATCATATGCTCTAGCCGTAATCCCACTTGGCTGCATGTGGGATGGATCTACTGGCATCTCTTCCAGCATATGTCTTGGCAACACATTTAGGGCTGAGCCATTATCAATAAGAACTTTGCCAATTAGACAATCCTTACATCGGACTGTGATATACAGAGGCTTGTTGTGTCCTGTTCCTTCAGCGTCGAGTTCATCCTCGGTGAAATATAAGTAATTTGAAGCATGAATTCTCCCTACCAGATGCTCCATAGTCTTTTGTTCAATATCTTGAGGCACATAAGCCTCATTTAGTACCTTCTGTAAGGCATTACGATGCGGCTCAGAACTAAGTATTAAAGACATAATGGAGATCTTGGCAGGGGTCTTTTTTAACTGGTCCACCACACAATACTCACTATGCTTCATCAACTTCAAGAACTCGTTCGTCTCTTCCTCTGTCACAGGTTTGTTTACCTCCAACTCTTTTTCAAAGCCCATTACCTCTTTACCCTTAGCCTTTCTTTGATTTGCCAACTCTTCAGGTGTGAAACAACGACCGCTTCGGGTCAAACCACCTATTTCACCTTGAAAGAAAGGAGCTTCTCCATTTGAGGCGACAACATAATTTCCGGGTGTTGCCTTATAGTCTACCTCCTTTGCATACGAGGGCTTATACAAAACCAACCTCGATAGCCCACTAGCTGTTGATTGGATTCTACATTTCTCTATTCCTGCTACCTCTCCACTACTTCCCATACTCTCTATCCTTAGCTCCCCCAAAGTCAACATCCTCGTGACCTTTTGATGGAATTCGGTACACTCATCAATGTGATGCCCTTTTTCATTATGGAATGGGCAAAAGTCATTTTCGCCCATGTCATGCTTGGTTGATCTCATCAAATGTCCAGATTGTACCAACATATTGTATAATCTGGTCATAGTCACTTTGAGAGCCCTTACTTTGCTATCAGTTTCTACTGCATTTATCCCATTACTTCCTGCAGCATGCTTGGGCAAAGGATTCAGGTTCACATTGGGAGGATCTTCAATGGTGATCCATCCGATCTTGATCAATTGCAATACCTTCCTCTTAAACGCTACACAGGTCTCGATGCTATGACCCGCATTACCAGCATGATATTCACAAGTCAAATTTGGGTTGTGCCAGGCAGGGAAAGGTGGCTTCAAAGGGGGTAGTGGTAGGGGAGCAATATGTCCGATGTTTAGCAACTGCGCATATAATTCTTTTAAAGTCATGGGCAAGGGTGGTAGTTGTTCTTCCGGCTGTTGATAATCTCTCCTTTGGAAATTATTTTGGTTATGTGCGGGGAATTTTGGGTAAAAAGATTGGTTTGGGGTGGTAGGTTTGGAAAAGTTGATGCTGGCAGTTTGGGGTGCAGGTGTTTGGTAGTTTTTGAAATTTTTGTCTTTCCCCTTGTACCTGTCCTCCAGATTATTCACCTCGACTTCCTTTCTTTTTCCAACAAAACCCCTCTTCTCCACGGGTTCCATAATTCTCCCGCTCCGGATTCCTTGCTCAATCCTTTCAGCGATTCGTACCGCATCATAAAAATGCTGAGCGGAGCTTCCCATCAGGTGCTCGTAGTACGGGGCCTTAAACGTATTGGCAAATAGAGTCACCATTTCTGTCTCTATTAATGGGGGTTGTACATTGACAGCTTGGTCCCGCCATCTTTGAGCATAAGTCCTTACGGATTCCTGAGCTCCTTTCTCCATGGTCATCAAGCTGGTCCTATCAGGAGCAATCTCCATATTAAACTTGTACTGCTTTAAGAAAGCATCTGCCAAGTCTGCCCACTTTCTAATCCTGATATTATCCAACCTCATATACCAGCTAAGGGCCGACCCTGTCAAGCTATCCTGAAAGAAATATATCAACAATTTATCATCGTGTATGACCTCAGCCATCTTGTTATAGTAGGAACGAAGATGAGTTTTTGGGCATTCTATTCCAGTATACTTGATAAATTCTGGAACTCTGAACTTCCGCGGTATCACGATGTTAGGCACCAAGCATGCTTCGGCTGCCCTAACTGGGTCAGATAGATCATTCCCTTCAACTGCTCTTATCCTTTCTTCTAGTGCGGACCACTTGTCATATCCTGCATGGTCGGAGAATCTAGCATCTTGTGGTTCCTCATCCGTCAAATCCAATGTAATAGGGATGCGGATGGGCCGAGTGGATTCGAGCTGCTTCTTCGGTGAGCTTGTCCTTAAAATGTGAGGTGCCCCCGGGCTTTGAATTGCGGTGGTGCTTCATCGCATGCAGGCGACGTTCCCTCTCCATCTCTTGTTCTTAACGCCTTCTCGAGCATGCTAGCTAAACGTGCCACATCGTTTCGGACAGACTTCGAGCTCTTTTTGGTATGGAGATTACGGCTCGGCCCTTTCTTCGTTTTCCATTCTTCTTCTTAAACGAGTGTTGTGGACTTTCGCGAGGGGGACCTATGTTTCGTAGTTGAAAGTCTGTTTGCATGAATGTATGAGAGAATGTAAAATGTATGTGATGAATATGCTTGTATGAATGTATATGTAATGCAATGGATTTCTTGTGAACAAATAATGGCCAATCACTTCATAGAATATGGGTTTCTTGTCTGTCACATTGCCGCTAGGAGTACTGCTTTTCGGGTCATTTGCTTAAGTCATATTTACCAAAAGACAGAATTTGCATAAGAGATGGGTCAACGCCCTTTTATTTGATGTTGGATAAGATTGTTACATCTTTTTTGGAAAACATAAAAAGGAAAATCAAATTAAAATTCTTCTTCCGCTACTTCTTTAGCCAAAGGTAGGAAAGCGAATCCGCGGTTCTCGATTGTCTCCAAGAAAGCATCGGTTTCAGCTAGACTTCGCCGATAACGGATGATGTCATTCCCCACATTTCTAGCGTTGGTTCTAACGACCCGAGCATGCGCAGCAGCTTCATCCATCTGTTCATCCATCTTGGACAATTTTTCAATAAGTAACATGTTGGTTCTGTTCAATGAAATATTATTAGCATCGATTTGATCCTTGTGTTTTTCTATATATGCTAATTTCTCTTCCAGATGCTTCATCTTCTCTCTCTCTTTGCCGAGCTTCGTCTTCAGAATTCTTATCTCATCTTCTCTACTCGCCAGTGCGCTTCAACGCCTTCATCTTTCACGAGGCTCCACCAAAGCGACTTTCAGACATTACATACTTCTTATACAATTCTTCATACTTTTCAATTCTATCCATCACCTCGCACTGGGTCTCGGCAAATTTCTCTTGGTAATACTCTATGTTCTCTCGGCATTCATTATGTTCGATCTTCAATGCACTGAGTTCGAGCAACTTTGCACCCACTTCAGATTCATCTCAGTTAATTCCTTCTCAATTCCAACCCCTAACATTTTCCTCCTCAACCATCTTCAACTCGAGCTTGGTTAGTCTTGCATCTCTAGACTGTAATTGCTCATCTAAAAAATGCCCTCCTTTTATCACCTTCCAACACCATTTCTTCCATCATCATCTTGTCTCTTCGGGTCTTGTTCAATTCCATCCGAAGCTTTTCGATTTGCCTCCTCAATTCTTCTTCACTATCAACTCTTTTCCTCTTAACGGACTTTTCTCCGGTTTGTGGAGATTTTATTTCTCCATTGGTCGAGGTTGAGGCAACTAATTCTCTCCATTTTGCATACGCTTTGCTTGCACTAGGATTCCCCAGAACCTTTTATTTCTAACAAAACTAGATGCTTCCAGTCTTGTTTGATGGCTCTCACGACTTCTTGTGCAACAGGATCTTTAAACAAACCAAAAAATTTAGCAATTCCTTTGGTCCTTGGAATGAATTGCATGCCCCCATGCTGTCTTACCACGAGAGCAGGAGCATAACTCACATAACCGGTAATCCCTACCAACGGAACCCAACACCTTTGTCCGCAACTCATTAGAACATTCACCGCTTTGGCCCAAGGGGCCTTCCATTTCAAACCACCACTAGGTATAGCTCTTAGTTTTTCTACCCAACCTTGGTTGTCTAGATCCCCCCATTCTTCTTCCTCCACTATCCTCAATGGTTTTTCGGTTGAACCACCAGAAATTATTAAAAGACGAGTTTTTTTGTCTCGATATGACTAACCATCCGGATATATAGTAGCTGCGTGCAACATCTCACTTGCCCCCTTTCCGGCCTTAGACGGTGATTAAGTGTCAAGATGGTTTCAGCCAAAAGCAGAGGCCACGGGGGTTGATTTGTGTATTCTCATACTCCACATAAGCGGCGGCTTCTAAAGCTTACTATACCGTCAGGCTTAGGGAATAACACAAGGCCAAATATGCCTAATGCAATCAACCTTTCTTTCTACGATCCGGTCTTCTGTTCTAGTTCCAACTCCAGCATCTTCCATCTCAGACCAGCAACATTCTTTTCCAAAGCCCTCTCTAAGTTAGGGATCTTGAGCAGCTTCGACAGTTCAGGAATAACCTTGTCAGATCTCAAAGGGAAATAAATTCTGTATAGGTCATTCGGAAACTCAGTCAGCATCCCGTATTCCTCCATAGTAGGACATAGATCTATGCTCCCAAAAGAAAAACAACGGTAGTCAGGATCCCAGAAATGAACTAGGGCTCGCCATTTGGGCTTAAAACGTCTACCTTCGCAATCTCCATCAAGCACCCATATTTCCTGAAAAATGCGTCCTTATCCACCTTCTGAAAATGAGTCGTTAACTTGTTCACCTCATTTATAACGCAATCTAGATTCTTGAGTGGTAATAGCCTCATAGCATCGCCCTTAAGGCAGTCTCCTTCAGTCAATTGTGACAATTCAGAACTTTTCCCATACTCCATGACGGAAAGTTTAGTGATTGTGGCCATTTCGTTCACAAGACACAGTAAAGCAAAAAATGCTTTTTAGGTTTTTCCATTTTATGTAAAAGATATTATGGAGCATACATCCTAACGATAGGTTCTAGTTCCTTTACGTGAGACATAAGGTAGGTTTACTACTTGGTCTCTAAAGAGGGTCTCTTCTTTGTCCCAGTGATCACCCTCGTAAAGGTGATATGGGGGTTCGACGAGATAATGATATGGCACGTATACAAATCACCACCAGTCTAAACACTCAGCAAAGAGTTGGGGTTTACACAAACTTCAACCTTGACTCAAGTCATAGGTAAGCTGCTAGTTCCCCACTTAACTTAAAGTTTAGTGTGTGCTCTCAAAATAAATAAAAAAGTGATGCATGATGACAGAATGTAAAGATGCATGATAAAGCTTATAAACAAATATATAAATAAACCATAGCAACAATAAAATAAATGAATAAATAAATAAATAAAATAAAAACATATCATAAACAAATAAAACAGTCAAGCTTAGCCCAAGTCCCCAGCGGAGTCGCCATTCTGTCGCACCCCAAAAAAATAATTATGTAAATGCGGCGTCGTGACGACTCGTCCCCGTGAGCGGGGGATTAAATGTCGGGGGGTTCTCTATTTGAAAAAAAGGGGAGTCGCCACCTAGTATTAATGGTTACTAGGAAACCTAAAACCTGGTCTTTCAGAGATTCTAGGGTAAGGGGCTGGTTGCGTAAAGGGAAGGTTTTAGCACCCCTAGTACGCCCTACCTAAGGTAAGCTGCTTGACGTTTGGCTTGTTTATGATTTGATCTATCAAAACAAATGTAAAATAAATGGCAAATAGGATATTACTCCACCGAATATTTTGGATATTAATCCCTTAGGATTTATTTATCCAAATACCAACAGTGAATAATAGCATATTATTCCACTCGAATATTTTGGATATTAACCCCTTAGGATTTATTTACCCAAATACTGATGGTGAATAATAGCATATCATTCCCGTCGAATATTTTGGATATTGACCCCTTAGGATTTATTTACCCAAATACCGAAGGTGAATAATAGTATATCATTCCCGTCGAATATTTTGGATATTAACCCCTTAAGATTTATTTACCCAAATATCGATAGTGAATAATAGCATATCATTCCCGTCGAATATTTTGGATATTAACCCCTTAGGATTTATTTACCCAAATACCGATGGTGAATAATAGCATATCATTCCCGCCGAATATTTTGGATATTAACCCCTTAGGATTTATTTATCCAACTACCGATGGTGAATAATAAATTCCTAAAAAAAGATTTTTATATTTTTTTGAATATTGGCCAATACCCTTTGGATTTTACAAACATGTTGTAAAATCTCAAAATGCAAGAAATAACTTTTTTTCTTTGCGAAATCCATGCTAAAACTCATTTTTTCTTCAAAACTCAAGATAATATATTTTTTTTCAAAAGAAAAATAATTTTTAAAATATGCTAGTGTATTGGCCTTATGCAAGAAAACAACACATTTTTCTTTTAATAAAATATTTTTGGAAAATTGTATTTTTTTATATTTATTTTAAAATATATATATTATATATAGTATATATATATGGGTGAGCTCATGACCCACTCATTTGAGCTTAGGTCATGACCCGCCCCTTGTAGTTTGAGCTGCCCGCCCATGCTAATAGTTGGGCTGCAGCCCAGACTTATCTGAAATGGACCCGTGGCCCAAACAATAAGGTGTTGGGTCCTGGCCCGTTTATTCTATGATGGGCTTAGGCTCATTGTTTTCTTGGACTGGAATTTCAATCCAGATGGCCATAAGCCCATCGTTCCCTCGGGCTGGGCTAAGGCCCCATATATTCATGGACTGGGCTGGACTTTCCAGCCAATATGGGCTGGAAGCCCAGTTCCTTTAGTGGTCGGGCCGGGTGCCAAACCCGGCCCAAACTGACCCGACCCGGGGAGTGAACGAATTCACTCCCCTGCATGCAAAATGAAGAAGATGAACAGTAACAATGTGATTTTCCAAGTGTGAAGAAATGCGTACCTGTTTACACCGTTGTGTAGAGGAGGTCGAGGTGATTCTTGTGGTCGTTGTTTCGTCGGAGATGGTGGACTGTGGTGGCCGGAATGGTCGTCGGAAAACTCTCGGTCACGTTGCAGAGGCTGCTGCTATTTGCTTTCGTTGCCTCTCCTTTCGCCTGAGATGGTGGAAGAGTTGCTGGGGTCAAGAGTAGGCTTATGGTGATGAGAAAGAGGGACAATGGTGGTCGACGGTGATGAGGTCCGGCTGGCCGAGAGTAAGGAAGAAAACAGAGGTCTGTTTTTCAGAGAGAGATAGGCAGAGTAAACGAAGGGAAAATGCCGAAAAGAGCGAGAAGAAGATTAAAAAAAAAGCTCTCTAATTTTCTCTACTTCTCGCATGTTTTCACAATATTTCTCACGTCAATCTCTTCCCCTTTTCCCCTTTAACGTGCCTTTGCTATTTATAGCGGGAGAAGACCCAAGTTCGGCCATGCAGTGTTTAATGCCGTGTTGAGGAACAACTAAGCACATCGATAAAAATCAAGAAGGAGATCACGCTGGAGATACATTTAGGAAGAAAATCACGGTTGACTTGATTTGAAAAGGAAAAATCAAATTGAAAAATCAGCTAAGCACATCTTGCTGCGATGGAGAAAAAATCAAATTGGAAAAGGAAACAAAATTTTGAATGCTCTGCCGAGATCACTATGAATTGGGAAGAAAATCAAATTGAGAAAAAAGGAAGGAAATTTTGATTGATGCGCCTCGCGAGAGTGAGAATGAATTGGGAAGAAAATCAATTTAATGCATGCCGGAACAGTGAAATTGGATTGATCTGTCAATCAATGCGCCAAAAAAAACAATGAAAATGCATGCCGAACGAGTGCATGCTTCCTTTTTATGCAGATTTCAAAAAAATCAAAAGAAGGTAAAAATATGATTTGGTCCTTTAAAAATTCTAAAAAATGCACCCAATTTGATTTAAACTTTTTATGCAATTAAATCCCATCAAAAATTCAATCTCAACCTTGACTTTGCGCGACTTTCTAAACTGGTCCTCGGCTTCTGATTTTCGTGATTTAACCCTCAATCGGCCATTAAACTCCAAATTGCTCGATTTCGCCCTTGAACCCAAAATCTGTTTTTGAAATACTTTTTTTTGAAACATAAAAAATAAAAAGTCAAAAATTGGGTAGCAACAACAACGATGAATAATTAGCAAGAAATTGCAGCAGCCTTGAAAAGGTTTATGGCAACTCTTTCGGTGTAAAGTGCTGTCATGTGATTGATTGATGTAAAAGTAATGGGAAATACACATTTCAATATGCAGTCCTACGCTGCTAATTTAGGAAAGCAAATAATCAGTATCCCATGACAATCGGGATGCTTATGAATAAGAAATATGACAGCTCTAGTTTCCTAATGTGTAGAGATTTGTACAGCTCACGCCAACAATAACAAAGTGATGGATGATGGTCAAGTAGTGTGTAAGTAGTGATCAAATATCATTTAGCAGGATCTGTAGGCCATGGTGTTAGAGTTTTGTGGACAAGTGCCTCAAGATGTCCAAGATGCAGCCCTTGCAGCAATTGATGGCCCTCCAGAGAAGAAACTTGAAAATGTAGCAGGCTCAAGCAATAACGAGGTCACTAATGCAATTTCGTCAGCTTCTGCACAAGAACAGAACAATAACGATGTCATTATGGATGATGTTCAGAGCGTAGTTAAAGAGAAAACAGAACCCATAGCTAGCATGTTGGATCAAAGCAATGCAATACTTGACAAATTGTCAGGTGATGATGGAAGGATACAAGTGGGACTTCAGGGCCTGGAACAAGGTGCAGAGGAAGAGTTAATTTGCTTGCATCCTGAAGCGGAAAGTGGCATGGAAAACACCTGTGCAGAATATATTCAGCATGTTGACAGGAATGACTCCCTAGGTAAATTATTTATATAAATACGTCAAGAGAATGTCATCATCAATCTTGCAAGGTCATTACATTCTCTGATTGCTTTGAGATTTTAACATAATATATATAAATATGTCAAGAAAGTACTCGTAAAATTTCATCTCATTCTAGCGGTCGGATTAAAAGGTATGATTGATATTATAAAATTATATATTATTTTAAAAAGTACTATTTGGCCGAAATGGAACGGAACGTTTCGGCCGGCCGAAAAATCCAGAACGGGACGGAATTTAAACTGAGATAAAAACGACGCCGTTTTGTCTTGTTTTTTAATTGGTATGAAACTTTTCGGCCGAAACGGAACGGTATTGACAACTATAATTAGGACAAGTATTGACTGCAATCACGAATTTGAGACAACATAAATAAAGCACCCAAAGTTTGAGGTTCGTACAAATATATTGTAGTCCTTGTAGTTTGTAACCATTAAGTGATTAATCCTTATAGTATAATAAACAACTAAATAGACCTTGTAGTTTCAGGAATTTAAGAAATTTTGAAACAATGATTGATTGGCCAATGAACGATGGTACTGACCATCTTTAATTTAATAATATTTTTATTTATCAAAACCTCATCAAAATTTCCAATTTCAATTCCTTATAAATTTTTTTCTTTCTAATTTCTCAAAAAATAAATTAAGAAAAAATATACTGATGAAAGAACAAAATTATTGACGATTTAAATGGAGACATGATTGTTCAATTCATACGTGACGATAATAATTCTTTATAAAAATTGAAAATAATTATATATATACTAATAGCAAAAAACTAGCAATGCAATACAAGAGCACCTTCCTAATAAATAATGACAATTAACTTCCTTAAATTTTATTTATAAAACGGAAGAATAAAGAATTTGCTAGTAATTTAACTTCCTAATAAATGTGTTGTTAGAGGGTGTTTGTATCTATAATTATATTGGTTTTTTTAATCGATGATAGCAGATTCATTATTAAAAGGATCATTATAAGCAACATCGTATATCTCTACCAAAGCAGCTCACCATCTAGATGTGTTGTAGACCTAACAGAGATTCATGCCATTGTCTAGCTAGTCTCAAAACCATACACATGCATGCATGCATGCATGGAGAATATATCCTTGTTTACTGCTTTAGCATACATAAACCCTCAGTCGACATTCATATTCTCCAAGAATTAACCTCTGTCTCTCTCCCTCTATCTCTCTCTGATGAAAATAAACGAACCCAAATTTCTAAAGAAAACTGCTCGATCATAGGTGCGGGAGGGATGACAAGGGATTTGCATCTCAATTAATTGCCTGTTATCCTGTGCCTTGCATTGCCAGGGTGAGCTGTTAGTGACAGACTTAAAACAAGTAACAGTGTTACAAAAAGAATCGAAAATTGTGGAACACCGCTTGCTGCTTGTACCATTTTCAGATGAGCATTTTCAGAGTTTCAACACTGGGATGGGTCCACACTTTAACTCACCAAGTTCAATAATTCATAAATTGCAGAAAAAGATCGCAAAACGTATAAAATTATCTCTTTCCAATGAAGAGGAGGAGCTGGGCGGGCACAGAGCTGCGGAATTGTCGCAAGAACTAAGAAGCTACAAAGATGGATTCTCATTTTAGATGATTTGTGGAACTCCTTTAAATCACACGAAGTGGGAATTTGATGCAAATCAGGAGCCGATTATTGATACAAGTCAGGAGACAAGCTCACAACAAGATCAGGAGGCAGAGCAAGAGCACGGGACAACTAACGTGCCAGACATGGAGACAATTGATACATTACCATAATCAAACACTTTACCGTTACAAGAAGACACATATGGAAATTGCAACATCAACACAGCTGCTGGAGTCATGGAATCCCACCGTTGCAAGGAGTCCAATTCTTAGCTAATTTTATTAATTAGTGGATTGCTTTTATTTATCTACATTTATTTAATTTCCTAATTTGTTGCTTTCCTAGTTAAGTTTGGGTTATCATACCTATTTAAGATAAAGATTGTAAGAGAAAAACACTCAGCTTTTTATTATCCTTTGATTGAATACAATTCAGTTGATTTTTGGAGAGATTCCAATACAAATGCAAAGAGATTTTACACCAGCGTAATTGTGTTTTCTTTGAGATTTTGAATCTGCAATACAAGGCACCAATTTGGTATCAGAGCTTCCCTGCATGCCAGCAACAAGAAGTGGAACTTCTTACGCAATGGCTACCACCCAAAACAGAAACAATCCCCCCAACCCAAACAACCAAACACTGACCAATTCCAGTCCTACCAGCCACAACCCGAACACCCCAAACCCACTCAACTAAGACACAAACAATTCCAATTCCAACCATCAAAATCCAACAAACCCCCAGAACACAAACAACCGAGAACCTGAGCAACCATAGCTTCATTATCAGCTTGATCAGATTGGCATGGTTATGGCACAAGTGATTCGTCGCTTGGATATCATGGAAGAACGATATGCTCGAGAGGAGAATGGCCCCGTTAATCAGCCAAGGTTCCATAGGGCAGGGGTGGAATATAATGCTGCAGATATTCAGGAAAATGTGGAAGAGGATTTGTACGAGGATCATGAACCACGAGTTCATCGTCCCAGGCAAAACGTATACAGGAGGCATGCAGATCATGATGGAGGTTATCAACCTTTGGATGAATTAACAAAAAGAATGAAAATTGACGTACTAGATTTTTCTGGAAAATTAGACCCCCATGCGTTTGAAGATTGGTTGATAGCTATTGAAGATTACTTTGATTGGTTCGCTGTTTCGGAGGACAGAAAAGTGCGCTATGTCCGGATGAAATTGAGAGGGCTTGCACGAGTTTGGTGGGGAAGTGTGGAAGAGCAACTACGACGCACTCGACGTCCTGCAGTTGCTAATTGGGAGGAGATGAAAGAACGACTCAAGGAAAAGTATATGCCCATAGATTATGAGCAGATGATGTTCGAAGAAATGCTGCAATTAAGGTAGGGCTCATTGACTGTGGATCAATTCACGGATCGATTTCACGAACTGACTGTTCGCAGCAAAATAATGGAGACCGAACAACAGACCCTAGCTCGATATCGTACTAGCTTACGGGATGAGTTACGGAAGGAAATGTGGACCTCTAGACTGATCAATGTAGAAGAGGCATATCAGCTGGCCCTCCGCATTGAAAAGCAAACAAGGTTCTCGGCTGGAAGGAGGATGAATATGACAGAAGCAAGGACTGAGCCTACAACAGCAAACACCTTCCAGAGAACACCATCACAGAGGGACCAAAACAGGAATTTTGGCAGTGGAAACGTAAGAGGAGTGACAAAACCTGCCAATGAAGGACCTCAATGTTACAAGTGTAAGGGCCACGGGCATTATGCAGTGGTGTACCCAACACGAGATAAGAAATTAGCCTTTATATGTGAAAAGGAATTATTGGCTATGGAAGGAACCGAAGATGCAGGAGCAGAGGATTTCAGTGATGATGCTCACAGTGATGAGGAGCACCTTGGTGCGTCTGATTTACCTAGCTGCGTGATTAACAGGGTATTAACAGGAACAAGAAAAGAAGTACAGGCCAATCCTGAGTGGCTGCGAACCAACATTTTCCATACCCGAATGGAGCATAAGGGTCGTGCTTTAAACGTCATAATTGACAATGGGAGTGGCATGAACGTGATCTCCGAGACGGTTGTTAGTAGATTGGGATTAAAGGCGGAGAAGCACCCCAGCCCCTATCGGATTAATTGGGTAAATGATGCTAACTCAATCCTTGTTAAGCATCGTTGTTTAATTAAATTTTCATTGGGGAAGACATATGTTGATGAGGCTTGGTGCGATGTCATCCATATGACCGTATGCCACATGTTGTTAGGACGACCATGGCTTTACGATCGTAAAGTGCTTTATGATGGGTATACGAACACATATTCGTTCAGCTTTAAAGGAAAGAAATTTGTTCTTGACCCATTGCAAATTTCAGAATTTGAGATGAAACAGGAGGCGTGGCCAATATTGACAATGCGTCAATTTACACGGGTCATGCATGAGGACAACATGGTGCTCATGTTGGTTACACGGGAAGCAAAACAGGAAGACAGTAAGACACCCATTGAATTAGCCGAACTGCTGAATGAATTTCAAGATATGATGCCGGCTGAAATACCAAGTCAGCTCCCACCAATGAGAGACATTCAACACGCTATTGACTTGATTCCAGGTTCTTCTATGCCTAACATTCCACACTACAGGATGAGCCCCACAGAGAATGAGGAGCTTGGTCGACAAGTTCAGGAGTTGCTAAACAAGGGATTTATCCGGGAAAGTTTCAGCCCCTGCGCTGTTCCAGTTTTGTTGACGCCAAAGAAAGATGGCAGCTGGAGAATGTGTGTGGATAGTCACGCAATTAACAAGATAACAGTGAAGTACCGATTCCCCATCCCACGACTTGACGATATGCTGGATGTATTAAATGATTCTGCTGTTTTCACCAAGATCGATCTTCGCAGCGGGTATCACCAAATTCAGATTTGTTTGGGCGATGAGTGGAAGACGGCATTCAAAACAAAAGATGGTTTGTTCGAATGGTTAGTTATGCCTTTCGGATTAACTAACGCACCTAGCACTTTCATGCGCGTTATGACCCAAGTACTCAAACCATTTTTGGGCAAATTTGTTGTTGTATACTTTGACGATATTATGATTTTCAGCCGAAGTGTGCAGGACCATATTAGCCATGTTGAGTAGGTGTTGACCGTGTTAAGAGCAGAGAGGCTTTTCATCAATAAAGAAAAGTGCTCATTTATGAAGGAGAGTGTCAATTTCTTGGGATTTATCATCTCCAACCGAGGTGTCAAAGCTGACCCTATGAAGGTCCAGGCGGTTCAATCATGGCCTGCATCCACAAGTGTTTCGAAAGTTAGGAGCTTTCATGGTTTGGCTACCTTCTATCGGCGATTCATAAGGCATTTCAGTACCATCATGGCTCCGATCACTGAATGCCTCAAGGGTAAAAGTTTTATATGGGGTAATGCAGCTGACAAAGCTTTTCGGGAAATCAAGAAGAAGATGGGAGAAGCACCAGTACTAAGGTTACCAGATTTTTCGAAAGTCTTTGAGGTAGCATGTGATGCATCCCATGTGGGAATTGGAGGCGTTTTAAGCTAAGAAGGTCACCCCATTGCCTTCTTTAGTGAGAAGCTTAATGAGACGCACCGACGATATTCGGCTTATGACATGGAGTTCTATGCACTAATGCAAACATTGAAGCATTGGAGGCCATACTTAATCCATAGAGAATTCATTCTCTACACCGACCATGATTCTCTAAAGCACCTCAACTCGCTAGACTAAAATGAATGCAAGGCATGCTCGTTGGATGGACTACGTGCAGCAGTTCGATTTCCTGATCAAACACAAAGCAGGAACCGAAAACAAAGTGGCAGACGCCTTGAGCAGGAGGCCTCACCTGCTGCACATTTCCTCAGTGACAGTTACTGAGTTTGATAGCGTGAAGAGTGCTTATTCTGATGATGAAGATTTTGGCAGGTTATGGAATGAATTATCAAGCCCAGACGCGCAACAACAGCAGGAAGATTACATGCTGCGTGATGGGTTCTTGTTCTTCAAATCACGCCTCTGCATTCCACGCGGATCCTTTCGGGAATTTTTGATTTCTGAATTGCATGGGGGAGGCCTAGCTGGACATTTCAGATATCACAAGACTTTTGCAATTGTGGCTGATCGGTTTTATTGGCCAAAGCTAAGAAGGGATGTGCACACCGTAATTGACAGGTGCAGGATTTGTCAAGTTAACAAGGGAACCAAGCAACCAGCAGGGCTGTACACACCCCTACCCATCCCCGACAAACCATGGCAGCAAGTTAGCATGGATTTTGTACTTGGGCTACCAAAGACTAGTCGACAGAATGATTCAGTCATGGTAGTAGTGGATCGTTTTTCCAAGATGACGCATTTTATCCCCTGCCATAAAACGTTTGATGCATCCAAAGTGGCAGCTCTATTTGTTCGCGAAGTAGTCCGTTTGCATGGCATCCCAATGTCAATAGTTTCAGACCGCGATGTAAAGTTTGTCAGCTATTTTTGGAAGACCTTGTGGGCTAAAATGGGAACAAAGTTGATGTTCTCTAGTGCTTTCCACCCACAAACGGATGGCCAAACCAAGTTGACCAACCGAAGCCTAGGGAACTTGCTACGCTGCCTTGTAGCAGATCATATCACCAGTTGGGACCTTGTACTCCCCCATGCTGAATTCTCTTTTAACAACTCTGTTAATCGATCTACGGGATGCACTCCATTCGAATTGGTGTATGGGTGTCGGCCAAACACTCCATTAGACATCAACACTCTGCCACTCCCAACAAGGCCGAGTGAGGCTGCCTTGGACTTCTCCAGTTATATGCAGCACATTCACGAAGAATGCAAGCGTCGCCTTACGCTCAGTTCAAATTCTTATGCAGCTACAGCAAACGCCAAACGGAAAGATCGTCAATTTCATGAAGGTGATATGGTTCTTGTTCGTTTACGACCAGAACATTTTCCTCCAGGAAGTGTTTCAAAGCTTCATGCTCGCAGGGCAAGTCCCTTCAAGATTATTAAAAAAAATGGGCTGTAATGCATATGTGATCGAGCTACCTTCTGAGTTTGGGATTAGCCCCGTGTTCCATATTGAAGACATTACTGCATTCAAGGGCGACATATCTATCCTACCAGTTCCAGCCACATCAGCAGACGGGCAGTTTCCAACAAATACAACACCTCGGGATGAAATTGCTTCAATCCTTGACCATCAGTTTGTATCAACTCGACGGGGAGGCTACTACAAGTTCCTAGTCCAGTGGAAAAATCTCCCAAATTCGGAATCAGTATGGCTACAAGCATCAGAATTACAACAACTGCACCCCCACCTCTTCACTACCTACCTTCAGTATAACTTGTCGGAGTCAAGTTCTTTGGGAGAGACGACAATTGATGCAAATCAGGAGCCGATTATTGATACAAGTCAGGAGGCAGAGCAAGAGGCAATTGGAGCAGAGCACGGGACAACTAACATGCCAGACATGGAGACAATTGATACATTACCATAATCAAACACTTTACCGTTACAAGAAGACACATATGGAAATTGCAACATCAACACAGCTGCTGGAGTCATGGAATCCCACCGTTGCAAGGAGTCCAATTCTTAGCTAATTTTATTAATTAGTGGATTGCTTTTATTTATCTGCATTTATTTAATTTCCTAATTTGTTGCTTTCCTAGTTAAGTTTGGGTTATCATACCTATTTAAGATAAAGATTGTAAGAGAGAAACACTCAGCTTTTTATTATCCTTTGATTGAATACAATTCAGTTGATTTTTGGAGAGATTCCAATACAAATGCAAGGAGATTTTGCACCAGCCTAATTGTGTTTTCTTTGAGATTTTGAATCTGCAATACAAGGCACCAGAATTCCTGACTCATTAATAGGATGCAAACAGCTTATAACAATTCGATCAGAAGCGGTTTGTCGACAGATGAATTGCAAAAATAATGTCAGAGTGAATCCTCTTTCTAGAGAAGAAGCTTGGACTTTGTTCATGGGGAACTTGGACATGACAGACCACTTTCTTCACAAGTGGAACGAATTACAAGAGATATCGAGGGAGTGTGCTGGTTTGCCGCTGGGAATTAAAACAATTGCTGAAACCATGAAAGGGGTAGATGACATGCACACACTACAAAAAAACAGGTCAATTTGCAACGGATTGATCCGTTGCAAATAACAAGGAAAACCGTTGCAAATACACGTTTTGCAACTGCTGGTCCGTTGCAATTGCAACGGATTTGCCGTTGCAAATTCTAACTTTGCAACGGAATTTCCGTTGCAATTTGCAAATGGTATTTAATTTTTTTCATCAGTTTTATATTTACTTATTGTTTAATTAATTATGAATAAATATTTTAAAACTAGTAGAATATATTGAAATATCATTAATATTAAAAACTAAATAAATATGGTTGAAATAAAAAAAAATGGTAAATTAAAATTCATAATACAATGGAGAATCCAACCCATACTGGGCTGATATTATCATCAAATACTATCATAATCCGCAGGGTGCACGAAACATAAAACTTCAATTCCTTGGCAAATAAAAAGCAAATTGATATGGCATGTACATTGTCGTGCTGTGTTGGATATTACACAAGTGAAAAGGCCGAGAACTTGCTCTGGTTTTAGTTCAGCTGTATAGATCATCCTCGTCAGCAGCAGCAGTTTCTGAAGCAAAAGGATCTGTAGCTCCTCCAGCTGCGGCGTTCTCAGGACGGTCTGGAAACCGCAACTCGGTACCAAATCCACGAGATTGCTGTAAGGTCTAGGCAAAAGATTGGTACTTCCTTATGTCTGCATCACTGACACTTCGTCGTGCGAATTTCATTGACTCCTCAAAATGTGCTGCCTTTATTTCTGGGACCTCATCGACATCATCTTCTTCCATTGCTTCAGGATTCTCTTGCTTCCTTTTCTCCTTCTCAATATCCTGCCATTCCCCAAAAGGTTCAATCAAGAACAAAAATACAAGTAGGGACTACAAGTCTTTGTCAAAGCCTTTTTCATTGACTATCTTGTCATTTTTCAGGTTATTATAAACAATCAGGTCCACTAACAAATATACTCAACACAAACATTTTTTAAAGAAATAAAAGCAAAATTTCAGGAAGGCCAATCAGAATGAGAAACAAATTGTTAAAATAACCACAAGGATTAAAACATGTAAAAAGACTCTACTTCACACGCTTCAGTGCAGTACATGCTCACAAATCAATTAGATAAAATAAGAATAGAACTTCAAAGCAGGTGTGTTCGTTCAACTTAAGGATGGAAAATAAAAATTCAAAGGACAATCTTACCTTCTCAATATTTTCTCTAATGGCATATTTGCAGGCACGTTGACAAATTTCAGTGATATCAGCACAACTAAAACCTTGAGTATATCGTGCAAGAGCTGTCAGGTCAACCTCCTTAGAAATAGGTGACTTCCGCAAACATGCTTTAAATATCTGAAAAGTATCATCCATCTTTAAGCTGAGCACTCAAATAAAAAAACCATCACATGAATCACATCTTTTAAAAGTATCATCCATGTGAATAAAAAAACAGCATCAAAAGCAAGATTTACTCCAGCATACCTTCAATGCTTTCTCAAGAGCAAGCGAAATAGCGTGTGTGTAAGCATCACCTGCATCAATTCAACATCTTCAAGAATCACTTACACATTTATTGTAATGCACAAAAAAAAAAAAAAAATTCCTATCGTAAATCATACCTTCCGGATTTCTATTAATCGGAATATCCGAACAGGGTACATATAAATATGGAAAAGCCTACAAAAATTCAATAAACTAATTAGCTCAAAGTCATCATAAAAAAAATCAGTCCAAAAGGCTTAAACTTTTACACAATAGTCAAATTCAAAATCCTTAATTTTTGCCTGTTTCAGAAGTTAATTACCAAATTAATTACAGGAAAAGTAATTAATAAAATCTTACGCGATGAACATGCAAACAAGTTTTCTGACCAGCAGGTGTAGAGCCATAAACCCTAATTACTGGAACTTCATTCACTCTTCCACCTTCAAAATTGCATACAAATAAAAAATTCAGAAACCCTAGGCCTCTGAAATTAACAGAACGACAAATCGTTTTGGTGTGCAAGAAACAGAAAATCAAAGGAGAAACTGAAACAAGCTGGCCTGTTCATAAAATGCAGGAAATGAAATGCGAGCAACATGGAAATAGTTGATCGTACCGTGCACCAGAGGAAGCAGATCTTCGTTGTGGTGGTGATGGGTCTGTTGGGTCACTGAAGCTCGACGCCGGTGAGGTGGAGATCGGGAACAAGAGATGGAGATCAGCTAGCTGTGTTTGTTTTGATTTCGTGATCTGATGAGTAAATGAGGCAGACGAACGAGAGAGGAAGAGAAGAATCGAGAGGAGTGAGGGGGCGGCCAAGGGGAGAAGATAAGAATGGGGTAGTAGCTAGGGTTTTTCTACTTTTAACTTTGAGATGAGGGAACGGACGGGTGGGGTGGGTTTTAATTATAATAATAATTAATAATTATAATAAATAATTAATTATATTAACTTGCAACGGATTATCCGTTGCAAAGTATGTTTCTTTGCAAAGGACAATTCGTTGCAAATGGTTTTAAATTGCAACGGATTTGCCGTTGCAAAAATCCATTGCTAACGGGCGTTGCATATTTATTTTGCAACGGATTATCCGTTGCAAAGTATGTTACGTTGCAACGGAATCCGTTGCAAAGTATGTTACGTTGCAACGGAAAATCCGTTGCTAAAGCAAAATACATCCGTTGCTAAATGTTTTAATTTGCAACGGATAATCCGTTGCAAATTACAATTGCAACGGAAAATCCGTTGCAACCCTTGTTTTTTTTTTTAAGTTCTGACATTAGTTTTGCAACGGAATATCCGTTGCTAAACAATGTCCCGTTGCAAACAGGGCCGTTTTCTTGGAGTGACAAATGGCGAGCCATCTCCTCCCTCTTCTCTTGAAGCAATCAGGATATATCCAGAAGAATGGTGGGAGTCATTAGTGGAGTGGGAGCATCCTAACGCTAAGGATGTTCTTCGACGCTTTGTTAATATTTAACATTTAATTACGGCTAAGCAATCGTGTTTTATTTTTTTTTCCTTTTAATTTGTGGGGTTTTCATTAAAATGATAATATTAAATTAGGGTAAGCATCGGTGTTTTAACTTTGCCTAGAATTTTAATCCCTTTTCTCATGATAAAGTCAAATCCCATCCAAAAGAATGGTGCGAGTTCTTTTAGCTCTTTTCTTAATTATTGTATTATAGTCTAACATGGAAGGCCAATAGACCTAACAGAGATTCATGCCATTGTCTAGCTAGTCTCAAAACCATACACTGTTTTATTTTTCAATAAAAAACAAGTTTAAACACTGTTAGACTCTCCATCTTTTCTCTAGCTGATGAGCCCACTTCTTTGCCGAAAGCAGAGAGTAACAGCATAGTCAGGGTCCACACGTTATATTTCAAAATGGAAAACGGTGGAAAACAGCTTGCTGATTTCCTTCGCTGAAGTTGTACCTGCCATTTTCAGATGAGCTTCTTCAAAGTTTCAATACTGGGGTGGGTCCACACGTTAACTCACCAAGTTCAATAATTGGCTTCTCCTGCTTTTGTTGAAGCTTTTAATTATATGCAACTTCGGTAAAGTTTTTAATCAAAATAAAAAAAAAAAAAACTCACTCAGCAACTAGCTTCAGATGCTTTTGATAAGCCCACTTCTTTGCCAAAAGCAGATAGTAAGAAAAAAACTACAAAGGAAAACGAGAGATCACACAGAGACTTCATCTTGATTAACACAAATTAACTCTCTTTTCCACCCTACACGCTAATCCCTCTCTTTTAACTTTGCAGAACATTTTGTCAGGGAAGCCACTTCTCATTTCGTCCTCAGTTCCTTTGAGGAGACCGGAGAGCAGCCGGACGGTTACAGCATGCCTGGAGCATGAACAAAGCCCCAATTAATCGCAAAGAAAACTTCATTTTACAAGGCATCGCATCAGAGAGGAAAGAGTGAGATGACCTCTGCCGTCTGCTTTAGTTAATTTTTTTAACTTGAGTCATTATTAACTTGAGCGAGTGTGTTGAAGTCAACATCACCGGCTGGAAGGGATGTCAATTTATATCACTTGAACATAGAAGTTGTTGCTACCTTTTCAATTCACAATCTCCGATCACCATCCCAATTTGCTATGGACAGTAGTGCCTTTGTATGGCTTACTCTGAGTCTCCGTTCTCGTCCATGTCTTCGTCCTATAGACGTAGATGGAACTATGATGTTTTTCTAAGTTTTAGAGGACAAGACACTCGCAGACAATTTATAGATCATCTCTACCATGCCTTAGACCAAGCCGGAATTCATACTTTTAGAGACGGTAAAAAACTTCCTAGAGGAGAAGAAATCTCCTCGCAACTTTTCAGGGCAATCGAAGGATCAAGGATTTCTGTAGTGGTATTCTCCAGAAACTATGCTTCCTCTAGATGGTGTCTTGACGAACTTTTAAAGATTATTGAGTGCAGGCAGAAAATTCACCAGGTTGTTATTCCAATATTCTATGATACGGATCCTTCAGATGTCCTCAAACAGACCGGTAGCTATGCAAAAGCTTTTGATGAACATGAAGAACACTTCAAGGGAGAAATGGAGAAGGTCAACAGGTGGAGAGAAGCTCTTGCACAGGCTGCAAATCTACCTGGATGGGGTTTAAACAATGAGACAAAAGGGTATATCTTTATCTTCTCTGTCAAAATCCAGTACTTACATATCAACCGAAACAGTCTTGCTAATATTATCAATTTGAACCTGATATTTCGACTTCGATTAAAGATCACACACTAGACGCTCACACCACCCGCTGATCACCGCGCACACACAACTCTTTCTCTTCTCACATGCACACTGCACTAACTTTACCATGCATGGTTGTTTCTTTTTCTCCTTTAAACGAAGGGATAACTTGATCTTGTTTTTTTAAGAGAATTCTAGAGATGAATGAGCTAGATTTTCAAGATGCACTTCCTTGATAGTTCTAGAGAGGCATAGGCTGGAAAATTCTGGATTGATATCTAACAACTTATACGCCGTTGATGTCTTTCTTTCTCTATGAACAGATATGAGCCGAACTCATTAAAAGGGTTGTCAATGATGTAGCTTGTAAATTGGGAGACAAAACCTTGCACGTAGCCAAGCACCCAGTAAGTATTTGTTCCAGAGTTCAGGATGTTATTTCTTTGCTAACAGGTGCAAGAAATAATGTTGGCATCGTGGTAATACATGGGATAGCTGGAATAGGGAAGACAACAATAGCAAAAGCTGTGTTTAACGACCTTTATTTTGGATTTGAGGGAAGCAGTATTCTTTCAGGTGTCAAGGAAATATCAGATAAGCCGACTGGTCTGGTTGAATTACAAGAGCGCCTTCTTCATGATATTCTGAAACCAAACGTTTGGAAGATCAACAATGTTTATGAAGGAATGAATTTGATCAAAGAACAGCTTCATCGTAAAAACGTTCTTGTTGTTTTTGACGATGTGGACAAAAGAGAACAACTGGAGGCATTGATGGGAGAGAGATGTTGGTTTGGTGATGGAAGTAAAATAATCATTGTAACTAAGAACAAGCATCTACTAACAGAAGTGGAGGTTGATGGGATGTATCATGCTGTGGAATTGGATCGAGATGAGTCTCTTCAGCTTTTCAGTTTGCATGCTTTCAGGGAAACCCGTCCAGCAAAGGATTATAAGGAGCTTTCAGAAAAGGTAGTGGACTACTGCGAAGGACTTCCTTTGGCTCTTAAAATTCTGGGTTCTCATTTGTTCGGAAAAGACAAAAATGTATGGGAAATTGATATTGACCATTGGCAAAATATTCCGCATGATGATATTCAAGGAAAGCTTAGAGTAAGTTTTGATGCACTTGATGTGGATTCAAGCGAGATATTCCTTGATATTGCGTGTTTTTTTGTTGGTCAAGACAAGGACTATGTAGCAGATATAGTAGGTGCTCGTTACGATTGCCATCCAGAGGTAGCTTTCAGATCTCTTATTGGAAGGTCTCTCATAACAATTGACACCGAGAATCAGAATAGGTTATGGATGCATGATATAGTACGAAAGATGGCAAGGGTGATTATTCGTCAAAGGTCGGGTAACCATCCTGAAAAATGCAGCAGAATTGTGCTTCCAAAAGATGCACACACTGTTCTCTCCAAGGAAATGGTAAGAACTCATTACATTGTATATTGATTGTTGTACTTTACACTCCAATATAATTGTCTTAATTTCGTGTCAGATCTTTGAGCAATTTTAAGGAACTAGTTGCGTTGGAAAGTGCATTTTTGCTCTTTATGGAATTTTTTTCATTTTACATAAATAAGTTAATAGTTTGCCAATACTATATCACTAAATCATTTTATACGCACTAATTCATAATTATCTTACAGCAATATATAATTCATCAACTTGGGATATCACATGAATATTCAATATTTCAAGTTGAAACAAGTATTTGGTTGTAATGTATTTGAGCACAATACCTAATACGGCTGCTCCTCTTGTATTTATATAAGTAGGGTATATGTACATGTGTTATGGTGTACCCTATTACACAAGATAAGTCTATACAAATATTTCCTATATAAGAATACATTCCCTAATATTCCCCCTCAAGCTGAGGGTGGTTTATACACATGAAGCTTGGAACGTAAGGAAATAAAAATAGAGGAAGCAAGTGGTTTTGTAAGAATATCTGCTAATTGATCTTTTGAAGGAATGAAGCGAATCTGAATTTCCTTCTTAGTCACACGATCACGAACAAAGTGATAGTCAACCTCAACATGTTTTGTACGGGCATGAAAGATCGGATTAGCAGACAGATAAGTGGCACCCAAGTTATCACACCAGATAGTCGTAGCAGAACTAGGAGAGATGCATAAATCTGACAAGAGATAGCGAAGCCAAAGGACCTCAGCAGTACCATCGGCTAAGGCTTTATATTCTGCTTCGGTGGAGGAGCGAGCAACTGTGCGTTGCTTGCCAGATTTCCATGAAATGGGTGTAGATCCAAGAAATACCATATAGCCACCCGTAGATTTTCGGTCGTCAATACTGCCGGCCCAATCGGCATCAGTAAAGCCATGAAGAGACAAATTGTTGTCTCGAGTAAGATGAAGACCAAATGAGGAGGTACCTTTGAGATATCACAGAATACGCTTTACTGCGGCCCAGTGTCCTTCTGTAGGAGCATGCATAAATTAGCATACTTTGTTCACAGCATAACAAATATCAGGTCTAGTAAATGTGAGATACTGAAGAGCACCAACTACCTGGCGGAAGCGAGTAGCGTCTGAGAACAATTCGGTAGACTGCAGATCATGTTTGGAAACAGAAGCGGGTGTATCAACCGAGTTTACATGATGTCATACCCGCACGATTCAGAATATCCGTAACATACTTGTGTTGACTAAGCACAAGACCCATACTAGTGGGAGCAACTTCAATCCCCCAAAAAAATAGCGAGCATGCCCCCAAATCATGAAGTTTGAACTCCGAGCTCAGCAGAGTAATAAGACGATGAATAATTGCAGAATTATTACCAGTAATCAAAATGTCATCAACATAGACCAAGTAAGTAGCATATATCATGAGAACCACTCGTAATAAATAGGGAAGTATCAACCTTTGAAGCCCGGAAACCAATAGTTAGAAGAAAATCACTTAGACGCATGTACCAAGCCCGTGGTGCTTGTTTCAAACCGTATAGAGATTTATGAAGACGGCAAACATGTGTAGATAAAGTGGTGTCAATAAAACCGGGGGGTTGTTGCATGTACACAACCTCATGAAGAGAGCCATTAAGAAAGGCATTATGGACATCAAGTTGCCGAATCTGCCACCCTTTTGATACTGCAATTGTGAGAACTAACCGAACAGTAGTTGGTTTAACAACAGGACTGAAAGTTTCAGAATAATCTATACCTTCCTATTGGGTGAACCCCCGCGCAACCAAACATGCTTTGTAGCGATCAACTTCCCCATTTGCTCGGCGCTTTATTTTATAGACCCATCGGCAACCAACAACATTCATAGAAGGGTCAAACGGTACCACGGACCAAGTGGTATTAGCATGTAAGGCTGAAATTTCATCCTTCATTGCAGAATGCCAACACTCAAAACGGTCAGCCTCCTTAAAACTCATAGGTTCAAAATCAGAGGGAGACAATACCCGGGAAGGAGAGACCGACGGAGAGGAGGCGGTCAAGGAGCTGAGATTAGCAGTCTTCGGCTGCCTAGGCCGGAGCACCATAGAATGTTGCCTAGGCAGTGGTGGAGCTGACGGCATAGTAATGGAGGGCAGCTGTGGAAAAGAATAAGTGGAAAGATCCACACATAGATCCAAACCGGGTAGAGACTGATCCAAGTGTCCAGATGATGGAGATAAAGTGGATGCCAAAGCTGGAGAGTCCGCAGCTGGAGAGGAAGGAGATGCAGGTTGAACTTGAGCCGGTGATCCTGTACCTGCAAAATGATCAATAGACATAGATGGAGATGGTGAAGGAACAGACTGGTTAGTGGGATGAACGGGTGGAGTTGGGACGGAATTTAAGGAAGATAGGGTGAGGGAAGGGAGGTTGGAGACAGCCACGAGTGTATAGGTGGAGTTGGATGACCTTATGGTTGACTCAATAAAAGGAAAAACATGTTCATGAAAACGGACATGACGGGAAATATATATGCGGTCAGACGACAAATCAAGACAACGATAACCTAGATGAGACTAACTATACCCAAGGAACACACAAGGAGTGGAGCGATAATCAAGCTTATGAGCATTGTAAGGAAGAAGAAACGGAAAGCAAAGACACCCAAAAATACGTAAGAAAGCATAATCAGGTACTTGACGAAGCAAACATTCAAAAGGAGACTTGTTTTGTAAAATCGCGGTGGGCATACGATTTATGAGATAAACCGATGTTTCAAACGCATAATTCCAGTATTTTAGAGGAGCCTTACATTGTCCTAACATGGTGAGACCAGTTTCAACAATATGACGATGGCGACGTTCAACGGTACCATTTTGTTCATGAGTATGTGGACATATGAGTCGATGATGAATACCAATTGTTTTGAAGAAAGAATTTAATTTACGGTATTCACCACCCCAATCAGTTTGCATATTTTTTATTTTGCAAGAGAATTGACGTTCAACAAGTACTTGAAATTGTTGAAAAACATTGAACACATCGGATTTTAGTGCAATAGGATAGTACCACATAAATTTTGTGTGAGCATCCACAAAAATGACAAAATACCGAAAACCATCAGAAGAAAACATCGGAGCAGGACCCCACACATCACTAAAAATAAGTTCAAGAGGAGTTGATGTTTTATGACCCGTGGGTCCTAATGAAAAACGCGAGGATTTTCCTAGCGGACAAGCTTGACATTGAAAATTAGAAATGCGAGAAGTACAAACGACCTTTTTATTTGACGCTAAGAGGCTCAAAATACGGGAACTAGGATGACCAAGGCGACGATGCCAAATATCAGCAGAAGTGACCATGCTAGTGGACAAACAAGCTTGTGGCAGGAATGTGGTGGACGACTCGGAAAGAACGTAGAGGCCATCTTTACTCCGACCGGAAAGAAGGACCTCCTTGGTGATGAGATCCTTAACATAAAACAAAGAGGAGTGAAACTCAAAGAAGACAAAATTCTCACAGCAAAATTGTTGAACGGATAACAATTTCTTTTTAATATTAGGCACATGTAGTATGTTTGACAAAGTGAAAACTCTTTTTGGGGTATGCATAAGATTATTTGCAATATTAGAGATAACAAGTCCTTTACCATCACCAACATGTAATTGATCATTACCAAGATAGGGATTTACGGAAGTCATACCATTAGTATCCGGAGTAACATGGTGATTCGCACCTGTGTCGGGGAACCAATCAGTAGAGTCTTTCATGGCTGGTTCCTCGGCTGAACCATTGCGAAAAGAGAGATTGGCCGAAGCTTGAGTTCCATGGTGTGCAAGCTGAAAGCAATTTTGGGCAGAATGGCCATATGTGTAACAAAGCTGGCACTTTACCTGTTGACGAGACCATTGATTGTGTGATGTCCCACGGTTTGAATTGCTTTGCCACTGTCCATTGTAGTGTCAGGGCTGCTGCCATTGTCCACTTCTAAAAGGTTGTCCATTGGACTGATTATAGTTCCCACGAGAATTATTTTTCCAGCCATTGTGTCGTCCCCTAAAAGCATTTGTTTGGGAACCCGAGTAGCCACGCTGGGCAACAAAAACTGATGGAAGTTGCGCTGGCGTGGGGAGAAGTGGGGTAGTAGGGACAGCACTACGATGTATAAATTCTTATGTGGATAAATGACTGTGCAATTCTGAATAAGTCAATGGTTTGGCTTTGGTTGATAAGGTTGTAACCAAGTCACGGAAATCACTTCTCAAACCACGAAAAACATATAAATTAAAATCAGTGAGGGAGATTGGTCTGCCAGCTGCAGCCAATTCATCAAATAATCCCTTTGCGCGCTGCAGGTATAATGTGACAGTGTCATCACCTTGGCGCAAGTCTTGAAGAGAGCCATGTAATTGCATAATTCTGGAATTGGATGGGGAAGCAAGAGCACGTTCAAGTGTGCTCCACACACTAGCAGAAGTGGGACAATCCACCACAAGATGAAGAACTTCAACCGAGAGAGAAGACAACAACGCACTTAGAATTAACTGATTTTACTGTTTCCATACCGACAGCAAGGAGCAAGGGTTGTCCGTGGAGTAAGGAGAGGGGCATTGTGTGGAGCCATCAACGAAAGAATACACTCCTTGACCGATTAGATACGGTTTCATCTGCATACGCCAAAACAAATAGTTGTTGTTTGTGAGTTTAAGATTGATAACCTGCTGTGTATTTGAGAGAGGAACAAGAGCAGCAGGTGCAATAGAGGAGGAGATAGCTGCGTCTGGTGTTGCGGCAGATTTTGGAGAAGAGGGACTGGTATTGATTCCAGTGTTAGCGCTGTCCAATTGAGCCATAATAAAGCAGCAAAAAAAAAATTGCTCACGTGTGCAGTAGAGAGGAACGAAACAGAGACGAAGCAGAGCACAAGAAAAAGAGAAGACAGCCGGCGCAAGAAATTGTAGCGCAAGAAGAAACGAATAGACGGCACAAGAGGAGAGGAACCGATTAGGCTCTGATACCAAGTTGAAACAAGTATTTGGTTGTAATGTATTTGAGCACAATACCTAATACGGCTGCTCCTCTTGTATTTATATAAGTAGGGTATATGTACATGTGTTATGGTGTACCCTATTACACAAGATAAGTCTATACAAATATTTCCTATATAAGAATACATTCCCTAATATTTCACAGCAAACAGATAAAAATCTAACAACAATTTTTTTATGAGATTTCTTTATATCTCTTTGTAGGATAAATTGTCATTATAATAAGAATAATAGAAGTTTAAAAAAACAAGAATATGCAACAGAAATGTTAGGTGGTCGTGGGTTGTTACCTTAAGTTGGTTTCAACATTCTCATGATTATTGTCATGATATTTTAATGTTTCTTGGCTCTTTTCAGGGAACAGAGGCTGTGGAAGGTCTGGCACTGCATGAACAAAGATCATTTAGCACAAAATCTTTTACAAAAATGAGACATTTAAAATTACTCCAAATCACAGGAGCACATCTTGCGGGGAGCTACAGTCTTCTTCCCAGAGAGTTGATATGGCTTTGTTGGCTTGAATGCCCTTTGAAATCTTTGCCATCTGATTTTCACCTAAGCGAGCTTGTTATACTTGACATGCAAAAAAGTAAAGTCCGAAAACTTTGGAAGGTAAAATATATGCAATAAGCACTCAAGATTTTCCCGAATTAGATTTAATTTAGAGTTACATTATTTCACTGAAATATTTGTATTTTTATTTTCTATTTTCTTTGATAGATTCTGAACAAGCTGAAAATCCTCAATCTCAGCTATTCCAAGTGCCTTGTTAAAACGCCAAACTTCCGAGGACTCCCTAGTTTGGAGAGACTGATACTTGTAGAATGCACGAGTTTGGTTGAGGTGCATCGATCTACTGGAAATTTGAAGAGCCTTGTTTTGTTGAATTTGGAGGGCTGCAACAGCTTAAAGACTCTTCCAGAAAGCATGGACAGCTTAAAATCTCTTCAAACTCTCAATGTTACTAGGTGTTCGAAACTTGCGAAATTGCCAGAGAGTTTGGATGGCCTAGAATCCTTAACAGAGTTGTTCGTAAAGGGTACTGCGATTAAGCAACTTCCTACATTAGCTAGATATTTGAAGAAGCTAACAAAGTTATCATTTGGTGGATACAAAAATGTTTTCTGCTCACCATCTAAATCTCGGTTTTCAAGATTTTCATCGTGGCTTTCACCACAAAGTTGCTCGAGCTCTATAGCTATGCGACTAGATTCTTTCACTAGTTTCACTTCATTGAAAAAAGTAGATCTAAGTGATGCTGGTTTGTCTGATGCTATAAGCTCCATTGATTTTGGGAGTTTTTCCTTTCTTGAAGACTTGGATTTATCTGGAAACAGATTCTTCAATCTGCCTTCTGGCATTAGCCGCCTTCCTAAGCTTCAGCATTTTTTGGTTGAGAGATGCGAGAATCTTCTATCAATCTTAGAGCTTCCATCAAATTTAGCATCCTTCTCTATCTGTGGCTGCACATCCATTGAAAGAGTAATATATCGGAATTTAGCACCACTTCAGTCAAAAAGAATAGTATATTGGAATTTTACAGGGTGCCCAAATTTAATAGAGATTCAGGCCATGGATTTGCGGGACAACAATTTATCTGAGGACATGGATTTGTAAGACAGCAATTTATCTGAAAACGATAAGATGAGTGTTATTCAGGTTCTCTCTCTTCCTCTGTATCTTTCTCTCTCTTATTCAGGTTAGTTTTTCGAACTCAAATTTTAATTACTTTCCTTAAAACCAATAGGGTAAATTTTATGAAATTAGCCTTGCTGGTGGCGAGATACCAGAATGGTTCAGCCATCGTGGAGAAGGATCTGCATTATCATTTCATTTGCCCTCAGTTTCAGTCCTTGACGGTAATAAACTCCAAGCGCTTCTTTTTTGGGTGGTCTTTGCCTCCACCAATGAAGCCACTCCACAAACACAATTTATTCAGCGTGATATATGTTCTGCTACTTTAAAAAATAAGAGCAATGGTACTACTTTAAAAAATAAGAAAGGTGTTAAATTTTTTGACAAGAAGGCGGTAGTTAATTTTGGCAGAAATTCCACTAAGCTTTCTTGGATAAACCGTGAACACTTGATCGGGTTCACCAAGGAATCGCTGCAAGGTGTAGAAGTGGAACTGAATGTCAAAGTAGGCGGCTTATCCGATGTTCGAAAATGTTGGGTTGAAAAATGCGGGGTTCATTTGATAATGGAAGAAGGTAAAGCAGATTCAGATATTCATGAGAATTAAATTCATGCTCCTGATGATCAGCGGATGAAAAGTATTTTGATAAGAGAGTTGCAAAAGGGGAAAATCATCGGTTGCAAACAAGGTGTTTTTTTTTAGCCATTTTGACAATTTTTCCCTGGTTGAGATCCTGGAATGCTTTGCCAGCCTCCTCAAAACCATATTT
The DNA here is from genome assembly GCA_029030765.1 of Salix suchowensis. NCBI lineage: Eukaryota > Viridiplantae > Streptophyta > Magnoliopsida > Malpighiales > Salicaceae > Salix > Salix suchowensis. The sequence continues at coordinate 14,088,517 of CM054998.1, read as the reverse complement.
TCTCGTAACAGCATCAGCGAGATTGAATATACCTGATTCTGCAAGTTTCACCAACTTCGGAAGATCCTGCCTTGCCCTTCCTCCATAGGAGCCAATTACTTGAACCTGTTCCAGGAGTTAAAAAGGAGTCAAGATTTTCGAATATTCCAGAAAATAGTATGAATGTGCGAAGGGATGCCATTTACTCAAGGGAACGGCAATGAGAATATTTTTTTCATAATTTCACATGTTGCTATGTAACAGGGATCAACTAAATACATTATATTTACTTGTGAAATTCGGCCATTTTGAAAGGGCATTCCAAAATAAAAACATAGATACATGGACAAGATCGGTTGATGTTATAGCATAGATACATGGACAAGATCGGTGATGTTATAGCATAGATACATTGACAGAGATAAGCTGGTTTTAGTGAAAAAGTTCTCCAAGACATTGACCAAAAATGCACAAGTAGACGTATGACACCCATTGATAAATACCCACCTTTCGACGGACCAGACGATTGATATCGATCTCCCCTATAGCACCAGCCTGTGCAAGTCCAATCATCACAGCTTTTCCTCCATCTCTTACACTCTGTGTGCACTGTGAAAATGTCAGTGGTTTGCCCAAGGCTTCCACGGCAATGTCCACACCTCTTCCTCCAGTTATTTCCTGGAAAACATAAACACAACATAATTTAACTTCAAAATATAGAAGAAAAGCATAAGAATGTTTCTTAATCTATTTACAAATGCGTGACCAGTGGCAACATGCTATCAGAAGACAGAGTTCTCCATAAATACTTAAATGCCACAATTTGGAATGACAAAAAAGCAAACCAAAACTGAGAACTGAGATTATGGCCGACCCTCAGTACCTTGAGCAAATCAAAGAACTAAACAGTCCATTGGGGTTATGAAGAAAGCATGAAATGCTAAACTTTCATATCTTTTACTCACCAGATACAGACAAAAAGCTTTGGTAGTGGCACTTTCATCATAAGTAGGGAACTTCTGCATCTCATTTAACAAAAAACTAAAGGACAAAGAACGCACCTTTATCCTTTCAATAGGATCTTCTATCTTTGAATTTATAGTGGCAGTGGCACCAAATGTTTTAGCTTTCTCAAGTTTTTCATCCTGAACATCCACAGCAATAATATCAGAGGCACCAAATGCCCTTGCTATCTGCAAACAACTGGAGCATTTTGTCTTAGTCATGGTTATGCAACAGTTCATTGAAATAGAGTAACAAACATCATGACTGACTATGACTTTAATTTTTATAAAATAAATAATTCAGAAAAAACATCAACAACCTGAATTTCTGCTAATGTTTTATTCTTATGATTATTGTCATGGTGTTGTAATGTTTCTCATTTTCATGGGTTCACTAGTTAGATAAGCAAAGTCACATTAAACCCCCATATATCTGTTTTTGTCGTTAAAACCTAGAAGTCTAGAATTACGTGTGTGGCTATAAGCACTGTTCAGGAACGTCCAACACAACCCTCCTTTGCTTCAGGACTCAAAAATACAAAACAAATAAGAAAAGGAAAGGAAATAGAAACTTTATGATGCATGAGAAGTCTAGAATTATTGTTTTGCTTGACGATCAAATAATTTCCCCTACTTCTAACATTCAGAATGAAATTAGCTACGCTGCTTGTTAGACTGACATCAAATGACCTTGAAAGTTGTTCAAAGCACCTTTTGCTTCATTGTTACATGTGTCTTCTCCCCGCATTTTATCACATTTATAAGCACATCAATCCACACACATGAAGCACTGAGTGAAAAGCTGGGACCTGTGTGTGTGTGGGTGTAGTAATGAATGTCTTCTTATGTAATGTATGTGCACATACAAGCACATGTATGTTATGGATGCAATGTATGTGGTACTGACAGCTATCTAATCAATGTAAAATATTTCTGTCACCTTGACCCAACACCACCAACTCCAATCACAGCAACAGAATCCCCAGGACGCACTTGAGCAGCATTAGCCATAGCACCATAAGCAGTAAACACTGCACATCCTAAAATTGCAGACTCGGAGTATGGCAATGAGTTCGGTAATATAGTCAATCCATGTGCTGGAACAACACAGTATTCAGCAAGGCCTCCCATGCTGTACATGGAAATCGGCTTTCCTAGAAATATATAACATTTCTTTAGTAATCCATTAATAATGTCTATATTCCGAAAGTAATCAAGAAAACTCTTCCCCAAAGGCCAGAAAAGAGAATTTTAGAAAGACAAGTTTATAAAGCAACAGAGAAAAGACAGGGTAATTATTAACACCAGAAATGCATGGTTTTTCTAGAGTGCGTAAGTGTACATCCAGTTAATCAGAACCCACACAAACACAGAAATATGTGTGTGTCTGTCTGTTTTTGCAGAGAGAGAGAGTGCATTGTGTCAATTAGTTAATTTCATGCCAACATATAGTCATCATGGAAAGAAATTATGTCCATTCATATAAGAAAAGAGGACACACCAGCAATGCGCCAAATGCAAGTGAAGCATGAAATCCAAATGAAAGCAGAATCGCAATTAAAAATACCAAAATTTATTTAGACTGGAAATGAATAAGCACTGCTTGGGATGGAGATAAAAGAGAGCATATCAAACAATTGAACACTAGAATTACACTGTCTACCACTTCATTGCAGACAAATACACAGCAATAAGAATAGGGGCGACCATCACCACATCCAGGCTCATTGATCTGGCAGTATAGTAGAATAGTACAAGTGGATGTGCTCAAACTAACATCATGTTGCATCTTCTTTTATGTTTACAGGGAATAAAGTTAAGAGACTTGAACAAACACGGACAGTTTGTTGTTAGAGTGTATATTCTGGAATATTGAAAGTATATTCTAGAATGTAGTATAGGGTATTTGACACATGTATATAAAGTTGTTAGTAGCACACGGATTGTATGGAAAAACATTACAACAGAATATATTCAAAATTTCCTTCTCTCTCTGAACTCTCTATCTCTCTTCTTCTCTGCACAATTTCTTCACTCTTTTACTAATCTCAACATAGTATCAGAGCTATTTTGCTAGCGCATGAATTAATTGATCCAATCTTCCGCAATCCGATCCTTCAATGAATCATTCAAAAAAAAAAAAAGCAGCAGAGCAAGCACCATCATGTATCGTGAAGAGGAGTGCACACACACAGAACTTCTTGTTCCTGTAAGTTTACCTCAATACAGTCATCTTCTGCTTCTGCTTCTGTGAATTTGATGTTTTCTTTAAAGCTTGATCAGCTCTTCGACCAGTGTGTTCTTGAGTTGGAGAACCTCTGTTTCTGCTACTTTCATTCTCTTCCTACGAATTAATAGTTGCTCCATCAATAATAGTTTCAGTCTCTATGATTTCCTCTGTTCTTCTTTAAAATATAGATTCGTGTTGCTGCTATGACAACATCTAGCATTTTTCATGCCAAATCCATGAACCTTATCATCATCTTCTTCTTCTGCTCTTCTTCTCTCCACTCCTTAAATCAACCACTCAGTGTTCAAAGAGTCCGCCGAAAGTCACACACAAAAATCATAATATAGTCTCAGTATTACTCTCAACTACTCAGTCTCTGCGCAACAAATTACTACTAATTCTGCACAACAAAAGTGAAGCTCAAACAGAGCACAGAGCAGCAGCAGAGCGAAAAATATATATATATATATATATATATATATATATATATATATATATATATATATATATATATCAAATAGAGCAGCAGCAGAGTGAGAATTCATGACTCACTGCTTCAATTCTTCAGAGTTCCTGCAGCAATTCTCTCTATCAAGTTCTCGAAAAAACAAAAAAAAAAACATTGTGAATCTTGGTGTTGAGGCTGTAGGCATCTCAGCACTGTCAACCAAGGCAAAGGCTCTCTGATGCTACAGAAGGCAGCTGAGGCGTCGACGGAGTCAGGACGACCAGCAAGATCATCTTCTCGCTTGTGAGATCTTAGCCAATCTGCAGCAACCATTTGCATCACAGTGCCTTTGGCCTTCAACTTCTTCTGGTCTTCAAGGTAATTTTTTCCACGAATTAAAAAGCTAGAAGGATCAAATGTTGACCAACTGGAAGGCAGAGTAAAAGTCAGGTCAGGTTCGTGTGTGTCAAGCTCTACTTCATTTTGTATGTTGTTAAGGCAAGATGACGTGCAAATTTTTGGCAGAGAAGAGAAGAGGCTGAGGCGGCTGAGATAGGAATCAGTAGAAACCCTAGATTGTATGTTTTTGTATGTTGTCGTTTGTGTGTGCTCTACCGTTTTATGTGTCCCGTACTGCCTTTTTTGACAAAATAAAACTACAAAAATCCAATTAAAATCAAAATCATTGACAATCAGAAAATGAATTCTTACACAGATTAAGAAATTCATCGACAAATGAAAAACTTCAGAAAAACTAAAGTAGTCAAATGAAAAACTTCAGAAAAACTGAAGTAGACAAATGAAATTCAAACTCATTCTATCACCTCTCTTACCTCCCATTTCTTTCTTCTCATCCCTTTCTTCTCAAAGATGAAAAACTTCAGACAAAAAAACTGAAGTAGACAAATGAAATTTCAATCAAGAAATAGACAAATGAAATGTCTTCTCTCTCTTCTATCTTCTTTGCCATTTGAGCATTTTTATTTTTCTTCTCAATCATATTCAAACTCATCTTTCTTTTACATAGTAATTTCTGTCGAAAAGGATTCAGTACTCATGTGTTTTGTTTTCATTGTTGCAATCTCATGTTTGGTTTGTCAAAGCAAGAGATTGAGGGGGGATGTTAGAGTGTATATTCTGGAATATTGAAAGTATATTCTAGAATGTAGTATAGGGTATTTGACACATGTATATAAAGTTATTAGTAGCACACGGATTGTATGGAAAAACATTACAACATAATATATTCAAAATTTCCTTCTCTCTCTGAACTCTCTATCTCTCTTCTTCTCTGCGCAATTTCTTCACTCTTTTACTAATCTCAACAGTAAAATTAAAAACAAGAGTTCATTACCACTATTACGGAGGAATAGTCGGGTTTCACCATCATAAAGAGTTCCTTTTGATCGATTATAAGCAAAAAAATCCTCACATAAATCATCATGGCCCTGTTTCCCAAATCAGAAATTTATCATTTCAGTATCTTCTTACCGCATTTTATACTTTTCACTGCATTTCCAAAATTCCTAGTGATGACATAATAACAAGAAAAATATGAAGCTACACACACAACAGTAGCATTATATCTCAAAGAAATGTCACCTTCGAACAGTAGAAACAGTTACCACAAGGCATGATAAAAGCTCCAACAACACGAGAGCCAACTGGAAATTTGAAAATGAAGAACAAAAAATTCATAATTCACATTAATACCATCTCCCTGCATGAGATAAATGTGCCCAAAGCAATGTAATCCTCTGAAACAGATTGAGTAGTATCGTTGTGGGAAATGGAAGCTTTTGGAAACAGGCCCTTGTTGCCGACGACATGGAGAAAGCAAGAATTCATGTTGAACATTCTAATATTGCTTGTCGGAGTCCTTGATTGCCGATAAATGGCGACCCAAAAGTGATGCAGAGGGGGAGCTTCGGAGGAGGCTGAAATTTTTTTATGTTGTCCAAAGGCCACAAGGTAAATAGAGAAGCAACTGGTCCTCCAATTGAGTGTCCAGTGACAATTAATGGAGTCCGCAGCAGTTCACCAGTCTTTAAATCATGGATTTAAAAGTACTGTTCATAATCAGGACCATGATACAGTGAAAGAAGACAGGAACCTATTTTCGTAACATGATAATCTCCATGTTGGATTCTTCTCTTATTTTCGTCATTTATGTTGAAGACTAAGCTAATCACTGGTTTACAACACCACATGCAAAATGAGAAGAAGAAGAAGAAGTCACGTGAAGTGCAGAAGAGAAGAAGCAATTATAACTGAATGTAACAGAATGTAATTGTTTTAGTTACAAAGTGGTTAACAATCTGTTAATCATATGAAAATGACTGCTACCTATGAAAGTATAAATAAGGCAATTCATCAAACAACTTGTAAGCAATTTTACACATTCACAATACAAGAATTACGAAGTTAGTGAACTGGGGTACTTATCTTTTTTCTTTCTTTAAACTGATTCTTCTCATCTTCCACAAAACCTACCCAAAGTGAATTACCTGCAACAAAAACAATTAACAACAGATGTTAGTTGAAATCAACAAAATCAACATGGTATCAGAGCACTAAACCTGATTCAAGAAGGGGCGTGATCTGTGATCAATCAAGAAGTATCCAAACCAAAAAATCAAGAACCCAAACAAAAACCCAAAAATCAATTTCAGCATGGCTGGATCATCAGACCTAAGAGCTCCACAATTCAATGGTTCAAACTACGACTTCTGGGCAGTAAAAATGGAAACCATACTTACAGCATATGATTTATGGGACATTGTTCAAGCCATAGATCAAGCCCAACCTGAAGCAGAAGGATCTGCAGAGAAAGGGGGCAAAGCTGCAAGTACTCCAGAGGAGGATCAAGTTGCTACAAAAGAAAAAAGAATCAAGAATGCTAAGGCACTAAGCATTCTACAAGGAGCCTTGACTGATGAGCTGTTTCCAAGAATCAGAAATGAAAAAACAGCAAGAGGAGCATGGGAGATCTTGAGCAGAGAATTCAGAGGTGATAAAAAGGTTAGAGCTGTGAAATTGCAAGCTTTAAGAGCTGAATTTGAATATTTGAGGATGTTAGATATTGAAAGTTTAGATCAGTATCTTGCAAAAAAATTTGCAACTATAAATGACTTGAAATCATTTGGAGAAGAAATTAGTGAATCTAGAATTGTGCCAGAAACTCTTGATGAGTTTGAGTAGAAGATACAAGTCTATAGTGTCTATTATTGAGGAGACTAGAGATCTTGATGTCTTGAGAATTGAAGAAGTCATAGCATCTGTGAAAGTCCATGATAAAAGGGAGGATTTGCATGATGAAAGGGATAGAAGTGCAGGGACAAAGAGAGCCTTTAGCAGTCTAAAGATTGGTAACAATCAAGGCTTTGGCACAAATAAACATACACAAGGGAGATATAATTCAAGGTGGCAACCACAGAATAAGAAAGAGAGAAATTACCCTGCAAAACCTATGAATAACTATGGTAATGCAAGCTGGAATGGTAGCACAAGTGCAGTAAGTCAAGGCAGTATGAAACCTGAATGTCAGGTCTGTCACAAGCACCATTTCGGGATTTGTAGATTCAAAGGACAACCCAAATGTGTGAAGAGTAATAGGTTTGGACATATTGCAAGGGATTGCAATAGCAATATGCACAAGCCACAAGCAAACTATGCAAAGAAGGAAGAGGGAGCTACTGCAACCCTATTTTATGCATGCCATGCTGCAAGTGTGGAAGACAAGAGCATATGGTTTGTTGACAGTGCATGCAGCAACCATATGACATCACAAGAGTCTGAACTCATCAATCTTGATAAAACAGTGAAATGCAAAGTGAAGATGGGGTCTTGTGAGCTAGTGGATGCAACTGGAAAAGGAGCTCTTGCAGTAAACACAAAGGCTGGAAAAAGATACATAAATGAAGTGCTATTAGTTCCAGGGTTAGATGAGAACCTGTTAAGTGTGGGGCAGATGATTGAACATGGGTATTATGTCTTATTTGGAGGCAATCTTGCAGTAATCTTTGATGATGAGAGTCTCTCAAATGTGGTTGCAAGGGTAGTGATGAGTGGAAATAGATGTTTTCCACTATCACTTGAATCTTTAACACCTGCAGCAATGAAAGCAACTGTCAGTGAAGGAACATGGATTTGGCACAGGAGATTTGGCCACTTAAACCTTGAAAGTTTGAAGAAAATGAAGCAAGGTGAGATGGTATATGGGCTGCCTGTTTTGACAGAATTAAAACAAGTATGTGCAGGGTGTGTACATGGTAAACAACACAGAGAGACATTTGCAAAAGGGGGAACATGGAGAGCAAAGTGCCCTCTGGAATTAATACACACAGATTTGTGTGGTCCCATGCAATGTGAATCAGTTGGGGGGAACAAATACTTCATCACATTCATTGATGATCTTTCTAGAATGTGCTGGGTGTATTTTCTCAGGAGCAAGGCTGATGCACTTAATGTTTTCAGGAAGTTTAAAGCCTTTGTTGAGCTACAAAGTGGGTACAAAATCAAGAAATTAAGAAGTGATAGAGGTGGGGAGTACACCTCAAATGAATTTCATGAGTTTTGTGCAAATATTGGGATGGAGAGGCAGCTGACCACTGCCTATACTCCTCAGCTTAATGGTGTAGCCGAGAGGAAGAATAGAACACTCTGTGAAATGGCAAGAGCCATGATGGAAGAGAAGAAAATGCCTACTGCTTTTTGGGTAGAGGCTGTGAATGTATCAGCATACGTTCAGAATAGAAGCCACACATCTGCTGTGGAGAAGAAAACACCATTTGAGGTGTTTACAGGAAGAAAACCAGGTGTTAAACACCTCAGGATATTTGGTTGTGTCTGTTACACCCATGTTCCATCTGTGTTGAGACAAAAGTTTGATGGAAAATCAGAGAAGGGGGTGTTTATGGGCTATGGCAGCTGTGAGAAGGGATATAGGGTGTATATTCTGCTCACAAAGAAGATTATAGTGTCCAGGGATGTTATCTTTGATGAAGATAAATCCTGGAATTGGAAGACTAACAAAGTGGAATCTGTTTCCACATGTTTTTCATTTGCAGGTAATGAATAAGCAAATGAAGATGATGCAGAACAACAAGTTGAAGTTCAGCATGATGTTGGTGAAAGCTCTAATTCAGTACCTCCAGTTACTGAATTTAGAGAGGATGAAGATGGCAGCAGGGAATCAAGTACATCCACTCCAGTAAAGATGAGAAGTTTGGAAGACATTTATGCAAGATGCCATATGACTATGATTGAGCCTGAAAACTATCAAGAAGCTGTGAAAGACATAGCTTGGCAGGAGGCTATGAATGCAGAAATGGATATGATAGACAAAAATGCAACTTGGGAGTTAGTTGAGAGGCCAATTGAAAAACCTGTCATAGGAGTGAAGTGGGTGTACAAGACAAAGCTCAACCTGGATGGAACCATTCAAAAACACAAAGCTAGGCTGGTTGCTAAGGGTTATGCACAGAAACCTGGTGTGGATTACAATGAAACATTTGCACCCGTAGCAAAACTTGACACAATTCGAACTCTTATTGCATTGTCAGCACAAAAGGAGTGGAGGCTGTTTCAATTAGATGTCAAGTCAGCTTTCTTGAATGGGGTTCTAAAAGAAGAGGTTTATGTTGAGCAACCCGAGGGGTTTGAGGTGAAGAATGCAGGACACAAGGTTTATAAGTTGAATAAAGCCTTGTATGGGCTCAAACAGGCTCCTAGAGCCTGGTATAGTGAGATTGATAAGCATCTCACAAGCTGCAACTTCAAGAGAAGTAATAGTGAGGCAACACTATATACTAGAAGTGATGAAAAAGGGGATATGATTGTTGTTTGAATCTATGTCGATGACATAATATACACTGGAAGCAGTACAAGGATGCTAGCTGAGTTCAAGAAGGAGATGATGCAATGATATGAAATGACTGATCTTGGACTCCTACATCATTTCCTTGGCATGGGAATACTGCAGAGTGATCAAGGGATTTTCATACACCAAAGTAAGTATGCAAAATCTCTATTAGTGAAGTTTGGACTAGAAGATTGTAAACCAGTCACAATTCCTCTTGTTGTTGGTGAGAAACTAAGAAAGGAGGATGAAAGTGAAGCTGCAGATGAAGGTTTATACAGAAAAATTGTAGGGAGTTTGCTGTATTTGACAGCATCAAGACCAGACTTGATGTACTCAGCAAGTCTTCTATCACGTTTTATGAGCAATCCTACAAGGAAGCACATGGGGGTTGCAAGGAGGGTCCTTAGGTATGTTTAGGGGACACTTAACTATGGAATAGAATACAGGAAGGATAAATCAGCCACACTTATTGGCTATTGCGATGTTGACTGGGCTGGAAATGAGGATGATAGTAGAAGCACATCTGGGTATGCTTTCAGTTTTGGTAGTGGAAGTTTTTCATGGGCATCACTGAAACAAAGCTCAGTAGCTTTGTCCACAGCAGAAGCTGAATACGTTTCAGCATCAGAAGCCACAGCACAAGCTATATGGCTTAGGTGTGTGTTGGAAGACTTTAGGGAATTGCAAACAGAGGCAACACCCCTGTTTTGTGACAATATGTCTGCGATTTCTATGACTAGGAATCCTGTCTTTCATCAAAAGACAAGATATATTAACAGAAAATATCACTTTATAAGGGAAGCTACACAAGATGAGGTGATCAGTGTGAAATTCTGCCGAAGTGAAGAACAAGTGGCAGATATCTTCACCAAAGCTTTACCTAAAGAAAGATTCAATCAATTGAGGTTGAAATTAGGTGTTAAACCAGTAAGTAGCTTAGGAGAGGCTGTTGAAGACTAAGCTAATCACTGGTTTACAACACCACATGCAAAATGAGAAGAAGAAGAAGAAGTCACGTGAAGTGCAGAAGAGAAGAAGCAATTATAACTGAATGTAACAGAATGTAATTGTTTTAGTTACAAAGTGGTTAACAATCTGTTAATCATATGAAAATGACTGCTACCTATGAAAGTATAAATAGGGCAATTCATCAAACAACTTGTAAGCAATTTTACACATTCACAATACAAGAATTACAAAGTTAGTGAACTAGGGTACGTATCTTTTTTCTTTCTTTAAACTGATTCTTCTCATCTTCCACAAAACCTACCCAAAGTGAATTACCTGCAACAAAAACAATTAACAACAGATGTTAGTTGAAATCAACAAAATCAACAATTTAGCCTAGTCTCCTAGTCATGCAGTCATAAACTTTAAGGATCAAAAGAAAATTTGACATGTGTGTTACTTTAATATGTATTTTTCCTAATAATTATGGTCAATGCGTATGATGAATGCGATGAAAACTGCCAAATGGCCAGCAGAAGTTCAAAAAATCATGAAAACAACCATGAGTATGATGTTTCTGAAGGATACCTGAGTTTTGAGCTGGGACAGCTCCTTAAAATGGGCTTTAAAAAGGGTGATTGCACCTCTATGAATTGAAAACGACCTGTTTCTTTCAGTGCATAAGAAGTCAAAGATAGGGAGCTCGAGCTTGTATCTTAGGGAGAGACTGCCAAATCTAGTTGATCTGGAACTGGCTTCTGTTTGAAGGTCCTTTATCGCCAAGCAAACCAGAGTTCACCACCATGTCTGCCAAATCTAGTCCACTGATAAATCTGCAAACAAGAACAAAACACGTTAGAAATAAGAACGTAAATGCAATTTTTTGCAGGGTAGAATATAGACAGAACGTTTTGCTTACAGGGGATGGTGGCTCATTGTGGAGTTGTGATTTGCTAGATTGGCTCAGGAACACAATTGTAAGAATAAAATAGGAAGAATAAAAGGCAGATACTGAACAGGTCAATAAAAGTACACATTTGACTTTTGACTCGGTACTCAGCTATTTCACCACGGACAAAATTCGATCACATACTGGGAAATTACAACGCAATCTCTATGTGCTTTCCATGTATCGCCTTTTTTTCTTTCCTTCTTTGAACCTATATTTTTTCTTGCTAAAATCCACAAAAAACTTCTCTTTTTCCCCAGGGTTGTTGAAAAGATAAAGTCAAAGAATCTGCAGATTTCTATCCTCTGTAAAATAGGAATAGAGTCTCTGCAAAACAGGAAATATATTATAGCTCTGTTAGAGTAGGACTCAATGTCTTACATTTCCTACTTTATAGTTAGAGTAATTGTATATAAATAGCGAATTGTAATTCCGCAAATCAATATATACAGAACAATATTTTTCTGTCAAAAACTCTCTCTCTCGATACTCTTTTATTTCTCAAGGGTAGTGGTAATATACTAATTTCTGGTATGTTTGCTTTGGTTTCTTAGCACTAACGCGCTATCTTCAACTCATCATGTCCCGCCATGGCGGGCTAAGGTATCGCTAAATCTATGGCGTCGAGAAATTCCTGAAACCCAACTCCTATCAAACTTCTCATCAACTTTGACTGTTAATTACCATTCTTGTCTTTGAATTGACAGGGCATTTATCCAAATACTCTGCATCATTCTGGCATCCAACAGCCCATTTGATTAGACTTGATTCTTGCCAACGCAAATCTACTAGGGGTTTAGAAATCGAGCAGTAGACCAGGAAGCAACAGCACCTGGCCCGATAGAATTAAACTCTCCCTAGCCCTCTGTAGAGATGCTCGACAAATCATCATAATAAAATAATGAGACGTTTACAATTACTCCAGATCACAGGAGCACTTTTAGAATAGATAAATAATAGAAAATTAGGGACAAAGGCTGTGGAAGGTCTGGCACTAGATGTACAGGGATTGTTCAGCACAAAATCGCTTACAAAAATGAGACGTTTACAATTACTCCAGATCACAGGAGCACATCTTGCGGGGAGCTACAGTCTTCTCCCCAAAGAGTTGATATGGCTTTGTTGGCTTGAATGCCCTTTGAAATCTTTGCCATCTGATTTTCACCTAAGTGACCTTGTTATACTAGACATGCAAAAAAGTAAAGTCCGAAAACTTTGGAAGGGGACTAAGGTAAAATATATGCAATAAGCACTCAAGACTTTCTCGAATTAGATTTAATTTAGAGTTACATTTTTTCACTGAAAATATTTGTATTTTATTTTCTATTTTCTTTGACAGATTCTGAACAAGCTGAAAAATCCTCAATCTCAGCTATTCCAAGTGCCTTGTTAAAACGCCAAACTTCCGAGGACTCTCTAGTTTGGAGAGACTGATACTTGTACACTGCACGAGTTTGGTTGAGGTACATCAATCTATTGGAAATTTGAAGAGCCTTGTTTTGTTGAATTTGGAGGGCTGCAACAGCTTAAAAACTCTTCCAGAAAGTTTGGGTGACCTAGAATCCTTAACAGAGTTGCTCGCAAAGGGTACTGCGATTAAGCAACTTCCTACATCAGCTAGATATTCGAAGAAGCTAACAAAGTTATCATTTGGTGGATACAAAAATGTTTTCTGCTCACCTGATCCACCATCTAAATCTCGGTTTTCAAGATTTTCATCGTGGGTTTCACCGAAAAGCTGCTCTAGCTCTATAGCTATGCTATCAGCTTCTTTCACTAGTTTAAGCTCATTGAAAGAGCTAGATCTAAGTGATGTTGGTTTGTCTGACGCTATAAGCTCCATTGATCTTGGGAGTTTGTCCTTTCTTAAAGATTTGAATTTGTCTGGAAACGGATTCTTCAATCTGCCTTCTGGCATTAGCCGCCTTCCTAAGCTTAAGTATTTTACGGTTGAGAGATGCGAGAATCTTCTATCAATCTCAGAGCTTCCAGCAAGTGTACAGTTCTTGTCTATCAATGACTGCACGTCCATAGAAAGAGTAAGTGCACCACTGCAGCATGAAGAATTTCCATGTCTGAGTGTAAAAGGGTGCCGTGCCGAAATTTAATAGAGATTCAGGGCATGGAATTTGCGGGCAATAACTGGTACATTGAGAACTTAGATGGCTGCAACAATTTATCTGAAAACTATAAGATGAGTCTTATTCAGGTTGTCTCTCTTTCTCTGTCTCTTAACTTTTAGCATGTACATATGGTAGTTTTTCGAACTCAAATTTTAATTACTTTCCTTGAAACCAATAGGGATTGTGGAAAGGTCATCATTATGAAATTGGCCTTGCTGGTGGTGAGATACCAGAATGGTTCAGCCATCGTGGAGAAGGATCTGCATTATCATTTCATTTGCCCTCAGTTTCAGTCCCGGACGGTAATGAACTCCAAGCGCTTCTTTTTTGGGTGGTCTTGGCTTCCACCAATGAAACCACTCCAAAAACATCATCTCTTCCGTTTTATGGTATCTGTTTCGCTACTTTCAGAAATAAGAGCAATGGTATTGAATTGTTTCGCATGTCGACGGTAGTTAATTTTGACAAAAATTCCACTAAGCATTCATGGATACAGCGTGTACCGTTGATCGGGTTAGAGGAATCGCTGCAAGGTGTAGAGGAATTGGAACTGAATGTCAACCTAAGATTTGAAAAATATTGGGTTGAAAAATGCGGGGTGCATTTGATAATGGAAAAAAGTAAAGCAGATTCAGATATTGATGGTGAGAAGTGGGATCATGAGATTGATCTTCATGCTCTAGGCTCTTCAGCTACTGATGATCAGCGGTTGGAAAGTAGTTTGATAAGAGAGTTGCAAAAGTGGGAAATCACCAGTTGCATTAAATTTAAATAGCATAAAACAGAGAATATGTTTTTGGATCACAGAGCGCTGGATCTGCGGTGTTTTATTTGTGGCATTTTGGACTGATAAATGAGCGACAAATATTTGCAAAGACTACTTCAGAGAGGACAATGGAACTGTATATTTGCAAAGACTACTTCAGAGAGGACAAAGGAGTGCTTGCTTCGAATCGAAATTCAAACACATTTATAAGCACATACATCCACACACCTTTATCCTTTCAATAGGATCTTCTATCTTTGAATTTATAGTGGCAGTGGCACCAAATGTTTTAGCTTTCTCAAGTCTTTCATCCTGAACATCCACAGTAATAATATCAGAGGCACCAAATGCCCTTGCTATCTGCAGACAACTGGAGCATTTTGTCTTAGTCATGGTTATGCAAGAGTTCATTGAAATAGAGTAACAAACACCATGACTGACTATGACTTTAATTTTTATAAAATAAATTTTTATTTCTGCTAATCTTTTATTCTTATGAATATTGTCATGGTGTTGTAATGTTTCTCATTTTCATGGGTTCACTAGTTAGATAAGCAAAGTCACATCAAACCCCCATACATCTATTTTTGTCATTAAATTTGTGAAGAAATATGGTAATGTATTAAATGCAGATATGAAATGCAGATATGGAGATGCAGGAGATCATGCCAAGATGCAGCAGATCATTCTGTGATCAGAATGATTCACGTCATTAACTCTATGATTCTCGCAATCTCTGCATATAAATCATGTGTGTATATATATATAGCAAGAATCCATGTATATATAGCATGAATCCATGTAATTACTTCTGCAATGATTTGTAATGCCTATTTAAAGGCAAGAATATTATCAGAAATACAAGCAAGCTTAATATTCTCACATGGTATCAGAGCCTAACAATACAACATCAAGCCAAACAATGTCTTCCTCTTCTCTTGAGATTTCACTCCCGAAATCACATTTACCTGACATCTCCACCAAGCTAGCTTCAAACAATTATCTTCTATAGAAAGCACAAGTCATCCCTGTTCTACGTGGCTATGGCCTTCTCGGTTACGTTAAGAATGAAATCCCCTGCCCAGAATCAACCATCACTGGTGAAAATGGTGAGTTGAAATCAAATCCTGCTGCAGCAGTGTGGCTGCGTACTGATCAATTGATCCTTGGATGGATCAATAGTTCACTATCTGATGGACCTCTTTCACAGGTCATCAATAGTGAATCCTCATATGATGCATGGCAGGCGTTAGAGACCCTTTATGGTACTCACAATAGAGATCGCATACAACAAATCAAAGGCGAATTACAATCCTTGACAAAAGGTACGTCTTCATTGGAAGATTATTTACACAAAGCAAAATCTTTGGCTTTGTCTCTCTGTGGTGCAGGAAAACCAATAGATGATGATGAATTCATCATTTGTATCCTTCGTGGGTTAGGATCTGAATTCAATCCTATAGTGGCAGCATTAAATGCTAGAGATGTTTTTCCAACAATTGAAGGAGTTATTGGTAAACTCCGTGACTATGAAATTCGAATTCAAGGAGCACGAACAACTGCTCCCGCTGTGGCTTTTTATACTAACCGTGGTCGCACAAACTCAAAACCATGGATAAATCAAAATGCTCGTGGTCGAAATCATCACAGCTTCACTGGTAGAAATTTCAATAGCAGCATTTCACCACGAGCTAAATAAACTCAATTTCCACGTCAGACAGGAAACTCTGTTGAAACACGTCAGAAACACCGCTCACATGGTAGCAGTCGTGGACGTGGTGGTATCTCTTGTCCCGCCATGGCGGGATAAGGTTATCGATAAATCTATGGCATCGAGGAATTCTTGAACCCCAACTCCTATGAAACTTCTCATCAACTTTGACTGTAAATTACCATTCTTGTCTTTCGATTGACAGGGCATTTATCCAAATATTCTGCATCATTCTGGCATCCAACAGCCCATTTGATTGGACTTGATTCTTGGCAACGCAAATCTACTAGGGGTTTAGAGCTCGAGCAGTAGACCAGGAAGCAACAGCACCTGGCCCGATAGCATTAAACTCTCCCTAGCCCTCTGTCATATGAAAGAAAACAGAGCACGGAAAGATGGAGTGCAAAGCCCTTAGGCAGGAAAGACTGAAATGGATAACTCCATAGAAAGTGATTCAAAAACATTATAGAATCTGATACTTAATCATTTTAAAATTAAAGGATAAAAAAAAGGGAAATATAATAGTCAATACGGTTAATCCATAAAATTCACAATAAAGTTAATGAAAATAGAATAATTTTATAAAAGCAAATCAAAATAAATTATGAAGCTTTACATGTGATAAATTCAATATTAAAAAATAAAATTAAAAATAAATAAATTTTGAAGAATAAATAAAAAAGATATTGACTTTTTACTATTCATTGAAAAACCAAGACTTTTTATTATATGTTAATGATAGTATCAACATCTGATATGGGGACACAAAAAGATAATAATCTGGATATGCTATAGCGATTGATGAAGGGCATGGATGAACCATATGACTTTTAAATAGAAAAAATAGAAAAATATAATAATTTTGAATAAAAAAAATTAAACAGGAAAAATAAAAAACTACAAAAAAAGAATTTTTTTTAAAAAAATTCTTTTGTGGCACATCAATGGCTTTTACAACAAGGTTCAAAGTTATTTGCCTTTTCCTCCACTCGGTACACCATTTACATTGCACAAAAATTATGTTAGGTTATCGTGGGAACTGAAGCTCTCAGTGTCCTATTAATGGTGGAAGTGGAAGAAACTAACAAGGAACTACGAGAAGAGGCACCCCAGTTCAGAACTCCATCACAAGAAACTAACAAGTTATGGATTTTGTAAATTGATATAACTTGCTTGAATGTAAAGAAATTACAAAATTGAATCGAAATCTTGATGTAATAAGAGAAATTTGATGGTTTAAGGTAGAGTATCTGTCGATTTCTCATCATAAAGCATATATTAATCAAAGTCTTGTTCCCTTCTTGTTCAAAGATTGTTGATGCTTGGCTACAGGGATTCTGTGCCATCGTATCCCTCTTTTTCTGTGGATTTTTTTTTTAAATCCTGAAAGTAAGGTTGTTTCAATTTCTTGTCCAGTGTGCTGGAGTGCAATTTCCTCAAAGAACTCGTGAAAGACCATCAAATGATCATCAGGCTGCCCAGGAAAGTAAGAAAATTACATTGAACGGGGAACTTGCTGCTGCTAGACACGAGGCGGGTGCTCATCCAGCACCATTATCTTTTACCGAGTTTGTTGCATGATGCACAGATCTTAAGGAAGGCTAGTTGCTTATTTCTATCAATCAACTAGCAACAGAGAAAGGCATAACCACCTAGTCTAGGCCAGCAACAGTGAATTATGCATTACATGAACAATGCCAGCAACAGAGAAAGAGGAAGGGGGAAGGAAGCTAACTAGCAACAGAGGTGCTTTCTGGCGATAAGGTGGTATGGATGGTGGCGCACGAGGTACTAGCAGAGAGAGAGATGGATGGTGACCAATGATTGGTTATGTGGTGGCCGAGAGTGGAGAGTCATCAATTATGTTTGTTTGATCAATGATAGACTGTAAAATGTGAGAATTTGGATTCGAACTTTCCAATTTCACACATTCCCTCTACAAATTCTACGATTACTACCAAAATTGTCGACATTGTTTGATTTTGATTGGTGTTTTATTTTTTCAATTGAAATGAAATGTTTTGATTTGTAGTGTTTCGGCATGTTATTTCAAGGTTCTATTGTTTTTATATATATAATTAAATATATTAATTAAAAAAAATAGTTCAAATCCAAAAAAAAAAAATTAGAATTGTACAATTTAATCTAAAAAAAGACATAATAAAATGATTTTTCTGAATAAAATTATGAACATGTATAATATTACGAGAATGCTATTATCAATCTCATAAGGTTATCATTTTTTTTATTGTTCTAAAATTTTAACATAATCTAACGGTCGGATTATGTTAATCTAACGGTCAGATTAAGATATATGATTGATATTGTAAAATTATTCATTATTTAAAAAAAAACTATTTGGTCGAAACGGAATGGACAAAACGAAACCGGTATGTTTTGGCCGGCATTTGGCTAAAAAATCCAAAACGGACTGGAATTTAAATTGAGGTAAAAACGACATCATTTTGTCTCGTTTTTTTAACTTGTACAAAACATTTCGGTCATTTCAACTGAAACGGAACAAAACTAACAACTATGATTACTACCACTGGCTCAATGGTTTTGTTAGCAAAGTGACTTTAAAAGAAAGAAGAAATTGCTCCTATTTTTCATCACTTTCTTAGAAAATGCTATGCCTATTCGTCATTGCAAGACATTGCGTGGTGGCCGAGAATGGAGAGTCATCAATTATGTTTGTTTGTTCTTTTTCTTGTTTTTTCATTTTCCTCTTTATTCCTTGTATCACTTTACTTTTTTTTCCCTTCAGTTCTCTTTTTTCTTGTCAGCACACTGTAGATAATTATAGCATTGAAGGTGGCTTCCACTTATGATAAATACGCAATAATGGAGATGAAGATACAAAACTTAGTATGAACATACCGGTTTCGTATCAGCTGTATAATATTATGAGAATACTATTTTTAAAAAAACCTGGCCTTCCCGTTGCTGAAAATAATGTATTTTATAGATATTATTATTTTTGATAAATTGATAAAATTGAGTTGTTATCTTTTATAATTTTTGATAAATTGATAAAAAAAATTGTCAGGGCCAGGTTTTTGGCCTCCGTAATGGAAATTTCGGCCCAATATCGGCCGAAACATACCGGTTTCGTATCAGCTGTGCCGTTTCGGCTATATATATATATAACAAATAACCAAAATCAAAACAATAAAAAAAATATAAATATTATAAAAAAATTAAAAATTAACCAAAATCAAAACAATAAAAATAGAAAAAAATATATATTATAAAAAATAAAATTGTTGCATCAATTTTGATTTTATAAAAAATAAAAATTATATTTAATTTTTTTGCTTTTCAATTTTTTCACATATATGAACAGTACCAATAGAAATGGCACACTAAAACGGCGCACTAAAACGGTCTGAAACCGAAACGTTCCGTACCAATAGAAAAAACAAAGCGGCAACCGAAACAGTATTAACAACCTTGAGCCACCTAAACAATGGCACTGCTTTAAATTGAGTTCAAAAAAACCTGGCCTTCACGTTGCTGAAAATAATATATTTTATAGATATCATTATTTTTGATAAATTGCTAAAATTGAGCAGTTATTTTTTATAATTTTTGATAAATTGATAAAAAAAATCGTGTTTTTAAGTTATGTGTTGATATCAAAAATTATTTCTAAAATATATATAAAAATTATTTTAATATATTTTTGAATAAAAGATCTATTAGGTATTATGTTTCAAAAATACTTTTGAAAAAATTTCAATTTTTTTTATTTTTATAATGATTTGTATAAATGATATGTATAAAACAGTAGCTTCTCACACATAAAATTAAAAATTATTTTTAATATTATCATATCAAAATAATTTAAAAACATCAAAAATATTTAATTGCAGCTGAGTCAAATCGTCTTGGATAATAATCAACCTGCAGCTCTAGCTGGAAATAGCACCAGATTGGGAAGAGCTCAGAGGTTAGTTTATCAGAGGTAACAAGAGCAAGATGATGAGGATAATTTCCATGCTCTCTCTTTAATCAACAAAAGGTGGTCGGAAAAAGGTTGGTGGTGATGATCACTGACGCTGCCATTGTTGATTGTTCTTTTTTTTCTTTTTCAAATCACTTTTAAAACACAACAAACACAACGTCAAATTCTTGAAGATGTTCTACAATGTATTTTAAAAAAATAATTATTTTATTTTAAATTAAATATTTTTTTATAATTTTAAGTTATTTTCATACGTTGATTTCAAAAATAATATTTAAAATATATATAAAAAAATATTTTGATGCATTTCTAAATAAAAAGTCTATTAGGGATTGCATTTCAAAAATACTTAAAAAAAATTGAAATTTTTTAATTTTATAATAATCTATATAAATGGCGTGGAGAAAGCATTGTAATTCCTCACACATAACACTAAAAATTAGTTTTATATGTTTAACTCGTAAAAGCATATCATGATTTTAACAACTACGATCGGATCTAGACTTGAGAAGGGATAATATTATTTAAAGTAGACTTAATGATCTAGACTTGACAAAGTCAATTATTAACTCAAATGAGAATATTTTTTTATTCTTGAATTGCAATGATGACTGTAAGATGTGAGAAATTGGATTCGAACTTTCCATTTTCACACATTTCCTCTAGAAATTCTACGATGACTACCACTGGGTCAATGGTTTTGTTAGAAAAGTGACGACAAAATAAAGAAGAAATTGCTATTCGTCAATGCAAGACGCAAAATTCCACATGTAAAGGAAGAAGACACGTTCATCGTAACTTCCTGATTGTCTACGATGACTACCACTGGTTAAACGTAGCTCTTGATGCACGTTTATGTTTTCCCAACTTTATTCTAAAATATTTATTCAATTAAATAAAGAGGAAGGGGGAAGGAAGCTAACTAGCAACAAGAGGTACTAGCAGAGAGAAAGATGGATGGTGACCAATGATTGGTTATGTGGTGGCCGAGAGTGGAGGGTGATCAATTATGTTTGTTTGTTCTTTTCTTGGTTTTTTTCCTTCTCCTCTTTACTCCCTGTATCACCTTTACTTTTTCTCACCTTTACTTTTTCTCACCTTTAGTGCCCTTTTTTCTTGTTTACACACTGAAGGTGGCTTCCACTTATTTGCCTCAAATGAGAATATTCTTTGATTCTTGAATTGCAATAATGATTGTACAGATGTGAGAAGTTGGATTCCAACTTTCCAATCTCACACAATCCCTCTACAAATTCTACGATTACTCCCAAAATTATCAATATTGTTTGATTTCTATTAGTGTTTTATTTTTTTAATTAAAATGAAATGTTTTGATTTTGTAGTATTTCGGCATGTTATTTCGAGTACTATTGTTTTTATATATATAATTAAATATATTAATTAAAAAAAATAGTTCAAATCCAAAAATAAAAGTATTTAGAATTGTACAGTTTAATCTAAAAAAACACAATAAAATGATTTTTCTTAACAAAATTATAAACATGAATAATATTGCGAGAATGCTATTATCAATCTCATAAGGTTATTATATTTTTTGATTGTTCTAAAATTTTAACATAATCTAACGGTCGGATTATGTTAATCTAACGGTCAGATTAAGAGATATGATTGATATTGTAAAATTATTCATTATTTTTTTTAAAAAAAAAACTATTTGGTTGAAACGGAATGGACGAAACGAAACCAGTATGTTTTGGCCGGCATTTGGCTAAAAAATCCAAAACAGACTAGAATTTAAATTGAGATAAAAATGACATCATTTTGTCTCATTTTTTTAACTTATTCAAAACATTTCGGTCATTTCAACTGAAACGGAACAAAACTAACAACTATGATTAATACCACTGGCTCAATGGTTTTGTTAGCAAAGTGACTTTAAAAGAAAGAAGAAATTGCTCCTATTTTTCATCACTTTCTTAGAAAATGCTATGCCTATTCGTCATTGCAAGACATTATGTGGTGGCCGAGAATGGAGAGTCATCAATTATGTTTGTTTGTTCTTTTCCTTGTTTTTTTCATTTTCCTCTTTATTCCTTGTATCACCTTTACTTTTCCCCCCTTCAGTTCTCTTTTTTCTTGTCAGCACACTGTACGTAATTATAGCATTGAAGGTGGCTTCCACTTCTGATAAATACGCAATAATGGAGATGAAGATACAAAACTTAGTATGGAGATGATGTGGTGTCAACTGTCCTAGGAGCAGCCTCTCACTGATCACTATGACAGGGAAAGCACAGAATCTCTCTATGCGCTGGAATCTCTCCAAAACAATTCAATAAAGAATCGAATAATAATTGGCCAGAAAAAGTGTCCTCTCGTTTATTTCATTATGCCTTAAGTAATACAATTTCTGGTTCTTGTTTAGGAAAATAACAACTAGGCAAATACTGATAAGTTCTTAACTTCTAATTAGGAAAGCAAATAATAATTAAACACGGAAATAGAATTGTGATAGGACTGATTTTGTGGAAGCTTCAAGTTGCAGCAATTCTTGATTACGATCTTATGGGATATCATTGATATCATTTTCCTGATTTGCATCGTCAGCTTCCTGGATTGCTAGTGTTCCATCTTCTTCCTGATTTGCATCAATTGCCACCCCCTTTGAAGAACTTGACTCTGGCAAGTTATTATTATTGTATATTACGAATAGGTCTGGATGAAGACGTTTAATCTCTGCAGCTTGCAACCAAACAGATTCTGATTGTGGACGATTCTTCCATTGAACTAAGAATTTATAATAACCTCCCCGTCGTGTGGACACAAACTGATGGTCCAGAATGGCAGCAATCTCCTCTCGTGGCTTTGTGTTGGCTGGAACTCGTGGTGTTGGTGCGACCTCTGGGGCTTGTGGTGCTGAAATGTTGTCCTCAATACCTTTAAATTCTGTGAGATCTTCGATATTGAAAATTGGGCTGATGTTGTAATCAGATGGTAACTCGATAACGTAGGCATTAGGACCAATTTTCTTGATGATTTTGAAGGGGCCTGCTCTTCGTGCGTGAAGTTTAGTGAAGCTTCCTGGGGGAAACCTTTCGGGTCTCAGACGAATTAACACCATTTCGCCTTCTTTAAATTATCGAGACTTTCGTTTTGCATTCACGACGGCTGTATGGGAGTCTGTGTAAGTGTTGATGCGTTGTTTGCATTGCTCATGAATGTCTCGCATATAGCTTGAAAAATCCAACGCAGCTTCACTAGGCCATGGTGCTGTGGTAAGGAATTTACGTCCAGTGGAGCATTGGGACGAAATCCATAAACTAATTCAAATGGTGTGCAGCCCGTTGCTCGATTGACTGAATTGTTAAAGGCAAATTCAGCATGTGGAAGTACCGTATCCCAATTGGCTACATGATCCGTGATTAGGCAACGTAGTAGATTTCCCAAGCTCCTGTTGGTCACTTCCGTCTGCCCATCTGTTTGCGGGTGGAAGGCACTAGAGAACATCAATTTTGTTCCCAATTTTGTCCACAATGTCTTCCAAAAATAGCTCACAAATTTGACGTCCCTGTCAGATACAATTGAAGCTGGAACACCATGAAGACAAACTATTTCCTGCAAAAATAAGGCTGCGACTCTTGACGCATCGTAAGTTTTATGGCAAGGAAGAAAATGTGCCATTTTTGAAAAACGATCTACCACCACCATAATTGAATCATGATTTTTAGCTGTTCGTGGCAGGCCAAGAACGAAATCCATGCTCAAATGCTGCCAAGGTTTGTCTGGTATGGGAAGAGGTGAGTACAAGCCCGCAGGTTGTTTATTGCCCTTGTTTAATTGGCAAATACGACACCTATTTACCACCGTGTGAACATCCCTGCGCATCTTGGGCCAGTAGAACCTGTCAACGACCAGAGCATAGGTTTTATCATGCCCGAAATGGCCAGCCAAGCCTCCACCATGGAGCTCTGTTATAAGGAACTCTCAGAAGGAGCCCCGTGGGATACACAATCTTGACTTATAAAATAAGAACTCTTCCCGTATTGTGTAGTCTTTTACTGCTGCCTGCTCTTGACTGGATAGTGACTTGTAAATATTGCCAAAGTCTTAGTCATTGGCATACTCGGTTTTTATACTCTCAAAACCTGTAACATTGGCCGAGAGCATGTGTAGCAAATGTGGTCTTCTACTTAATGCATCAGCCACCTTATTCTCCCTTCCTGCCTTGTGTCTGATGACGAAGTCAAATTGTTGGAGATAGTCTATCCAACGAGCGTGTCTAGCATTCATCTTGTTTTGGGAATTAAGATGCTTCAGCGAATCATGATCAGTAAACAAGACAAATTCCCTATGGATCAGATAAGGGCACCAGTGTTTGAGTGTCTGAATTAGAGCATAAAATTCCATATCATATACTGAGTAGCGCTTACGCGTGTCGTTAAGCTTTTCGCTGAAAAACGCAATGGGATGGCCCTCCTGGCTCAGCACCCCACCGATTCCCACATGTGATGCGTCACAAGCCACTTCAAAGATTTTTGAAAAATCTGGAAGTTTGAGTACTGGTGCTTGCCCCATTTTATTCTTAATCTCGGTAAATGCTTTGGCAGCTGCGTTACTCCATACAAATTTCTTTTCTTTGAGACACTCGGTGATTGGGGCCATGATTGTGCTGAAGTTGCGAATGAATCGCCTGTAAAAGGTGGCCAGACCATGGAAACTTCTGACTTCAGATATGTTATGGGGCGTCGGCCATTGTTGGACAGCCTGCACCTTGGCTGGATCAGCCTCCACCCCTTGACTGGAAATTATAAATCCCAGGAATTTGGCACTTCCCTTCATAAACGAACACTTATCCTTGTTGATGTAGAGTTGCTCAACTCGCAAAACTCTTAGGACTTGTTCAACATGATTTAAATGCATCTGCACATCTTGGCTGAATATCAAAATGTCGTCGAAATAGACAACTACAAATTTGCCGAAGAATAGTTTAAGGACTTGCGTCATCACACGCATAAAAGTGCTTGGCGCGTTGGTTAGTCCGAATGGCATGACTAACCACTCAAATAGGCCATCTTTTGTCTTGAATGCTGTTTTCCACTCATCCCCCACTTGAATTTTGATTTGGTGATAACCACTCCGAAGATCAATTTTCGTGAAGATAGAGGAACCGCATAACAAGTCCAACATATCATCAAGACGAGGAATTGGGAACCTGTATTTGACCGTGATTTTATTAATGGCTTGGCTATCCACGCACATTTTCCAACTACCGTCTTTCTTTGGTGTGAGGAGGACAGGGACAGCGCAAGGGCTGAGGCTCTCTCTAATGAATCCCTTGTCCAGTAGTTGCTGCACTTGACGACTGAGTTCGTCATTCTCCTTGGGACTCATACGGTAATGTGGGAGATTGGGTAACGATGATCCTGGAATTAGATCAATGGCGTGCTGCACCTCCCTCATTGGGGGAAGTTGGTTTGGAACGTCATCAGGCATGATATCCTGATATTGTTTTAGCAGCGTTGTTAATTCAGGAGGGATGATCCCATCTTTTTGCTTCACCTCACGGTTGACCACTAGCAGCAATGTGTCTTCCTTTTGTAGATAGCGGGAGAATTGCCGTAGTGTAAGGACTGGGACTGCCTCTTTTGTGGTGTCAAATTCTGATATGTGAAGTGGATCCAGCACAAACTTCTTGCCGTGGAATTTGAATGAATAGGTATTGGCATGCCCATCGTAGAAGACTTTCCGATCATATAGCCATGGTCGACCCAATAGCATATGGCACACAGTCATAGGGATAACATCACACCATGCTTCATCAACATACCTTGTTCCCAATGAAAATTTCACCAGACATCGCTGCTTTACCATGACAGTGTTTGTTTCATTAACCCAGCTGATTCTATAAGGGGTGGGATGTTTTTCAGTCTTTAGTCTGAGTCGTTCGATGGCTGCTTCGGAGATCACGTTCATGCCGCTGCCATTGTCAATGATGACATTCAAAGCCTTACCATCATGCTCCATACGAGTGTGGAAGATATTGGTGCGCACCCAATCAGAATTATCTTGTAGCCCTGTCTTTGTTCCTGTCAGTACCCTGTGTATAACACAGCTAGGTAGTGCTGATGCCACTAAATGCTCTTCATCACTGTCAATATTCTCATCACAGTCCTCTTCCATCTCATACTCAGTTGTGTCTGCCATGAGCAGCTCCTTCTCACAAATAAACACAAGCTTCTTGTCGCGTGTGGGACACACAACAGCATAGTGACTGAAGCCCTTGCACTTATAGCATTGGGGTCCTTCGTTGGAAGCCCTTGCCTTACCTTTATAGTCCCTACTGGTCACATTCCTTGCTTGGTCTCTAAATGCAGGAGGACGTTGATTGGCAGGAGCAGGTGCAAATTCTGATTTTGCCTCCCATGTGGCCATCCTTCTCCCACCTATGGGTCCTGCTTGTTTTTCCATCCTTAAGGCCAGTTGATACGCCTCTTCCACGTTGATTAAGCGTGCAGTCCACATGTCTCTACGCAGATCGCTGCGCAATCCCGTGCGATATCGGGCTAGTGTTTGTTGTTCAGTTTCCACAACCTTACTACGTACAGAAAGTTCGTGCGATCAAGTGGCAGGTATTTCTCTTTTAGCCGTGCGATCTGTAAACTGATCAACACTTAATGTCCCTTGGCAAAGTTGCAGCATCTCTTCAAACATCATTTGTTCGTAATCAAGTGGCAGGTATTTCTCTTTTAGCCGTTCTTTCATCTCCTCCCAGTTGGAGATTGGTGGTCTATGTGTTCGGCGTAGCTGCTCCTCTACACTTCCCCACCATGCTCTTGCATGTCCTTTCAGTTTCATCCGAACATATCGCACCTTCCTATCTTCCGAA
Organism: Salix suchowensis; assembly: GCA_029030765.1. NCBI lineage: Eukaryota > Viridiplantae > Streptophyta > Magnoliopsida > Malpighiales > Salicaceae > Salix > Salix suchowensis. The sequence goes on along the minus strand of CM054998.1, from coordinate 14,061,682 downwards.
ACAAACGAAACCGGTCGAGTAGTCCTCGATGGTCATTAACCAATCCTCAAACCCGTTGGGTTCTAACTTGCCAAAAAAATCTGGCACATCTACTTTCATCTGTTTGGTTAACTCATCAAGTGGTGGTTGATGAACAAGTTGTCCCCTGTATCCAGCTTGTCTATGGTGACGAACCTGATGACCATGATCATCAAATTCATGAATTTCCTCCTCTGTTTCGTGGACATCTTCCTCATCAGCATTGTTCAATCTTCCTCGGTGGTTTATTCTATGGCCTTGCTGGTTGGGAAGGCCATATTCCTCTCGCGCATAACGCTCCTCCATTACGTCCAGGCGACGCATAACTTGTGCCATAACTGTGGCAATCTGATCAAGCTGATAGTGCAGTTGTGGTTGGTCTGATTCTCGGGTATTTGGGTTTTCAGTGTTTGGGTGTTGGTGGCTTGAAGTGGAGTTGTTTGGGTCTTGGAGAGTGGGGTTGATGTTAGGTTGGGTCTGGTTGATGGGGGCATGGTTGGTAGGGGTGGGGTGAATCGGGTTGGGGTTTGTGGTGTTGGGGTTGTTTTGGTTATGGGTGGATGTCATGGCGTATGAGTTGCCACTACGAGTAGTAGGCATATACACACAGCTCTGATACCAAATTGGTGTCAACTGTCCTAGGAGCAGCCTCTCACTGATCACTATGACAGGGAAAGCACAGAATCTCTCTATGCGCTGGAATCTCCCCAAAACAATTCAATAAAGAATCGAATAATAATTGGCCAGAAAAAGTGTCCTCTCGTTTATTTCATTATGCCTTAAGTAATACAATTTCTGGTTCTTGTTTAGGAAAATAACAACTAGGCAAATACTGATAAGTTCTTAACTTCTAATTAGGAAAGCAAATAATAATTAAACACGGAAATAGAATTGTGATAGGACTGATTTTGTGGAAGCTTCAAGTTGCAGCAACTCTTGATTACGATCTTATGGGATATCATTGATATCATTTTCCTGATTTGCATCGTCAGCTTCCTGGATTGCTAGTGTTCCATCTTCTTCCTGATTTGCATCATGATGACATGAAAGCACCGTATAAGATCAGGATACAAAACTTAGTATGGACTACCTTTGTATTTTGATTATGGTATCTGATTTATACAATTTGATTTTCAATTGACTAAAAAAAATTGATTTTTCTTCTAATTTCAATCAATTAACTTTGCAAAAATTAAATTTGATCACCTAAAATTCCAATTTTTTCAATTCAACTCAAATTTGATTCTCAAATTTAATTTTTCACCAATTAAGTCTCTGATAAAGTTAATTTGACTCCTTTAAAGTATAATCAAGTTCTTGCATGTAATTAAATCCTTCAATTGGACCCAAATTAATTCTTAAGTAAAATTATCTTTAATTTGGTTCATGATTGAATCAAAATGACCTATTAAAAATCTAATTATTTTCTTCGACTTAATTTATATGCAAATTTGTTTGATAATAATTTATTTTGACTTTAAATTTGTATTTTTCTTCAATTTTTTGGCGCCTAAATTTGTCAAAAAAAATCTAGCTTGATTTCTCATCAAACCTACCCCTTTTATTTTTATTATTTTTTGTAATAATCCAGAAATAAGTTATTACAAAATGCACAAGCAATAACTAAGACTTGAAATCAGAGAACCATGATTTTCATTTCTTTCATTAATTTAGTTATTTTTCTTTTTGATAGATTTTAAACCAAAATGCTAGCAACAAGAAAAGGGCTACTGCTGTTCGGCAGAAGAAAACAAATTAGGGTCTTGAGCCAGAGATAACGTTATCGGCTAGAAATCTTGATGTGGATAAAGTTGTCGGCTAGAAATCTTGAAGTGAGCTAAAGTTGTCGGTGAGGTTTTCTGTGTGCTCGTGAAAATATTTTTGAATCACTTCGAAGTGATTGTTCGGCAATAAACGTGCGTTGTTGTAATAATTTTTGCTTTTACAATTATTATTTTTAAATAGAACAGGTGGAACGAAACTGTTACGTTTCGGCTAGTATTTAGCAAAAAAATTTAGAACAAACCAGAATTTAAATCAAGATAAAAATAATAATATTTTGGCCATTTCAAATGAAATGGAATGAAACTGACAACTATGATCAATGGTATTGTTAGCAAAGTGACTTTAAAAGAAAGAAAGAAATCAATTTCTTGGAACTTGCTATGGCTATTAGTCATTGCAATGCAAAGGCAGAAGACAGGTTCAAACTTCAACTTAACTTCCTTTTCTTCAATCACTTTTACCGTGTGTTGTTATCTTCCCAATCAGAAGCGCAAAAAATCATCATCGCGACAATTATTATTATTATTATATATTGAGTTCTTATATATTCATTTTATTATGGAAAATGTATTTAAAATAATAATTATTAAACAATATTTTCAAATCTGAAATATTATACATAACCACTATTTACAATCCTTAGATTTTTGGTTGTTTTAGTTAAAAAATTATTTTTATAATATTTTTATGTATAATATTTCAGATCTAATATTACGTAGAAAAAAGTATGAGGCAATACATATATAAAATGGGTAGAAAAATTTGCCCAAGTTATCTACAATTAAAAGATATACGAACCACTTTCCCTGCGTTTTGATTACAATGTTTCTTTTTGGTGGAAACACAACTCATTTCTATTAGATTTTATCTATTACAATTTTACTAATTAAATATTAAAATAATTAATTACAACAAATAAAATCAATCTGAAAATTATCTCGTATATTCTAAAAACCACCCGTGATGATCTAGATCCAAACTTAAGAAGGGATAATATTATTTAAAATAAACTCAATGATCCAGACTTGACAAATTCAATAATTGCCTGTTAAATGAGAATAATCTTCATTGATTCTTGAATTGCAATGATGACAGTAAGATGTGAGAAGTTGGGTTCGAACTTTCCGTAAAAAATTACAATATTGTCACTGATAACATTCTGAATTATTTCAACTACAGTCATTATGTGAATCAACTGTATGATTTTATTTATTTAATGGGAGAAGAAAAATCAGTTAATAAATTGTGAGAGAAGTAGTTAATGATAGTCATAAATCAAAAATTTTCTATTAGATAAATTTATTTTAGAATTGCTTGAAATTATATATTTATGATATTGAATTTTTTTCTAAAACTTGACCAAGGTATTTATAACTTAAATTTTTATTGTTATATATATTTAGCATTTAATTTTATAAAATATTTAAAAGAAAGAAGACGTAACTTCAAGGTAATTTTATAAACTTGAGCAAGATATAGGTTCTTGTATTGCCACGACATTATATTTTAAAGTGCTTTTTTAGATTTGTTTTATATCGATAAAATCACTTCTTAAATTTATAGTTGAAATCTCGTTATTAATAGAGTGTTGATGTTCAATGTTGTATTTCATTCATCTTAACTGGTCTTTAAATACAGAATTACAGATGAGTATAATTGACCCAATTGATAAGATAAAGCTAGTGTCCTATGTATTCGGGATTACATTTTGAATTTAAACTATGAAGATATAATTTAAACTGAAGATATATCTCTAATATGCCCCCTCAAGATAGAGGTCGGGGAAGAACTCCTATCTTGGACCGTAGATGTTGAAATCGTGTGCGTGGCAGAGGCTTGGTGAGGGCATCTGCTAATTGATCAGCAGATGAAACATGAGCCACTCGCAGGCTTCCTTTTTGAACTTGATCTCTGATGAAGTGAAAATCGATTGCCACGTGCTTCATGCGTGAGTGAAATACTGGATTGGAACACAGTTGTGTGGCTCCGACATTATCACAGTATATGACTGGACAATTTAATTGAGAGATTCCAAGATCATCAAGAAGATAACTTAACCAATTAAGCTCGGCAGCTGTGTTAGCAACAGCACGGTATTCTGCTTCTGTGGACGAACGTGCTACTGTTTGTTGTTTCTTTGAACTCCAAGAGACTGGATTTCGACCAAGGTATACAATGTATGCACTGGTGGAAGAAAAATCGTCCCTGTCACCTCCCCAGTCAGCATCTGAATAAGCCTTGAGTTGAACAAGTGAGTCATTGTGTTGTTGATTGGAGAAGGCATGAACTTGAAGTGGGGAGTGGCGATGAAGTTGAAGACCATCATTTATGGAACCACAAAGATACCGTAGCAGACGCTTGACAAAGATCCAGTGCTCAGTGGTTGGTGAGTGCATATATTGAGAGAGCTTATTCACAGCAAATGCAATATCAGGCCTTGTAAGCAGCAGATACTGAAGACTACCAACAACTTTGCGATATTCAGTAGGATCATTCAATGGAGACCCTGACTTTGAGTGAAGAATTGGTGAAGTGGGGAGAGGTGTGAGAACAGGTTTTGCTTCATTCATCTTGGTTTTCTGGAGTAGGTCCATGATATATCTCCTTTGCGACAGCAAAATACCTTGCCTGTTTGGTATTACTTCAACCCCCAGAAAGTATGACAATTGACCGAGGTCTTTGAGTGAGAACCTGGAGGCAAGATTATCAACAAATGAACGAATTAGTGCAGCATTACTTCCTGTGATAATTAGATCATCAACGTACACCAGTATGTATATAACGTGAGCACGGTCACGAAGAACAAACAGGGATGTGTCTGCATGTGAATTTTTGAACCCATTCTGCTCAAGAAAATTCCGAAGTTCCTGATACCAGGCGCGAGGAGCCTGCTTTAAACCGTAGATGGCTTTTTGAAGTTGACACACATGTGTAGGGTGATCCTTGTCCACAAACCCCGGTGGTTGCTGCATGAATACCGTCTCAGTTAGGCGTCCTTGAAGGAACGCATTGTTGACGTCGAGCTGCTGCAGTGGCCACCCTTTAGAAATAGCTATACTCAGCACAACCCGAATTGTGGTGGGTTTGATTACTGGACTGAATGTGTCCAGGTAATCAACACCTGGTCGTTGATGAAAACCCTTCGCTACGAGACGAGCTTTAAACCTTTGAATTGTGCCGTCTGAATTTCTCTTAATCCGATATATCCATTTGCAGCCCACAACATTGTGATGAGTAGAAGGTGGGACTAAATTCCAGGTTCCATTGCGAACTAAAGCATCACACTCATCTGACATGGCTTGACGCCAATGAGTGTCTTTGAGTGCCTCTGTAACCGTAGTTGGTTCTACATCACTGGTTTGGACAAGCTGTGTGTGCAGACTCAACTTTTGTATGGGTTTACTGATGTTATTTTTGGCTCTTGTTGTCATGGGATGAGTGGAGACAACACTGTTGATGGGTGGCTGAGTGGTAGATGAAGGTGGTGATGGATTATTTGGAGGAGAAGATCGGTGAGTTGAGTTGTTGGAGAGGGTGACAGACGGCATTGAAGAATTTGGTGTGTGAGTTGATTCTGGAGTCAAAGTGATACGTGGAGCAGGTGGTGCCACGTCAAGTGGAACTGGCGGAGAAGGAGTTGTGATAGAGGAAGTGACACGTAGGACGGGTGGAACCCACATGTCAATGGCAGCTGAAGGACTTGGACGACTTGTCGTCTGTGCAGACAAGGCTTCAAAAGGGAACTCAGTTTCCACAAATCGCACATGGCGTGAAACATGAATTTTGGCAGATTTGGGATCATAGCAGAAATAGGCACTTTGGCTGAGTGAGTAACCAAAAAACACACAGGGGTGTGAATTTGATTCCAGTTTATGGGCAGTGTAAGGTCGCAGCCAGGGATAGCACAGGCAGCCAAAAATTTTCAATTTGGAGTAATTTGGATCTCTCTGGAATATCTTTTGGAAAGGGGATTGAAGGCGTAAGATGGGTGATGGCATTCGGTTTATGAGGTACACGGCAGTGGCAAAAGCTTGGGGCCAGAATTGTGATGGTATGGAAGCGTGTGTGAGTAACGCCATGCCTGTCTCAACAATGTGCAGGTGTTTTCTTTCCGATATACCATTGTGCTCAGGCGTATGTGGTGGTGTTGTTAAGTGGGCAATTCCAGAATCAGAGAGTAAGTTGGCGAGAGCAATGTACTCACCGCCGTTGTCTGAGTATAGGTGTTTGATTCTGGTCTGGAAGTGGTTTTCAGTGAGGGATTTGAATTTGATGAACACAGATTTGACATCAGATTTTTGGTGAAGAGGGTAGAACCACACATATCTAGTGAAGTGGTCAATAAAGATGACGTAGTATTTGTGACCTGTGGTGGACAGTATGGGTGAGGTCCAGACATCCGAAAATATGAATTGAAGAGGATGATTGGATAGAATTGTAGATGTGGAAAAGGAAAGCTTGTGACTTTTATTGCATAAACAGGCATTACAAAACTGAGTTTTTGACATTGAAGGAGAAGATCCTAAATTATTGCGAGTCACAATATGATGAAGAATTGAGGGAGCAGGATGCCCGAGTCTGTGATGCCAGTGAAGGGAAATGGTTTTGATGGAGGAAAATGCCAGGAGTGGTGAGTGAAGTGGCCATTCATAAATGCCATTATGTGCGTGACCCCTCAGCAATATCTCGCCCGTGCGAAGACTCTTCACAAAAAACAGATTATGTAAGAATTCAATCGATACATAATTAGTTTTGCAGAATTTAGATATAGAGATGAGATTTTTGTGAATGGATGGGACACACAACACTTTGTCTAATTGAAAAGTATGATTAGAAGAGGGAAGGGAGGTGGAACCAGTATGTGTTACTGGAAGGGTTGAGCCATCGCCAATCATGAGATCATCATTTCCATTGTATGGAGAATGGAGAGAAAGGTTGTTCAAGTCTGTGGTGACATGGTGAGAAGCGCCACTGTCAAGTAGCCAAGACTGCTGGTTGCCAGTGGTTGCCATATTAGCTTGTGGTGGTGAGGGTGGATAAGGAGATGTGTTGAAATGATTGCCATTGTGAATGGGAATGAGGCGAAAAGATGGGCAGCGTTTGGCAGTGTGCCCTTGAACACGGCAGATTTGGCATTGTCCCAGGTAAGGTCTTGGTGGTGGACGTGTATTCGGGAACGAAGGAGATGAGTGGGGTCTGTTTGGTGGTGGACGATATGAGGGACGCCAGGAATTGGAGGGGGGATTTTGTGGTGGACGCCATTGGCGATTGGGTTGGCGATATGAGAGGTGAGCAGTGGCTGGAAAGGATTGTGAATCAGCTGTGTTGGTTTGAAGTTGGACTTCAAAGTTCAGTAACTTCTCATGTAATTCCTCAAAGGTAATGGAGGTGTCACGGGCTTGGACAGCCCGAACAAGTTCACTGTAATCCTCAGGAAGGCCATCGAGGATCTTATCTGTTATATCTTCCTCATCAAGAGGAGCACCAAGGAGAGCTAGATCATCTGCTCGAGTTTTGATAACCTGCATTAACTCAGATATGCAGAGGGAGTTTTTGGTGAAATTTTTGAGTTGAAGCTTGAGTTGCTTGATGCGACCACGGGAAGGTTTGGCATAAGTATTGGCAAGGATGGTCCAGGCTTGCTTGGAAGTTTCGGCTTGAGCAATGAAGGGAATCAGATGGGGTGACATGGAGCCAATAAGGGCATTGAGAATCAGTTGATCTTGGCGTGTCCATAGTGAATGAGCAGGGTTGGGAATTGTTGATTCCGATTGGGTGATAGTGGCAGGTGGACAGGGAGTGGTGCCATTGATGTAACCAAGAAGGTCATAGCCGACAAAAAGAGTTTGAAATTGCAGCTTCCATGATAGGTAATTGGTAGAGGTGAGTTTGAGTGGTGCTTGAGCAGCAATGTTAATGGTGATAAGTTGTTGGGATGTGGTATTTTCGGTGCTTGGAGCTGTGTTGGTTGCCATTTGAGAATGATTGATGAACAGAAAAAAAATATTGAAGGTTTTGGCTTTATGTAGATCGTGATGGCTCTGATACCATAATAGAGTGTTGATGTTCAATGTTGTATTTCATTCATCTTAACTGGTCTTTAAATACAGAATTACAGATGAGTATAATTGACCCAATTGATAAGATAAAGCTAGTGTCCTATGTATTCGGGATTACATTTTGAATTTAAACTATGAAGATATAATTTAAACTGAAGATATATCTCTAATAGTAATATAATTTATATTATTTTTTAATATATTTTTTAAATAAAAAAATTTTATACTTGAAACTTGCACAAAAACATATTATTTTATGCTTGATTTTTTTTATTAAATAGAATAAAAATAATAAAATTCGAACTAGTTATTGCCGGGTTAAGAATACTATCATGTATGTGTGTGTGTGTGTGTATATATATATATATATATATATATATATATATGAGAAGGGCTACTGCTGCTCGGCAGAATGAAAACAAATTCGAGTGTAGATTCAGAGATAACGTTATCGGCGAAAAATCTTGACGTGGATAAAGTTGTCGGCAAGAAATCTTGAAGTAGATAAAGTTGTCGGTGTGGTTTTCTGTGAGCGTGTAAATATTTTTGAATCAATAAACGTGCGTTGTTGTAATGATTTTTGCTATTACAATTATTCTTTTTTTATTATTATATATATTTAGCATTTAATTTTATAAAATATTTAACACTTTCAAATTTTACATCCAAAGAAACTCAACGATTACTACCAGTGGCTATTAAAAGATTTGCAATATGACTTTAAAAGAAAGAAGACGTAACTTCCTTTTCTTCAATCACTTTCCTGGAACTTGCTATGGCCATTAGTCAATGCAATGCATAGGAAGAAGACAGGTTCAACGTAACTTCCTTTTCTTCAATGACTGTCTTGGGTTCAACGTAGCTCTTGATGCACGCACGTTTGTGTTTTCCTAATATTATTCTAAAATGTTTATTCAAGTAAATATTAAGTTTTATTTTTATTTTTTCTATAAAAAATTATCCAATCGCATACCTTAAGTTGACTGGTTGAGAATTATTTTTTCCCTCAAGGTTGGAGATTTTTGACATCGATCTTTATGATTTTTTTAATTTGTTTTTTTATTCATTTATCAAGTCTTATAGTTTAATATGTTTGGTGTGATAGACTTGAGTTCTTTCTAAAGCTTTTAATATATTTTATTTTGTCATTCTCATGATACTGTAATATAATTTGGGTTATCTCACTCTCATTTTTTTGGTTATTTTTTTAATTGGACTCTCTCTCTCTCTCTCTCTCTCTCTCTACTCCCCTTCAGTTCTCTTTTTTCCCCGTCAGTTCTCTTTTTACTCTGTATCACCTTTACTTTTTCTCCCCTGCAGTTCTCTTTTCTCTCTTTATCACCTTTACCTTTTTTCCCCTTCAATTCTCTTTATTCCGTGTATCACCTTTACTTTTTTGCCCCTTTAGCCCCCTTTTTTTCTTGTCAGCACACTGTAGGTAATTATAGCAATGAAGGTGGCTTCCACTTCTGATAAATACGCAATGTTCTCGTGCATTTTTTATAGTGGAAAAGTCTCTTTTGGGTCAAATAATATATCCAGAAAAGCAAAGGATGATTTTTTACATCGAGCTACTATTTTTCATCACTTTCTTAGAAAATGCTATGGCTATTCGTCATTGCAAGACGTAAAATTCGACCTGTAAAGGAAGAAGACAGGTTCAACGTACCTTTTCTTCAATGACTGTCTTGGGTTCAACGTAGCTCGTGATGTACGTTTATGTTTTTCCAATTTTATTCCAAAATATTTATTCAATTATATATTAAGATATATATATATATATATATATATATATATATATATATATATATATATATATCACTCGAACATTGAAGTTGTTGCTACCTTTTCAATTCACAACCTCCGACCACCATCCCAATTTGCTATAGACAGTAGTGCCAATTTGCTATCGATTTGGGATTTAATTCATGTTGAATTAACCTCGATCAAAACTATATCATTTTAGCTTTATTTTTTATCAAACGTCACCAAGTAGCTGGAATCCGACCACCTCATAAACACCATACAGAGGTAACCTTTGACGTTGTTTCTACTGCTTGCATGCTTGCAGTCTTTTTTGGTTCCATCGTTTCAGCAATATTAATTGTTGCAGGACAGCAATATTACAGTAGGAAGATTGCCAAAGAAAATAATTTGATTGACCAGTTTATTGAGTTCCTTGTAGGTCTTCAAGTATCTATTTTAGAAATGCAGAAAGAAAAACGCAAGCAATCCAACGACGAAGAAGACGATTCATCCTCGCGAAAGAGAAGAAAAGCTGACCTCAGCAAGCCTGTCAGTTTTATCTCCACAGGTATTTAGGTAGAGATATCTCGTGCTGAGAGCATAATAATAATAATAAAAATAAAAATTCCTTGGTAAATCAGTTTTGTTAAAATCGGACCGTGACATTCCATCCTAATCAGTTGCTATGAAGTTGAAGAAAAAGAGGGGGGAATAATGTTTTTTTTATTAAGAGTTTTCTTTTTAAATATATATATTTTAATTAACTCTTCTCTATATTTCTGTTTACAAGTCTATTGATAGATTATTTTGAGTTTTATTATTTGCTCAGATCACTTCCAATTGTTCTTTATTTCTCATTGCTAAATAATGGAAGTGTTCAACAATGACAAATATTATCAACCCCTTTGTTTATGAATTGACGAGAGTTTTTGCAGCTTCCATGACAGAGCCAGAGTCGTCTCGCTCTAGACCCAAGGGGGGCTACGATGTTTTTCTGAGTTTTAGAGGAGAAGACACTCGCAAAAATTTTACAGGTCATCTCTACCATGCCTTAATCCAAGCCGGAATTCATACTTTTAGGGACGATAATGAACTCCCTAGAGGAGAAGAAATCTCCCCGCAACTTCTCAGGGCAATCGAAGGATCAAGGATTTCTGTAGTTGTCTTCTCCAGAAACTATGCTTCCTCTAGATGGTGTCTTGACGAACTAGTAAAGATTATTGAGTGCAGGCAGAAAATTGACCAGGTTGTTCTTCCACTATTCTATGATACGGATCCTTCAGATATCCGCAAACAGACCGGAAGCTATGCAAAAGCTTTTGATGAACATGAAGAACACTTCAAGGGAGAAATGGAGAAGGTCAACAGGTGGAGAGAAGCTCTTACACAGGCTGCAAATCTATCTGGATACGGTTTAAAAAATGACACAAATGGGTATATCTTTATCTTCTCTGTCAAAATCCACTTGCACATATCAACAGAAACAATCTTTTTATTATTATCATTTTGATCTTGATATTTCCACTTGGATTAAATATTAGTTTTTAATTTTGTAGATGTAGCAAATATCTATATTTTTTTCAAAATAATTCTCCAACTAATAGGGTTATAAAATTTAACAAGTTCTTTTTGAATAATCATTTTCGATCATGGTTCCTTAACAATGTGTGTAAACTGATCACACACTAGACGCTCTTGATAAAGCTCACACTACCCGCTGATCACCCCGCACACTAGGATAACATCCTTATTTTTCTCCTCACATGCACACTGCACTAACTTTTTCATGTATAAAATTGCTTGGTTGTTTCTTTTTCTCCTTTACACGAAAGGATAACTTGATCTTGTTTTCTTAAGAGAATATCTATAGATTGATGAGCTAGATTTTAAAGATCGATCCACTTCCTTGATAGTTCTAGAGAGGCATAGGCTGGAACATTCTGGATAATATCTAACAACTTATACGCCGTTGATGTCTTTCTTTCTCTATGAACAGAGATGAAGCGGAATTCATTAAAAAGGTTGTCATTGATGTAGCTTGTAAATTGCGAAACAAACCCTTGCACGTAGCCAAGCACCCAGTAGGTATTTCATCCAGAGTTCGAGGTGTTATTTCTTTGCTAAAAGGTGCAAGAAATAATGTTGGCATCGTGGGGATCTATGGGATAGCTGGAATAGGGAAGACAACAATATCTTTAGCTGTGTTTAACAAACTTTATTTTGGATTTGAGGGAAGCAGTTTTCTCTCAGGTGTCAAGGAAATATCAGATAAGCCAACTGGTTTGGTTAAATTACAAGAGCGCCTTCTTCATGATATTCTGAAACCAAACATTTGGAAGATCAGCAATGTTTATGAAGGAATGAATTTGATCAAAGAACGGCTTCATCGTAAAAAAGTTCTTGTTGTTTTGGATGATGTGGACAAAAGAGAACAACTAGAGGCATTGATGGGAGAGAGATGTTGGTTTGGTGATGGAAGTAAAATAATCGTTGTAACTAAGAACAAGCATCTGCTAACAGAAGTGGAGGTTGATGGGATGTATCATGCTAAGGAATTGGATCGAGATCAGTCTCTTCAGCTTTTCAGTTTGCATGCTTTCAGGGAAACCCGTCCAGCAAAGGATTATGACGAGCTTTCAGGAAAGGTAGTGGACTACTGCGAAGGACTTCCTTTGGCTCTTAAAATTCTGGGTTCTCATTTGTTCGGAAAAGACAAACATGTATGGGAAACTTATATTGCCCATTGGCAAAATATTCCGCATGATGATATTCAAGGAAAGCTTAGAGTAAGTTTTGATGCACTTGATGTGGATTCAAGGGAGATATTCCTTGATATTGCGTGTTTTTTTGTTGGTCAAGAGAAGGACTATGTAGCAGATATAGTAGGTGCTCGTTACGATTGCCATCCAGAGGTAGCTTTCAGATCTCTCATTGGAAGGTCTCTCATAACAATTGACACCAAGAATCAGAATAGGTTATGGATGCATGATATAGTACGAAAGATGGGAAGGGAGATCATTCGTCAAAGGTCGCGTAACCATCCTGAAAAATGCAGCAGAATTGTGCTTCCAAAAGATGCACACACTTTTCTCTCCAAGGAAACGGTAAGAACTCATTACGTTCTATATTGATTGTTGTACTTTACACTCCAATATAATTGTCTTAATTTCGTGTCAGATCTTTGAGCAATTTTAAGGAACTAATTGCGTTGGAAAGTGCATTTTTTATAGTTTTTTTCATTTTACACCAATATATGGAATTTTTTTCATTTTACATAAATAAGTTAATAGTTTGCCAATACTATATCACTAAATCATTTTTTACGCACTAATTCATAATTATCTTACAGCAATATATAATTCATCAACTTGGGATATCACATGAATATTCAATATTTCACAGCAAACAGATAAAAATCTAATAGCAATTTTTTTATGAGATTTCTTTATATCTCTTTGTAGGATAAGTCATTATAATAAGAATAATAGAAGTTTAAAAAAACAAGAATATGCAACAGAAATGTTAGGTGGTCGTGGGTTGTTACCTTAAGTTTAAAAAAACAAGAATATCAACATTCTCATGATTATTGTCATGATATTTTAATGTTTCTTGGCTCTTTTCAGGGAACAGAGGCTGTGGAAGGTCTGGCATTACATGAACAAAGATCATTTAGCACAAAATCTTTTACAAAAATGAGACTTTTAAAATTACTCCAAATCACAGGAGCACATCTTACGGGGAGCTACAGTCTTCTCCCCAGAGAGTTGATATGGCTTTGTTGGCTTGAATGCCCTTTGAAATCTTTGCCTTCTGATTTTCACCTAAGCGAGCTTCTTATACTTGATATGCAAGGAAGTAAAGTCCGAAAACTTTGGAAGGGGACTAAGGTAAAATAAATGCAATAAGCACTCAAGATTTTCCCGAATTAGATTTAATGTAGAGTTACATTTTTTTCTTTGAAATATTTGTATTTTATTTTCTATTTTCTTTGACAGATTCTTAACAAGCTGAAAATCCTCAATCTCAGCTATTCCAAGTGCCTTGTTAAAACGCCAAACTTCCGAGGACTCCCTAGTTTAGAGAGACTGATACTTGTAGAATGCAGGAGTTTGGTTGAGGTGCATCGATCTATTGGAAATTTGAAGAGGCTTGTTTTGTTGAATTTGGAGGGCTGCAACAGCTTAAAGACTCTTCCAGAAACCATGGGCAGCTTAAAATCTCTTCAAACTCTCAACGTTACTAGGTGCTCGCAACTTGAGAAATTGCCAGACAGTTTGGGTGGCCTAGAATCCTTAACTTTGTTGAATTTGGAGTTGTGTTACAGCTTAAAGACTCTTCCAGAAAGCATGGGCAGCTTAAAATCTCTTCAAACTCTCAACGTTACTAGGTGCTCGCAACTTGAGAAATTGCCTGACAGTTTGGGTGGCCTAGAATCCTTAACAGAGTTGTTCGTAAAGGGTACTGCGATTAAGCAACTTCCTACATCGGCTAGATATTTGAAGAAGCTAACAAAGTTATCATTTGGTGGATTCTCCTCACCTGATCCACCATCTAAATCTCGGTTTTCAAGATTTTCTTCGTGGCTTTCACCACAAAGCTGCTCTAGCTCTATAGCTATGCGACTAGATTCTTTCACTAGTTTCACTTCATTGAAAAAACTAGATCTAAGTGATGCTGGTTTGTCTGATGCTATAAGCTCCATTGATTTTGGGAGTTTTTCCTTTCTTGAAGACTTGGATTTGTCTGGAAACAGATTCTTCAATCTGCCTTCTGGCATTAGCCGCCTTCCTAAGATTCAACGTTTTTTTGTTGAGAGATGCGAGAATCTTCTATCAATCTCAGAGCTTCCATCAAATTTAAAATCCTTATCTATCGGTGGCTGCACATCCATTGAAAGAGTAATTGCACCACTTCGCTCTAAAAGAAAAGTATATCGGAATTTTACAGGGTGCCCAAATTTAATCGAGATTCAGGGCACGGATTGGTGGGACAGCAATTTATCTGAGGACGAGGACAATTTATCTGAGGACGAGGATTTGCGGGACAACAATTTATCTAAGGACATGGATTTTCAGGACAAACGTACGATGAGTGTTATTCAGGTTCTCTCTCTTTCTCTGTATCTTTCTCTCTCTTATTCAGGTTAGTTTTTCGAACTCAAATTTTAATTACTTTCCTTGAAACCAATAGGGTAGACATTATGAAATTAGCCTTGCTGGTGGGGAGATACCAGAATGGTTCAGCCATCGTGGAGAAGGAGATGCATTATCATTTCATTTGCCCTCAGTCCTGGACGGTAATAAACTCGAAGCGTTTCTTGTTTGGGTGGTCTTTGCCACCAATGAAGCCACTCCACAAACACCATTTCTTCAGCGTGATATATGTTTTGCTACTTTAAAAAATAAGAGCAATGGTGCTCCCTTAAAAAATCAGAACGGTGTTAAATTTTTTGACAAGAAGGCGGTACTTAATTTTGGCAGAAATTCCACTAAGCTTTCTTGGATAAACCGTAACTTCTTGCTCGAGTTTGAATTGGAATCGCTGCAAGGTGTAGAGGAAGTGGAACTGAATGTCAAAGTACGCGGCTCATCCGATGCTCCAAAATGTTGGGTTGAAAAATGCGGGGTGCATTTGATAATGGAAAAAGATAAAGCAGATTCAGATTCAGATTCAGATACTGTGGATTGGATTGCTTCAACTCCTGATGATCAGCGGATGCAAAGTATTTTGATAAGAGAGTTGCAAGAGGAAAAAATCATCGGTTACAAGGAGGGTAAATATTTTCGCCATTTTAGTAAGAATAAAAATACTTTTCATTTAAAAATACATCAAAATGATATTTTTTATTTTAAGAAAATACTTTTGAAACGCACTATCAAACATCACCAGACGATTTTAAAGAACTATGATTTATTATGCTGCACAGATTATTCTCAATATGGAGAAGCCTCTATTCTGGGTGTGCAGCTGGCGCACTAGTGAAACAACGCAATTATTACATTATCTCAACAACAGCTCTACTGACAATCTTATCATATTGTTTTCCACATGGAACTATTGTTTGAATCTCAGGAGTAGGATCATTAATAGTTTCAATCAATTGGTCTTTCTTTGTTCATATAATGAATGATTTATGGAGTTCATACTAAATTGATCCTAAACCTACTTTCCTTCCCACATCTGATCAGAACAATCTAGATTAATGGAGAGCACTAGCGGAAGATTAGTGCAGCCCGGCACAAGTGCTAGCTCTACAAAGCTAGTGGGTCGAGCATATGTAAAGAATGCGATATGGTCTTGTTTAATGGATGACAAAGTCTCAATCATTGGCATTTATGGAATGGGGGGGAATGGCAAAACAACAATGCTGAGAAATATTTGCAATGAACTTCTAGAAAGACAAGACATTTCTCATAGTATTTACTGGGTGAATGTGCCTCAAGACTTCAGGATTGATAAGTCGCAGGATCTTATTGCTAAAAGACTTGATTTAAATCTTTCAAGCAAAGATGATCTATGTGGGGTTGTCGAATTGGCAAAAGAACTAATGATGAAACAAAAATGGATTCTCATTTTAAATGATTTGTGGAACTCTTTTGATCCACAACAACTGGGAATTCCTGTCCCATTGAATGGATCCAAGTTCATTATGACAACTCGATCAAAAATGGTTTGTCAACAGATGAATTGCCAAAACAGTATAAGAGTGGATCCTCTTTCTGATGAAGAAGCTTGGACTTTGTTCATGGAGAAGCTTGGACATGACAGACAATTTTCTCATGAAGAGAAACGAATTGCTGTAGATGCTGCGAGGGAATGTGCTGGTTTGCCATTGGGAATTGTTACATTAGCAGAAAGTTTGAAGGGAGTGCATGAGCTACATAAGTGGAAGATTACACTGAAGAGATTGAAAGAATCAATTTTTTGGGAGATGGAAGATCAGATATTCCAGATATTAAGATTGAGTTATGACTGTTTAGATTATTCAACAAAACAGTGTTTCGTATATTGTGCATTATTTGATGAATCTCAAAAGATTGAAAGGCGGGAGTTGATAGAGTCGTTTATCGGGGAGGGGATAATTAAAGAATATGACAAGGGCCACTCAATTCTTGATGAACTAGAAAATGTCTGCTTATTGGAAAGAATTGATGATGGTAAAGCTGTCAAGATGCATGACTTGCTTAGGGACATGGCCATCCAAATACTGGACGATGAGTACTCTCCAGACATGGTAAATTTTACTTTCTATCATCCTCCTTTTATTTTATCTATAGTTTAACCACTAATTTTGTTTCTTCAAGTATTTGTTTTGATTCTTCTAGATCGAAGTGCTCATTGGTTATATTAAAACCAATGACCACGTCGTAGAATTTGTAGGCAGGATTCTAGATTGATAAGGGGGTACTTATTTATTGATGTTGCTTACTGAATAACAACAGAGCTCAGCTCATGTTATAGTTTCGTTCTTACATGTTCATTCCGCTATCATCTTCAACTACTTGTCTTTAAAACAAGGAGAATTTCTTTAAAAACTTTATTTTAGATTACTTGGCAGTCTATTTTTCTGAAAATCACTTCAAAATCAAGTTTTAATTCAATGTTTATTTGTGTCTGCAGAGGGCTGAAGAAGAAAGGGGATGAAATCAGGACAGGCTTTGCTGATGACGAACTTAATTCTAGAGATTGCATCTGTAGTTTTTTTATCAACTGGGTCATGCAGTATGTATAGATATGCTCGTCAGAAGAAAGATAATCCAATCAAGATGTGTCATTTTCTTATTATATAAGTGTGGTGATTTCAAAATTAATCAAAAAGCAGAGTGCTTGGCAATGGTATTTTCTTTGATCTAGAAAAAAAATTGCAGTACATTTTTGTTTTAAGGACTCCTTTTAGTGGATTTTGTCAAAGCTTTTGATCATCAAGATTCTCTGCAATAATCAAGGCAAAACCGATTAAATTAGCATAACTGGACTTTAACTAGTGCTTTTATTTGTCTTCTCTACTTTTTATTGCAATATTGTTCCAAAGTCAACACTGTCATGTGCAACTTTAATAGGCTCAACTGAAACATCCTGCAATGTTTGCGAAGCTTTACTCATCAATACATCCTTGATAGTAATAAACTTGGGTGATTTCGGATCAACACTCTACAACTGATATCCCTAACTCGATCAATGCATAGCCTACGAATATGCATCTTCATGCTATTAGTTTTAGTTTATCCTTCTTAATATAAGCATAAATAAATGGTGATTTTGATTTTATTCTTGCTTGTTGCAGTTTTCTTGTTTCCTATTCATAGGAATTTCTTGTATTTTTATGTCTAGAAAAAAGCATGAAAATCAAATACTCTCAGTTTAGAGTAATCAATAAGAGAACTAAACTATATTTCATATTGAGTCTTCATCTCCAAAACTATAATGATGATCACCATGTTAATTTTTTAGCTCAAAAGTCATTTGATAGTCCAGTTTGTGAAAACATATAATATGCTCTTTTCAAAAGTATTTTGTTTATATTTTCTGCAATCTTATTTTATTGTGGTGTATTTCTGACAATACCAAGTTTAACAATTTCCTTATTCTCGTAGAACTCATCAAACTCATCTGAATGGAATTTCAAACATTGTCAATTCTTAAGCGATTGGTCTTTTTTATCCTGTACTTCTAAATCAAGGCTTTTCATTGCTTGAAGGTGACAATCATATCACTTTTATCTTCACAATAAACACCGAAACCTCAAGGGTAGATATTGTGCTGTGTCAAATAGAGAAGGCTCACTCGCTCCTTGTTAAGGAACCATCTCACCTAAAAGCTTAAGTTTGTAAGTGAGGTCCCAGAATATGATTTATATTATTGTCTAACACACCCCCTCAAGTGAAAGCCTTTTGGGCTTGAAACTTGCACACAGGCCCACTCTACCTTGTGCTTGATTTTTATCAAATAGAATGAGGGTGGTGAGATTCGAACTCGTGACCACTGGGTCAACAAGTCTCTGATACCATGTTAAGAAACCATCCCACCTAAAAGCTTAAACTTGTAAGTGAGGCACCAGAATATGATTTATATTATTCTCTAACATTCCTAAACCATCACTTCGGTGACAAATCCTTGTGTCAAACATGTTTTCTCAACCAACCATGCCTTCAACAACTCTAGTTTTATTAACATAAAACGCCTTTGCAGCATCAGTAATGCTTATCAGAACTGTGCTCAGCGAAGTCCAGACCATTTTTGCCAAAATCGTACTAGTTTACGGGTCAAAAGAACAAACCTGGTAAAATCGGGTAGAAAATTCGAACCCGTTAAAATCAGAGCAGACTCGTTAAAATCAATTATAATCGTAAAATCAGACCGGATCGATCCGATTTTACGATTCTAATGAAATCCCGCGTGCTCAAAGGTGTTTGTCTCGCCTGCTTTGATATTATTGGGCCACGAATTCACGTGTACAAACGTGAATGGTTCCTCCTTTGTGCCAAGTCCCATTTCTCTTCTCCAGCGATAAGCATTTATACAGTAGTTGTAATATTTTTTATTGCAAAAAAAAAAAAAAACTGTCATGGTCTTCAAAGCAAATCCTAAAAAATATTATAAATCATATCAAAAATCTATTTAAAATACATGAAAAGTGATGAGCATTTTTTTAAAACAAAAAAAAGAAGACAATTAATAACTAGAATCTTGGAGATGACGTGTCTCTTTTGACCATTGTCCCCGACGAACGCAATCGACTCGTCCTCAATGAAATCTACTCGTCCTCTTAATCACTAGAATCATCGGAGCAATCAGGAAGCTTAATGTTTCCAAAGATCCAAGGGATAAAGTAACAACCAGCGAGGGCAGCAGATTACTGACACGTTTAAAGGAATCAAACTTGACTTTGTCAAAAAACAAATCATGTTTGCTTGACTTTGTCATCTTTCTCTCACTATAATTTCATGTCTCACAATTGAGTAAAAGCATTATCTGAATTAATTACAAATATATATAATTGTTGAACCAATACCAAGAGATTAAAGAAGAGATGCGGTACAATACTTTACATCCACATCTATACATGCTATCATGTATTCTCTGTTTCTTGTTCACATCCAAACAATTTTACTGGTGTTTTCTTGTTTTTTAAGGAGTATTAGATATTATTTGGACGATAACACAATTATTTGGGTAATCTTTAGTGATTTTATGTAGAAATAGAATGATTAAAAAGCAAGTGAAGGAATTGAGCTCAACTACGAGTTTTAGACCAATGGATGGCCATCAATAATGCTTTATTATAGATCTGATTTTTTTTTTTGTTGAAAGTATGTTTTGACCAATGGGAAAAATAAGGGCTGTTACAACTGGGTGAACATGTGCGAATTCAGTCAAAATTAGGCAGCGGTTATGTATGCGAATGGGGGGCTGTTCTACATACAAAAAAAATGGGGCTGTCTTCTTACAAATGGGGCTGTTTTGACAGCCAGAAAATGTGAAGATGTGGGTTGTCTACATAAAAAAAAATGGGGTAATTTTGACAACCCGAAAGTGTGAAAACGTGGGCAGTTACAACCATAGTTGTCAATTCTGTTCCATTCCGCTTGGAATGACCAATACATTTCGTTCCAATTCAAAAAACAGAACAAATCGGAGCAAATTTTATCTTACTCAAAATTTCGGTTCGGTTTGTTCCGTAAATTCCGTCCAAACTCCGGCCAGAATGTTCCGGTTTTGTTCCGTCCGTTCTGTTCCGGCCAAATAGTATTTTTTTAAATAATGAATAGTTTTACAATATCAATCATATCTCTTAATCCGAACGTTAGATTGAAATGAAATTTTACGGGTCTCTTGACATATTTATATATATTATGTTAAACTTTCAGAGCAATCAAAGAATACAACGAACTTGCTAGATTGATGATGACATTCTCATAATATTATACATGTTTAAAATTTTGTTTAGAAAAATCATTTTATTGTGTCTCTTTTTAGATTAAAGTTTTCTCAATTTCATTATTTAACAACGAGTTTATTACGAATTGAAATTAATAATTTGATTTGATTTGCTTTATTTAAGGTTATCATGATCTTATAAGTTATAACGGAGGTCACATATTTGAAAGATTAACCTAGGTTGACCCGAGTTGATTCAATATTTCTTTGAGATGTGAACTTGAGTTTTTTTAGTTAAACTATATTTTTTTTATCAATTTTTCATATTATCTTTGAACTCATTAAGTCGGTCGAGTTACATCAGTTCGACTCTTATTTTTTTACTTATGTTTGAAATTTAAATTGCATAATTCTAAAATATATTGTAGTCCTTGTAGTTTGTAAACATTAAGTGATTAATCCTTATAGTATAATAAATAACTAAATAGTCCTTGTAGTTTCAGGAATTTAAGAAATTTTGAAACAATGATTGGCCAATACCATCTTTAGTTTAATATTATTTTTATTTCTCAAAACTTCATCAAAATTTCCAATTTCAATTCCTTAAATAAAAAAATCTTTTTTTCTAATTTCTCAAAAAATAAATTAAGAAAAAATATAGAATTGATGAAAGAACAAAATTATTAACGATTTAAATGGAGACATGATTGTTCAATTCATACGTGACGATAATAATTCTATACAAAAATTGAAAATAATTTTTTATATATATATTTATACTAATAGAAAAAAACTAGCAATGGAATACAAGAGCACCTTCCTAATAAATAATGACAATTAACTTCCTTAAATTTTATTTATAAAACGGAAGAATAAAGAATTTGCTAGTAATTTAACTTCCTAATAAATGTGTTGTTAGAGGGTGTTTGTATCTATGATTATATTGGTTTTTTTAATCGATGATAACAGATTCATAATTAAAAGGATCATTATAAGCAACATCTTATATCTCTACCTTCTGTGCCAAAGCAACTCACCATCAAGATGTATCGTAGACCTAAAAGAGATTCTTACCATTGTCTAGCTAGTCTCAAAACCATACACGCTGTTTTTTTTTTTTTTCAATAAAAAACAAGTTTAAACACTGTTAGACACTCCATCTTTTCTCTCTAGCTGATGAGCCCACTTCTTTGCCAAAAGCAGAGAGTGACAGCAGAAACAAGTTACAGTGTAACAAAAAGGATCGAAAATGGTGGAACACAGCTTGCTGCTTTCCTTTGCTACAGTTGTACCTACCATTTTCAGATGAGCTTTTTCAAAGTTTCAACATTGGGTGGATCCACATGTTAAATCCTTTTTTATGATTTTACAGCCTGAGCTTTTTTTCATTGCTGCATGCCGGACATAGATGCAGACGCTTGCTGCTTGTACCATTTTCAGATGAGCTTTTTCAAAGTTTCAGCACTGGGATGGGTCCACACGTTTTAACTCACCGAGTACAATAATTGGCCTCTCCTGCTTTTCTTGAAGCTTTTAATTTTATGCAACTTCAGTAAAGTTTTTAACCAAAAATAAATAAAAATTAACTTCAGATGATTTTGATGAGTTAAACCAGCATCAAAACGGCACTGAGATGCCAAAAGTAGAGAGTAACAGCATAGTCAGGGTCAGTTAAACCAACTAGCGAGAACTCGTGCACTGAGATAAAAAAAATTTAAAAAAAAAACTACTAAGGAAAATGAGAGATCACACAGACTACATCTTGATTAACTTGATTGCCTACTAAGCTATGTAGAAACGGCACCGTTCTTTCCCTCTTTCTACTTCCTGCCAGCTGTCGGCACCAGGCGCCTTTTATCCACAGCCATCCACGTAAGTTTGTGCCTTACTCAATCTCCACCCTACAAGCTAATCCCTCTCTTTTACGGTTTTACCTTTGCAGAACATTTTGTCAGGGAAGCCACTTCTCATTTCGTTCTCTTTTCAATGTCTCGTCAACAATAGGGTCCACACGTTTAACGTGCGATCATGTGACGACCATTTAAATAATTACCTATATGTTTTCAAAGTTTCAACAACTGGGTTCACATGTGTCGGGTAGCATTTTACATAAAATATTAATTCCGTTTTGGTTTTTGGTTTTTGAGACTTATTTTTTTTAAAAAAAAAATTTATTTTGTGTTTTTAAATTATTTTAATAAATAAATGTTAAAAAAGTAAAAATATAATAATATTATTCTAATGTATTTTAAAGTAAAAAACACAATTTAAAAAACAACAACCACAACAGTGTCAAATGGACTCTAAGTATATTTTCCATGGTGCATGATCTCACTATTCATCCTCTCACACATTTTGCAAGAAAAAATTAATTTGATTCTCAAACTTTTTTTTCCAGTGATTTAGTTGTAATTGAAAACTAATTGATTTTTATTTCTTATAAAATGATGGATTGAAAAAATGGAACGTAAATGAAAAGGACATAAAAAAATGACGGCATGCCATAAGTTTTGAGAAAGATAAACTTTCATCATTAAACTTAAAAAATAATGTAAATTATACAATATTGATACCTTGATATTTTTCAAATTTAATTTTAATACAAAAATTTATTTTTGTTATTTTTTAGTTTCTAGTTGAGATAGGAGTAGAAGAGGTTGCTGAATTCCGAGTAGAGAGAAAAATATATCGTTGACAATGATTTTGAACACCAAGATAAAAAAGATATTTGTATCAGATGGTTTTTTATGAGGGGAGTTCATATTAGATTTTTTTTTTTTTTTTACCTTAAAAGTTCATAATAAAAACATATATGAGCTCAAGCTGATTTTTGGTTTCGGGTTATTTCGGCTTTTAAGATAATTATTTGGTTATTTTTTATCATTAATAGGTTTATCATGATTCCTAAAATGTTATTGGGTTAAAATGGGTTGAAAAACAGTTTTTGATAAAATAATTTAGTCCTTGATTTTTCGGTTCCTATTGTGGCTAAAATATAGATAAGATGAGTCATTACCCCGCGCCTCGCTGCTGGAGCAAAAAATTTTTTGTTTCATTTTAACATATGTAATTTTTTATTTTGGTTTTTAATATTTTATTTTTTTTATTTAATTTCAATCCCTTTATTTCCTTGGTCCTTGTGGAATATTTCTTAATTTTTTATTTGTATTTATAAATCTACATTCTTAGTTTTGACTTTTAATTTTTATTGTTATTTATCTTTGTATTAAATATAGTTTGTGTTAAAAAATAGTATAAGTTTAACTCTAGTGGCGTAAAATGAAAGTTAAACTTTCTCTTATGCATGTATAGTGAATCTTTTGTTGTTAGTGATTTGTTGTCATTTTTTTAATTTGTTTTTTCATGTGTGGCTCGATATATTTTTAGTTTAAAGTTTTTTTTTATTTCAAAATAAATTAAATTATATTTTTTATTTTCTAAGATTTATTCTTCATATTATTATATTAAAAGTATTTTAGAACATTAAGATTAAACTAATTTGATATTTAAAAAAAAAACTTAGTTTATTTGTTTATATATATATATATATATATATATATATATATATATATATATATATATATATATATATATATATATATATATTTTAAGGCATTTATATTAAACGAATAACTAAATATATATAATTAGTCTCGCATATTTATTAAGAAAAACAATACCTTAAACGTAATTATTATTATTATTTTAAATATCTTATCCATAATAAAATGAATATATACAAAAAATAAATAATCAAAAGTTTTTAGGTTGATTATTTCACTAAGATGTATAGCATCATAAAAAAAAAATACAGGAGCATTAACATTTTTTCCACATGTTAAAAAATTTGGTTCTAACTGTGGCGAAGCGCAGGGCAAGTGGCTCATATATTTTTTCATTGTAGATAATTTGACCCAATTTTCCCACCTATTTTGTCTACGTGTAGCCTCATATTTTTTTATTTACATGATATTAGATCTGAAATATCATAAATAAAAAAGGTATAAAAGTTGATTTTGAATAAAAATAGCATAGGCTAATGAATTATTTCAATTGTTATTCTCATTATTATTACCATGATTATTAAACTGCCATAATTATTATAGCTGCAATTATAACTATCATTGTAAATAATTAATATTCTGATTATTATAGACAATGCTATCGCTGTCACCATCATAATTGTTATAAAAAGCAGTTAAATTATTTGTTTTTATTTTTTAAGATTTATTCTTCATATTATTATATTAAAAATATTTCAGAACACTGAGATTAAATTAATTTGAGTTTTTTCAAAAAACCTTAGGACATTTGTTTATATATATTTTAAGGCATTAATACCTAAACAAATATCGAAATATATAATTAACCTTGCATATTTTTAAGAAAAACGATACCTTAAAAGTAATCATTATTATTTTAAACGCCTTATCTATAATAAAATGAATATATATAAAAACTCAATAATCGAAAGTTTTGTAGGTTAATTATTTTACTCAAATGTATAACATCATAAAAAGGATCTAGGACCATTACCATTTTTTTCACATGTTAAAATATTTGGTTCTGGGTGCGGTGAAATGCAGGGCAAATGATATTAGATCTGAAATATCATACATAAAATAGCTGAAAAATCAATTTTTAACAAAAATAACATCAACTAATGAATTATTTCAAATTTTATTCTCATTGTTATTATCATGATTGTTAAATTATCATTGTTATTATAGTTGTCATTATAACTATTATTGTAAATAATTAATATTCTAATTGTTATTGGAAATACCATCGCTGCCACATCATTATTGTTATAAAAAGCAATTAAATTTTATTTATTTATTTTTTAAGATTTATTTTTCATATTATTATATTAAATTATTTCAGAACACTAAGATTAAATTAATTTGAGTTTTTTTTTTTTTAAAAAAAAAGGTCATATGTTTATATATATTTTAAGGTGTTAATATTAAACAAATATCATTAGTTTTGATATCTTATCTATAATAAAATGAATATATAAAAAACTAAATAAGTGAAAGTTTTGTAGGTTGATTATTTTGCTAAGATGTGTAGCATCAAAAAAAGGATCTAGGACCATTAACTACTTTTTTACATGTTAAAAAATTTGGATATGGTTGTAGCGAAGCGCAGGGCAAGTGACTCGTATATTTTTTATTTTATATAATTTGGCATAATTTTTCCACCTGTTTGTCTTCGTGTGTCTATGTATATTTTTTATTTACATGGTATTAAATCTGAAATGTCAAACACAAAAAAGACTCAAAAGTGAATTTTGAACAAAAACAACATTCACTATTATTCTGATTATTATTAATAGTACTATCGTTGTTACCATCATTATTGTTATAATCATTATCACTATTATGACAATAATCATTACGATAATCAACACCGTTATTTTTATTAATATCATGGAAATTCTAATTAGTATTCTTATCATTATTATAATTATTTGTCTTTATATTATTAATAAAAGAGCAATCAAGAAAAACACTAAAATTATTAGTATTATAGCGTAAATAATTGAAAAAACAAAATAACCTTGAAGAATAAAAAAACTCCTAAAAATATTAGCAAAAGAGCAAATGGGAAAATAAATGATTAGCTAAAAACAAATATTTGACTTGAAGAACAAATGGGAAAATAATAAGTATCAATTTTCAAATGATCATCAACACAAATTAAAATTTAAGAACTAAATTATAAAAAAAAAACTTACCAAAAGGGAAAAAAATTAAAATTAAAAACAAAA
Source organism: Salix suchowensis (assembly GCA_029030765.1). NCBI lineage: Eukaryota > Viridiplantae > Streptophyta > Magnoliopsida > Malpighiales > Salicaceae > Salix > Salix suchowensis. Next base: position 14,035,423 of record CM054998.1, on the reverse strand, counting down.
ACTAAGAGCATATATCTATCTATCTATCTATCTATCTATCTATCTATCTATATATATATATATATATATATATATATATATATATATATATATATATATATATATATATATATATATATATATAAACGTGGAAAAAAATAAGAACTATTTTAAAAATATATATATAAAAATAAAGGAATTAAAATAAAATCAAAAATTGAAAGTATAAGGACTGAAATTAAAAAAAAATATATATATGATAAATTTCATTCGAAGGATAAAATTGAAACAAAATAAAACTTTGATACCGAAGAATATTAAAGGATTTAAAACCATTCCGGAAATTAAAAGCTTGATGACCGAAATGAAACCCAAATATATAATCAATTGCAATTGAAGGAAAAAATTGAAACCAAATCAAAACTTCTCTTTTCATTCTAAGGATAAAATTGAAAAACATTCAAACTTTAATACCAAAAATATTAAAGATTAAAAACTAATCTGGAAATTAAAAGATTGAGGACCGACATGAAACCCAAATATATAATCAATTTCAATTGAAATTCAAAATTGAAACAAATTAAAACTTCTATAACAGAAATAATGACCATACAACACAATCAAAAGATAAGGGACTGAAATGAAACAACAATAAACTAAGGAGTCTGTCATGTAATTTAGCATGCATGAGAGAGAAAAGTGAAAAAAAAATTCAACCGACCACCACCACGTATTCGGCCACCTTGTCACGCCACATGCTGCACCATGAGGAAGAAGACATGACAGCGCATCCTTCTATACACCGGAAGGACATTTTTCAATGCCTTACAAAGCCGCACATGCCACCTGAAGTATGTGTGAGATCGGAAAATGACGGCACGTACGGAGACACGCCAACAATAACCTTGACAAAAAATATATTTAAAAAATGATTAATTATCAAAACACCCCTACAACAATATTTTGTATTTTATCTTATATGAGGGAATATATTTATTTATACATTTTCAAAAACATGTGAAATTCCCTTAACACTCCCGGCAGAACTCTTGATTTTTATCTTATTCGTGGGTGTTATAGTTATTTTACTGTGCACAAAAATGTAAAAAATTAAAAATACCCCCGAGTCCAAGACTAAAATCATTGTTCACCAAGTAAAATAATAATTTAACTATTAAAATCACAATAATTTATATCTAAAGCTATAATGAATTCTACTCTGCAAAATAGATCTCTTTTAGCTATATAGTAATTAGACAACATTTCAAACAACTAAAGATGTACACCACCTTGGGTGCATCAAATGAAATAAGGCTACATGGATCTTATCAAAATATATCATCTTAATTGACTTGACTTGACTTGCTAGGCTCTAATTTTTTTTAATTAATACTTTTTTTATATATATTTTTAAAATTTTATATTACAATTATAATTTTAGAAATTGGGTGTTTTTTTTTCAGGGGTCAACACGTTACACGATTGAGTTATACATTTATACATTCTGTATTTTATTTTTTATTTTAAAATTTTAAATTATTTTAATACATTTTTCAATAAAAAAAGATTTTTAAAAACAATAGTTAACCAAAAAGTCTCCCAGTTGACTACTGTAGCAAAAAATAAATAAAAAGAAAACTAAGTTAGTCACCTCCATTACAATATTCTTCTTGAACCATTCTTCTCGCAGTTTCTATTTTTTTTCTTAACATAAAATCTCTTCTCTTCCACACTATCTGTGCTTCCATTCATTCATTTCCTTTCCCTCGACACCTTCTCTAAACCGTTCTTCTCTCTCAGAACGTATACTGTAACTTTCCACACTCTCTGAGCTACCATTTTATTTATTTATTTTCCCTCACCACCATTTCTAAACCATTCTTCTCTCTCAGATCTCTGTTCTTTCCTGTTTGCTTAAGCAAACCCGTGACTATATACACCTGGAGAACCTCTTTTTGCAAGCAGACACGTCCAGGTAAACTATATCTCTCTCGTTTTTTGTCTTCCCATTTTGTTTTTAATTGCTTGATTTTTCCAAGTGAAACAGCATGTTTTAAAATTACCAAGGCTGGTGGTTTTCTTATAATAGGAAGTTATGATCCACCGATATTTAAATGATTTGCTATAGCTAAGTGGTATTCCATACTAATTAAGTTTTCTACTCTCTCTCTCTATATATATATATAAAGACAAGAAGAAGAAGAAGCAGCTCGGATTCAGGTTTATCTCTATTCTATTTTTCATTAAAAAAATTTGATTTGTTACACGTAAAATAATTTAAATCATATTTAAAACAATTTTTTATTGGTTAGTATTTATCTAATAAGCTAAAACATATCATTGTAGCGAAATTACAGTAACAATAGTAATAAATTACTGTGGATTGTAATAGTGAAATTATTATTTTATCCATCAGTGCACGATAATTTTAGCCTTGAACTAAGAGATATTTTTGATCTTTTATATCTCTAGGCACAATAAAATAACCATAATATTTTTCAAATAAAACAAAAATCAAGAGTTGTCGTTGGGATATCACTGTAAATTCACATTTACAGCGCGAGGTAAAATAACTCATTTACCCTCAAATAAGACAAAACACATAAACAATAGAAATGCAAAAAAAACACAAAGATAACAAATCACCAACAGCATAAGATTTACTATACATGCATAAAAGAGAGTTTCACTCTCATTTCACACCACCAAAGCTAAACTCACATTGTTTTTTAACGCAAGTTGCATTTAATACAAAGATAAATTACAATAAAAATTAAAAGTCAAAACTAAAAGTATAGATATATAAATACAAAAAAAAATATATAAACTATCTCAAAAGGATAAAAAAAATAAAACCATCAAAACTAAATCAAAAAATAAAAAAATAAAAACCGAAATACAAAACAAAAAATTATATATATTAAAACGAGATAAAAAAAAAATTATCACTGCGGCAGAGCGCAACTTCGTTTATTTGCTAAAGAACAGTTTGAAAAAAAATAATTAAAATTGATATTATGTGTGGTTAAAGATCTCGGAAAAATAAAAAAGAAAAGATTCTAATCAAAATAAGTATTTTATCTTCTCAGAAAAGAATAAATATAACATTTTTAATTTATTATCCTCCTGTAAATTTTCAAATTTATAGCGTTGAAGCTGAGCTGTGATATAAGAGAGAGAAATATAATGAGAAAAGAGAATTAAAAAAATATTTTTTTAATAGAAGATAGATTTTTTATTACTATTTGGTTAAATTACTTTGTACTGGTTTGTCATTGGATTTTAAAAATATTTTAGAAAATATTTGAAAATGTTCTATTTTTTTTTTTTTTGTGTGTTTTCAGATCATCTTAAAATAATTATGATGGAATATAATGGTAAAAAATGTCACTACACTGGGGCAGGGGAGAGGAAAGTGAAACTGAAAAACTAAGAAGAATCATATACTTCGTTCAATAATAAATAAACATTGCAATAATTCAGATTTAAGACAATCCAATGAAGTATTTAATGGAATGTAGAAATATAAATGAAATAAACCAAGACATGTCGATGCCTCATGTGTAAATGTCCAAACAGGTGAACCAAATGTTTTAGCTAGCTTCAGGTTATCCCCATTCCATTAAGCATGAAGGACAAGCTAATAACGAAATTATAGCAAACTATATTAAACAATGTGGAGGATGACGCAAAACAGACAAGGAAATGATAATGAAAATAGATCCTACAAAGTCTATTAAACTTCAAAACTCTAAACCAATTTAGTCGTCCATATGAGATATAATCAACCCAATGCCCAACTGGTAAAAGAGCAGTAATTTTGAACATGAGGTGAAATTGATGTCAAATGATGCTAACACGTCATATCATCTATTTTGTAATTGGTAACTATTACTTCTGACTATTCATTCAAGTAAAAAGTGAATGATTACATCGAACTATCATCAATCTTTCCATACTTATCTGCTTCTTGATGAAATACTAATCCACCAGAATATTATCCAATAATCATGTTTTTATTGGCAGGTTTCTAAAATTACATCATCAAATTCATTACATAAAGGTAAGGTTATTATGCATCATACATACCTTTACACAATTTCATTTACTAAAACTTTCCAGCTATTACTTTTGTTCCTCCACCCCAAACCAATAACTGTGTTGCAAATTTTTTCAATTTGATTATTGGATCTAGCTGGACAAAATGCTTTCCTTTAAAATCAAGCTGGGACTGTAGATGGGATAACCAGTTTAATCTTAGATTGTCAAGTCAAGTACACGTTGGAAATAATTATGAATTGTCAGCATTTAAAGATGTCAAGAACACCATCAATAACTCCACTTGTTCATATAAAGGCATATTGGTTTCTTTGATGACATAGGAGCAAAGAAATTCACATATTGACCTCTTTGCATTGACATTTCTATGCTTTATCCATAACAATCTTCTCCATATTTTGTCATCCCTCCATCTGAAATGAATCACAAATAAAATTAAGGTTTTTTCTATCTTTTAAGTCTCATAAAACTAGTGTTTAGAAGGAAAAAGATAGCATTTAAAAAAAACCAAACTTGTTCTTTTCTCTCATTTTATTCTTGGTGGATGCTTTGGTGGGAGTAGCAAAATGTGTTGTGGTTCGGGTTATGTTGGCCTCAGGGGAGAGAGATGGTACAAACTAGTTGTGTTCCTATTACAGTGTGGTGGGAGACAGAAGGGATGTGATCGGTTGAAAGTTAAAACTACCAATGTGGTAGTGGTCTGTGATGGTTGGCGGTTGCTTTGGTAGGAGGAGATGTAGGTGTTACAGTCTTAGAAAGAAGAATACATGTTGGCTAATGTGATGCATGACAATAAATAATAAGAATTAAAGCAATAAAAGAAAGAAGCTTTAGAGAAAGAAAAAGGCTAAAAAAGAGAAGAAAGGGGATTGGAGATATGCAAAATCTGCAATATTTTTATTAATCATTAAAACTGTCTCCTAAAATGACAAAGAAACATATAAAAGTAAAACCCTAAAACATCTCACTATTGGGCTAAGCCCATCAAATAAAATTGTTTAACATAAATAATTTCAAATAAATAAAATAACAATGTGATAGGCTCAAATGGGCTTAGTCTCCTAACTAAAACAGTTGAACCGTTGAAGTATCAATTTGCTATAAAGTATCTATAGTGATCCAAGTGCAATCTGAATCAGATTAGCCCACCTAGTAAACTACAAACCGTTGAACCTCACCATTCCTGTTAATAACTTGTTCATCCAGAATAACATCAATACTATCTTTTTGTGCTGATGTCAAGGTGAAAGGGGTAGAGGTTTCAATAGGATCATCATGAGGGGAGTTAAGTGTTATCTCAAATGGATCTTTTGGAATAGGAAGTAGCTTATAGTATGCAACTAGATCCTCAATGTTAAATGTAGAGTTAATGCTAAAATCATTTGAAATAGGAAGTGATTTATGGTTTCAGACACTCAAGGGACATGGGAAAAAGGTCTAAGGGTTTCCTAGGTTTGTAACCATATACAACATCAAAGAGACTTATGACTATTAATCTATTGATAGAACTATTATAGGCAAATTAGATCATCGGAAGAATTAGACCCCAATTCGTAGTATGATCACTCACTAGACACTTCAAAAAGTTGTCAACTCCTGTTAACCACCTCAGTTTGACCATCAGTTTAGAGGTGGTAAATAATAAAAAACTTCAATTTGGTTTTCCAGAAATAATTTAACACTATGATTTTGGGAAGACCATATAACTTGATAGTCTCGTCAAAATCGAGTTGTAAGACTCTAAAAGCATTAATGGTCTTAGTACAAGGAATAAAATGGGTCATCTTAGAGAAGTGATCGACAACCATAAAAATAGAATCATGTTTCTTTCTAGTACATGCAAGTCCTAGCATAAAATCCATGCTTACATCTTGCCAAGGTCAAGAGGGAACGGGCAATGGGGTGTAAAGACCAGTATTTTGTTTTTTATGTTTAGCTAGTTGGGAAGTTCGACATTGACCTACCAATTTAGCAATATCTCTTTTCAAATTAGACCAAAAAAAATGACACTCCACCTCTTCAATGGTTTTATTCCTTCCAAAATGTCCTGAGAGAACATGAATCTCCCATATAAAAAAATCGCACACAATTTTTTTCAGGATACAAAGCTTATTATCTCGAAATAAATATCCATCTTGAAGGTGATAACTATTAATGACACAATGATTCTCATCCCTCAATGTCAAGTATATTTCTACAAATTCTAAGCAAGATTCATACTCCTCTTTGAGTCTCTCAAATCTTGTGACTTCCACACTCATTACAGATAACAGTGTTACCCCACACCTCAAGGCATCTGCAACTTTATCCTCTATTCCAAATTTATGTTTCAAAACAAATGAATATGCTTGAAAATATTCAACCCCATGATCATGCCTGTGATTGAGCTTTTTTTAGGAATTAAGGTAATGGAAGACCTCATGGTCAGAGTAAATAACAAACTCCTGTGGTAACAAGTAATCGCGCCAATAACGAAAGGCTTGGACCACTGCATAAAACTCCTTATCATAAGTTGGATACTTTTGTTTTGCCTCATTAAGTTTCTTATTGAAGTAGGCTACAATGATTTTCTTGACTAAGTACTCCACCTATACCAACTACCTTTGATGGTCTGCTGTTGTGATTGGTTGAGGTGTCGTTTATTGCTATCGTTGATGATGAATAATGAACAATTTTTTTTGTTTCTTTAGATCAAACCGGATCTAGGGTTTAGCATGTCATTTGTTTAATTGTAAGAAACCCTATCTCTGATACCAAATTTCATGCGGAACAATAAATAATAAGGATTAAAGCAATAAAAAAAGCTTTAGAGAAAGAAGAGAGGTAAAAAAGAGAAGAAAGGGGAATAGAGAAACACACAATCTACAATATTTTCATTAATCATAAAAAATTATCTCCCATAATGATGGAGAAACATATAAATAGTAAAATCCTAAAACATCTCACTATTCGGCTGAGTCCATCAAATCAAATTATTCAACATAAATAATTTTGAATAAATAAAATAACAATGTGATAGATCTCAATAGGTTTAGTTTTCGAACAAAAACGTGAATAGCTGGGTCATCCTTCGTCATCTCCGTCCATATACCCGTGTAATTTGCAGTATGAGTCTGGTATCCCCACCATAATATGAAGAGGAAAGCTTTGATTGTGGGCAACAACTATTTTTATGGAGTGCCACAATGGTGGTTAGGGGTGAGGGAGAGAAACTATCTTTGATCTGGTCAAAGGGATAAAAGCAGGCTGGTAATGACTAGGGTTTGATCAACATTAGCGACGATGGCTAAGGGAGAGCGATTATGTTAGATTACAGATGTGTGAGGGTGAGACCAATATATTCTAATATCTCTCACTCTAAGATTATCAACTCAATAACCAAGCTACACAAAAGGGAGACAACAAAACAACATTATAATATAAATTAAAATACTATTTAATCCTCTCATATTGTAATATAGATTAGAATAATGTAATTTTTGAAAAATTTCAACTTTGATCCTTGAACTTTGTTTTTGCACAATCAAGCCATTTTGAGACCAAATTAAAGCTTCATTGCATGCTTATGTGCAAGGGAAGGTTGGATTGAAAGAAAAGGAGCAAAGTGAAAATAACAGATAATAGAGGTGGTGGATTATTTTTTTTTGTCAAACATTCATTTGAATTTCCCTGTCTTTTTTAGTTATTATGTGACTGATCTTTTACATCTTACAAAATTCAATTTTAGTATTGAACTTTATTCTCATTATTTTTCAGTCCTTTTTTGTTGGAGGAAAGGGAGGAAATCATTAGAATTCAACTTTGAGAGAGAGTATCCATTGGTGATGATTTTGACCACCAAAATAGATGTTTTTTTTTTTTATGTTAAATGGTTCCATACGATGAAATGAGTTAAGAATATATGTTTCTCTTGAACTTGAAAACACCTCAAAAATCATATTTGAGCTCTAGAAGCTTGTTTGTTTTGGGGTGTTTTTTGTGTTATAGCCATAATTAGTTTAACAAAATCTCTAAAATGTTTCCCAAGTGTTTTGGGCAAAAAATGAGTTGAAAACTAGTTTTGGAGTAAAAAAACAAAGGATTTGTTTTTCCAACCTCCAAAATACTGGATTTTAGGGATGAACAAACAATGTGCCGCCTATTGATGCAAGTGAGGAGTCTCTTTTTATGCATTCAACCCATAAAACATAATATATATAGGCCCATGTTAGGTTGTTGCTTGATCATGCCAGGTGCTAGGCCCGGCTACCAAGCCTAATAGAGCCTAGCCTGATTTTGTTTTATATATATATATATATATATATATATATATATATATATATATATATATATATAATCTGATTTTTTTAAATCAACACATTAGTTGATATTGTTTTGCAAATAAATTTAGGGTGTATGTTTTAATTAGTTTGATATGATTTTTTTAATGATATTTGGTGTCTTTGGTTTTTAAAGAGACGGTTATGATTGAAATGTGTTTTTTTTTCAAAAAAAAAATTTTATAAGATTTTTCAAATGTGCAACATTACATTTTTTTTATCCAATAAATTTTGTAATTATGTTGGTTTTTATTTTAAATTTTGTGTTTTTCTAATACAACGTTATTTTAACAGAGAAATTCATTAAGGATAATAAGATAAATTACATGTCCTGTGTTTCTAGAGAAACCATAAAATTTTGATAATACTTAGAAATAAAACTCAATTTTCTACCATTCTATCTTAAAAACTTTATTTAGTCAGGGATTAAATTGTAATTTTCACAGAAAAATTGTAATTTTCACAGAAAAATTGTAAGTTTTCAAAATTCAATGACCAGACGAAAATTTTGTTATCTTCAAATTCTTTCAAATTCTCCTAAACGAATTTTCCTAACATGATTCTTTCAAATTCTTTGATAATTCACTATTTTCGATCACACATTTCTGAGGTTTGACCCAAAATCAAGCAATATATATCAATTATTCATATTCATGTACCAATCATTCAGAATCTATGTCCATATGCAAATAGAATTACTTATACACATATCAAATCATCGAACCCCTAAATTATCAACTAACTCGCATAAACCCTAATATTTTCAATGACCTTATTATACCGCAAAACAATGGAGGATTATAAATAAAACTTACCCAAGACAAGGGAGTTCTATAATCATTTGACAAACCTTGGTTTTGAAGAGAGTTTTGATAGAAGAGAAGAAAACATGTGCTGCTGTTTTTAGGAAGAATGATTTGGGGATGTTCTCTACACTCTTATTTTATTATTATTATATATATGAGTGTGTGTGTGTATGTATATATTGGGCTCGTGAAAAGGAATAGGAGGTTTGGGCTTTAACTAATGGTCAAACCTAGAAAAATAACTCACAGCCCAAGGCTATAAAAAGAAATCACGGGCCTCAGAGGAAGCATATGTATTACGTATACATGTTCGGTATGAATAAATTAATTGACATGTTTAGGGATAACAATGTGGTAAGATTTTTATATATAGTTAAGAGTAATATTGTAGTTGAACCATAAATATGGCCCTGTTATTCTAATATTTGTTGTTAATTATTTTATCTGATCCTAATGTAACTTTCATTAATTCTTATTCAATATTTTTTTCCTTAAGGCATCGTGTTGACATGTATCTTTTTCTTCTCTAATTTACAGAGCCACTGATCAAAATGACTAGACCAAATGTTCGATTTCGGGAATATGTTGTAAAGTTGCATGATGATAGAGAGAAGTGTATTTTCTGTGACCATACATATGGCAAACGTACATCCAGTACGAGGATTGGATTCCATTTGTCAGGAGTGAAAGGGAAGGGTGTTAGACCATGTGATGGCAATGTTCCTGAAGAAATTAAAGAAGCAGCTTTAGGTAGAGATGACTCTTCTAGCACAGCCCCTGGTGGAGATTTAGCAACTAGATTAGCTGATCAAAGTCGGGATACGATACACGCAGAAACTGCTTTTCTATTGGAAGAAAATAGTGAGATTAGGGGAGATCCATTACCTACTAGCTCTACAGGTGCAATGATGATGGCACACCAACAAGAACATCTTTCACTCGAAGATCCATTACCTCCTAGCATCATTGTTGAAGACGAAGAGCCTCGAGGAGATCCATCCCAACCAACAAATGTCTCTTCTCGCATACCCCCTGGTGAAGATTTAATAAGTCGATTAGCTGGTAACGATTGGGATAGGATCCACACAGAAACTGCTTTTCTATTCGATGAAAATAGTGAGACTAGGGGAGATCCAATTCCTACTAGCTCAACAATGCTAGTGGGTCGAGCATTTGAAGAGAATGCAAGACAGATACGGTCTTGGATAATGGATGATAAAGTCTCAACCATTGGAATTTACGGAATGGCGGGGGTTGGTAAATCAGAATTGCTAAAACATCTCCATAACGAGCTTCTACAAAGTAAAGACATTCCTCATCGTCTTTACTGGGTGCCCGTGTCTCAAAATTGCAGTATTGAAAGATTGCAGAATCTTATTGCTAAATGTATTGGCTTAGATCTTTCAAGTGAAGACGATGATCTGCGTAGATCTGTCAAATTGTCAAAAGAACTACGGCAGAATAAAAAATGGATCCTTATTTTAGATGATCTGTGGGATGATTGTCCGGATGACTTTGAGCTAGATGCAGTGGGGATTCCTGACACAATTAAGGGATGCAAGCTGATTGTTTCAACTCGATCACAAGATGTTTGTCAAGCGGTGGCTGCTCGATTCATCGTAGTAAATCCTCTTTCACATGAAGAAGCCGTGTCTTTGTTCAAGAAGAAACTTGGACCTGACATTGAACTTTCTCCAGAAAAGAGTCGAATTGCAGACTGTATTGTAAATAAGTGTGGTGGTTTGCCGCTAGGAATCAAAGCAATGGCTAGATCCATGAAGAGGCTTTGTTTCAATCGCCAATGGGATAAAGCTTTAAAATACCTGGAAAAATCAAGTGCTAGCCAATCTCACATGGAAAGGGTATTCCTATCGTTGAAATCAAGCTATGACCACCTAAAGAAGTATGATCAGAAAGAAGGTTTCTTGTACTGTGCATTATTTCCCAAAGGCTTCTTGATCCCTAAAGATGAGTTGATAGCTTATTTGATTGATGAGGGAGTGATAAGCAACCTGGAAAGTAGGGACGCAGAATTTTGCAGAGGCCATGGTCTGCTTGATAGACTTGAAGATGTCTGCTTATTGGAAAGTATTAATGGTGGTAGTGCTGTCAAGATGCATCACTTGATCAGGGAGATGGCTATCGAAATATATCAAGAGCGCGGTGGAGTCATAATTAAAGCAGGTGAGAATTTAAAAAATTTGTCGGGTGCACGAGAATGGGAGGAGAGTCTTTTGACTGCTTCACTAATAGAAAACCAAATTAAAGATATTCCTTCCAGACATTCACCAAGGTGCCCCAAGCTATCAACTCTATTGTTACTCTATAATAGAGAGTTGGAATTGATTGACGATACATTTTTCAACCAGCTGCTTGGTCTCAAGATCCTCGATCTGTCTCACACGGTTATTGTAAAATTGCCTGATTCTGTCTCTAATTTGGTGGGGCTCACTACATTATTGCTCATTGATTGTAAGAAGTTAGTTCATGTACCATCATTAGAAAAGCTCGGGAAAATGAGGAGGTTGGATCTCTATCGCACTGCACTTGAAAATATTCCTCAAGGCTTGGAATGTCTATCCGAGCTGAGGTATCTTAGAATGAGTAGCTGTGGTCAAAAGATTTTTCCTGGTTGGGTATTACGTAAACTCTCTCACTTGCAAGTCCTTATACTTGGATGGGGGGAAAATGCTCCGATGACTGTTAAAGGAGAGGAAGTAGGATGCCTGGAGAAATTGGAAAATTTGGAATGCCATTTTAATGGTCACTCTGACTTAGCGAAGTTTACCTATTATCGGGATCGGACCCACTCGCTCAAAACTTACAAAGTTCGAGGAGGACAGTGTGAGGAGAAGAATGATGGTTGCAATGTAGAAACAATAGTTCATGGTATGCGTTGAGGAGGATGCTCCTCTTAAGGACACATATTTTGAACTCTCTGTGATATTCTACAACCATGTTTTGTACCTTTAATGCTTGTTTTGGTGCTATAAAATGAATGGATTTTTATTTTCATCTTGGATTCCATGTGTTCATTCAATGTTTTTCTTCCATTCGTCCCTTCAAAACCTTTTCATCGTTATCTTTTGCAGGTAAAAGTTGGGAATGATTTCTGATAACTAAGATTTTACTGCTACAACATATTATTGTTGGAAAAATTCCTGAGGCACGAACAGTTACTGTTCAAATCAGTAATTGTTCTTATGCTTGTTGCCTAGAAAAACACTCACTGTTCAGATCAATGAGAATTTTTTGCAGAAACTTGAGAACCACGGCATACCAAATTTAATCAATTCTTAGGCTGAAAATTTAGAACAGAATTACTTGAGGTTAATGTCATTCCTTAGTTTTATTTATAGAAGAAAAATGAATCCTTACAATAATAGGAACTCTAGTCTATTCCAAATTCTAGTCTAATTAGGAAATTGTAGAGTCTTAGTCTAATTAGGAAATTGAAAATAACTAAAGAACTTGATCAACACTTGATCTTATTAAGCATAAACTAAAATACGAATGATCTTCTAACTTCAATCCAGTCGCAGTCTTGGAATCAAAGTCTTCAATCTTCAACAATTATCACTAATATCTCTCTAGTCTCATGTTTGGCCATTTCATGAAATGCTTATGAGTTGACCGCCAATGTTGTTTCAGATGTAGGATATCTGGATACATAGCCTGCAATTCCAATTACATACTTGTTTCAGGTATCAGACCCCCTTATGCAGAAATTAGGTCCTTTATTTTTGAAGTTTTTCGCTGACCATTCAAAATCTATTGAATTTTGGAACCTGCCTCATCTTATCTGATGACCACTTCCTTATTTGAAACAGTTGAGTTCATCCTGTAATGCTACCTATCGACTTATAAAGACAAATTGCTTTTATCCTATTTCCTTTCATCCTTTATCAGCACCAGAAATTGTAATGGGTTATTTGTTGGCGTGAGTTGTGAACAGAGGATTCTTTGGAGAGATTAAAAATATTATTAGTTAGAAATTGGACTGCGAAACAACTTGTTCTTTAAAAAACAACTTATTACACACGTTAACTCACTCAAGTTCTATAATTGGCTTCTCCTTCTATTGTTGAAGTTTTTTATTATATGCAAAATAAAAATAAAATAAAAAATTAAAGTTGTTTCCTTCCTTCCTTCCCAGCAACTTCTTTATTGTCAAACAATTCAACTATTTTCCTTTCCACTCATCAGAATGAACTAGCTTAATCGACAGTGTTCTTCTCTGATCTCTTCTTCTGAATATATACTGCTTCAGCAAGCCAGCACTTGAAGAAGAACATCAATAGCTGAATCCAGGTATATTATCTTTTCTTCTTCCCATGTTATTATTGTTTGGATCTCTTAAGTGTAGAAATTTTATTGAGAAACTTTGCAGTTTAGATCATTTTCTGTAGTTCACAAAACTAAATCAATTTGTCTTTTACGGTTCTTATAATCCTTAAATTCATTGTTTTTTTCCTTTTCATTTCTTTACCGTTTTTAACATGTGATTTCAGTTTCAGCCTTCCCTTTTACAGTTAATGTAACTATGGAGGGAGGCATGTAGAAATGGCACAGCAAGGAGATGCTCTTTCCCCTGGAGCGCTCGAAGATTGGATGGATAGCATCATTGATAAAGAGACTACACCGAGAAACAGAACAAGTCTAGCATCTGGAGAGAGATAGCTTCTCTTGAGAGGCCAACCATTACTCAAGCTGATGAGCCTCGAGGAAATTCATCCCACCCGATAGATCTATTGTGTCTTGGGCATGGAAGATATTGTTGGAAGTTAAGTTGATTACTAGCTTAACAAAACAATTGCAGAAGACTTGAAGAAATGGATCGACAGTAAGGAAGAAGAGGCAGTTAGTTTCTGTTTTTATATAGCATGTGATTGTTTGATACATTTCTGTTATTGTAATTGAATTCTCTTCTTTTACTTCTGCATTTGTTCCTTGTTAAACTGTCTGGGATGGAAAGTCATTTAATTTTCTCGACCTGGAAGCTTGCAGACCCTTTATACATTAATACCATTGAAATTAATAGCAACATGATCTGGACCAGCCAGTGTAGAAGGTGTGATGATTGCTACCTTGTTAAGCTCCTCCTCTGTTTCATTGCATAGTTTGGTTAATCTCATGGATGATATTAAGATGTAGGAATCTTTTTAGAAATGGTTGCTTGTGATCGTATTAGATATGTCAAAATCATCATAAATTTCAAATACAGATAATATTATTGTTTTAGCTTCTGTTTAGGGGGAGTATTTTCAATTCGGTTCGGTTTTTGTCTAAATCAAAAAAGGGTATTTGTTATAAATCAAATTAATAAGTGTTTTTTTGTTTTTGTTTCTGTGTGAATGATTAGATCGGGTTATGGTACAAGCAAGTATTCACAACGATGAATAATTAGCAAGAAATGGCAGCAGCCTTCAAAAGGTTTATGGCAACTCTTTCGGTGTAAAGTGTTGTCATGTGATTGATCGATGTAAAAGTAATGGGAAATACACATTTCAATATGCAGTCCTACGCTGCTAATTTAGGAAAGAAAATAATGAGTATCCCATAACAATCGGGATGCTTATAAATAAGAGATATGACAGCTCTAGTTTCCTAATGTGTAGAGATTTGTACAGCTCACGCCAACAATAACAAAGTGATGGATGATGGTCAAGTAGTGTGTAAGTATTGTGGGCATCAATTTTCTGAATATACTTCCATTTTCCGGATCAGATATCATTTAGCAGGATCTGTAGGCCGTGGTGTTAGAGTTTGTGGAAAAGTGCCTCAAGATGTCCAAGATGCAGCCCTTGCAGCCATTGATGGCCCTCCAGAGAAGAAACTTGAAAATGTAGCAGGCTCAAGCAATAACGAGGTCACTAATGCAATTTCAGCTTCTGCACAAGAACAGAATAATAACGAGGTCATTATGGATGATGTCCATAACATAGTTAAAGAGAAAACAGAACCCATAGCTAGCATGTTGGAGCAAAGCAATGCAATACTTGACAAATTGTCAGGTGATGATGGAAGGATACAAGTGTTGGATAAAATGAACGAAAATAAAGGAACAAAAATTTAATCAACAGAAACAAAAACTTGAGGCGTGCTTAGCACTGTCCTTAAGGATATTTCCCCAATAATGAGGTACCCTCCAGGATTCAACAAGCTCTTCCTCAAAGAGGGGAACACAATAACAACAAAGAAAATTAACAAGGAAAGTCCAGCAAATAAGATCAAGAAGAGAAGTATTTTCGGGATATCTCTTCTGAAAATTATTGTATAGTATTTATAGGCTACTATAATGTAACAGCTGCCATATTTAATTTGCAAATTCAAAATGGCTGTTACCATAATTTAAATTATACAATAAATATAGCAATTACTATAATTCAAATTATATCTGTTACCATATTTATATTTATAATAACTATGTAAATCAAAACCGAAATTGCTTTTGAAATCATGAATCGTTAAAAAATAAATTTCAAAGGTTACAAATTTAATGTTTTCAGTTTAAGGGTTATCAAAATATTTTAATCAAAACAACAAAAAGATTTCAGAGAGTATAGGCGTTGCCTCGCGCGCAGGGGGGGGGTGAATCAGAGGTTTTCCTCTTACTCAACTCATCCTCATGTGCGCGAGCTCATTTCTACTTCCTTTGTTGGTTACTACCCCATCTCAAGTTTTAGTATATAAACACTTGATGAGAGTCTTCTTTTGCCAATGTGGGATAGTAGGTCCTATATATACTCTCTACACTCAAGGGATCTTTTGTGTTTTACCAATGTGGGATAATCTTTTGAAATATCTATTTATAGTTTTTACAACAATCCCCCACATATTTCAAAAGGTTTTTAAAATTAATAAAAATAATAAATACGTAAATAAATTTGCTGGATCTCTTTCACAAATGAGTGTAATGCATCTAACCTGGTGTCTTTTGGACTATGAACCAGATTATAGAAAATATGAGATTTAACTTACAGAATTATTGGTGAAATATATAATTTCTATGAACGCAATAATTCTCATTGTAAGTTAGGCATCTCACCATCACATTATACCCCCACAATTCCTTGCTGTTTGACTCGGTTTTGCGCTTTTAATCGGCCATGCGCGTGCCTGGTTATTCATGAGTGCTTTAAAGATTTTGCTAGTATCTTATGGGAGCGGCCCCACTCCACACTCATATAGGTGTTTCCATCAAGTGTTCATTGTATTTTTGAACACTATCCATAAGGAATATGGAACTCATTAAGAACTTTATAATTCATCCTCTCCTTTATTTACAAACTAGCACTATTCTCACATCATTGAAAAGGACTTGTTTTATAGTGTCTGTAAAATCATAAATAACTTTGTTGTTACCCATATGAACCTAATTCATGGGATCTCCAATCTCATAGGTTGGGTTACCGTTATTTTGATTTCTTACTTTAGCATTAGTCCCATTCCTCTCGATGTTTCTAGTATCATCTTTCTACCAAGAGGTTTAGTCAGAGGATCGGCCAAATTCATTTCTGACTTCACATAATCTATTGAAATAACTCCATCTTTTAACAGCTGTTTTACTACATCATGTCTTAATCGAATATGTCGATTTTTACCATTGAAAGATTTATTCTTTGCAATGGATATTGCCGCTTGACAATCACAATGCATGGATATAGAAGGTGTTGGTTTTATTCCCAATGGAATTTCAATTAAAAAAATTTCTCAACCAATCGCCTTCATATCCCCGCTAAGTCTAGTGCTATAAATTCGACTCCATGGTGGATCGAGCAATTAAGCTTTGTTTGGAAGATTTCCAAGACACTACACCACCACCTAGAATAAATATATAGCCACTAGTGGATTTAATCTCATCTGAATCTGAAATCCAGTTTGCATCACTGTATCCTTCCAGTACAGTGGGAAATCCACTATATAGAATACCATAATTCATGGTACCTCTCAAATATTTCATTAGTCGGATTATTGCCGCCCAATGCTCATGATTAGGATTTTGTGTATATCTACTCAGTCTACATACAGCGTATGCTATATCAGGTCGAGTGAAATTCATTAAATGCATCAGACTCCCAATGATCTGAGCATACTCAAGCTGACCAACCGCATCGCCTTTATTTTTCTTTAATTGAGAGTTTGCATCATAAGGAGTACTCACAGGTGTCACATCAAAATGACCAAACTTCTTGAGAAGTTTTTCTACATAATGTTCTTGTGTTAACATTATACCATTATTACTCCTTACAATTTTTATACCTAATATTACACTAGCTTCACCCATATCTTTCATATCAAATTTAGATGCCAAGAAATGTTTAGTTCTATGCACAATATTCATGCTAGAACCGAAAATAAGCATGTCGTCTACATATAAACTAATGATCACATATTCATTATCACTCGTCTTAGTATAAACACATTTATCCACACTAACGGATGAAAAACCATCACTTAAAATTACTTGATCAAATTTCTCTTGTCATTGCTTAGAAGCTTGTTTTAAGCCATATAAAGATTTTTTTCAATTTACAAACTTTATTTTTTTGATCAGTAATTGAAAAGCCTTCGGGTTGCAACATATATATCTCTTCTTCTAAATCACCATTTAAAAAAGCAGTTTTAACATCCATTTGATGTATAAAGAGATTATGAATAGAAGCTAAAGCAAACGTAACTCGAATTGAAGTAATTCTAGCTACGGGTGAAAAAGTATCAAAATAATCCACATTTTCTTTTTGAGTGAAGCCTTTTGCTACTAATCTAGCTTTATATTTATCTATAGAACCATTAGGAAGATATTTTCTTTTAAAGATCCATTTGCAACCAATAGGTTTTGCAATCGGGAGGCAAATCAACAATCTCCCAAGTTTGATTTTGCAAAAGCGAATCTATTTCAACTTTAATTGCTTCTTTCCAAAATAAGGAATCGGAGGAAGAGACAAACTTCAAGATAGGTTACTCGGATCATTATCTACTAAATAAGTTAAAAATTCATTTCCGAATGAAGTTTCTTTTCTTTGTCTCTTACTCCTTCTTATTTCCTCAATATGAGTTTCATCGATCCTATTATTATTGATAGGTGCGTCAATAAAAGTAGGTGTGTGAGAAATCTTTTCCTTTAATGGAAAGATATGCTCAAAAAATTCAGCATTTTTTGTTTCTATAATAGTGTTGTGATCTAACACATCACTTTTTTAAAACAAGAAACCTATATGCAACACTATTTTCCTGGCATAACCAATAAACATACAATCGAAGTTTTTTGATCCTATCTTTTTTTCTCTTTGGATCGAGTAACATAACCTTAGCTAGACACCCCCACACTTTTAAATATTTTAAATTTGGTGGATAACCTTTCCAAAGTTTATATGGAGTTAAACCAGTTTTCTTATAAGGAATTCTATTTTGTAAATGACATGCAGATAAAATAGCTTCACCCCATAAATTCTCGAAAAGCGGAAGAACTAACTAGCATGGCATTCATCATTTCTTTTAAAGTTCTATTTTTCCTTTCAGCTATTCCATTTGATTCGGGTGAATAAGGTGGAGTAACTTCATGTATTATGCCTTCTTTTTCACAATAATCATTCATTAGAACATACTCACCACCTCTATCTGATCTAACTCTTTTGATTTTTTTGTTTAATTGATTTTCTACTTCTGCTTTATATAACAAAAACATGTTATAAGCTTCATCTTTACTTCTAAGTAGGTAAACTTTAGTAAATCTTGAAAAATCATCTATGAAGGTCACATAATATTTCTTGCCTCCTCTGGTCATGGTTTGTTTTAAATCTCCTAAGTCTGTATGTATTAGGTTAAGTAAATCAGTTTCTCTTTTAACAGATGTACAGGTCTTCTTAGTAATTTTAGCTTCAACACATACTTCACATTTATCCATGGATGAATAAATTGAACTAGAGATTAAACCAAGAGAATTCATTTTCTTAAGGTAAGATTGACTAACATGTCCTAATCTAGCATGCCATAAATCAATACTATCAAGCAAGTAAGCAGAAGATGATGCATTTTCATTCATGTTTTCAGCAACATTGAGTACAAAAAATCCATGGTTACAATATCCCTTCCCCACAAATACATTGTTCTTTGTCATTACAATCTTATCGATTCAAATGACACCTTAATCCCAAATTTTCCCAACACAGCCTACAGAGACCAAGTTTGCTCTTATATTAGGGACATGCAGCACCTCATTCAAAGCCAATGTCTTTCCCGAAGTCAACTTCAAAATGACTTTGCCTTTTCCAAGAACATTTGTTGTCCTTGAATCTCCAAGGTAGACCACTTCTTCTCCATCCTTAAAGGGTGTATAAGTTGAGAAGAATTCTTTATTTGCACATATGTGCCTTGTAGCACCGGAGTCTACAACCCAATTCTTCTCATTGGTCACCATATTAACTTGAGAAACAACCGCAGCAATAATGTCTTCTCCTTCAACCATGTTGACCATAGTCTTAGGAGGATTGTTGTTTCTCTTTCTATTACGACATTGAGGTGCATGGTGGCCAGGTTTGCCACACACAAAGCAATTTCCCTTTTTCTTAAAATTGTTGTTGGGTTTGGATTTGAACATAGTGATATTGTTACCATTGGACTTAAAATTCTTATTAAATTTGTTGTCATACCTTTTTTGATGTGGACTCCCTTCCACCAAGTTTGCTTTGGTGGTAATCTCCTTCTTCCTTGTAGCTTGGAGCTCCTTTCTATTTGTGTCTTCAATAATGATGTGAGTGATAAGGTCAATCAATGACAATTGTTTGTGCTTGTGCTTGAGTTGTTGCTTGTAGTCGCTCCATAAGTTAGGTAGTTTTTCGATGAGTATTCCAGCAATGAAAGCTTCAGGAAGGTTGATATTCTCAGCCTTCATATCTTCAAGGAGCCTATGGTATTCATTAATCTGAGCCTTGATGTCTTTGTTGTCAACCATTTCCCAATGGTAAAATTTACCAATGACAAATTTCTGCTTGCCAACATCTTCGGCGAGTGTATTTTGCAACCATGTTGCCCCATATTTCCCTTGCTTCCTTGTAGCTGCAATACACATCAAACAACTCATTGGAGAGAGTGCTTAAAATAGAGTGCCTACAAACCTTATTTCCATGTGTCCATGCTTCGGCATTCTCAGCATCTTTGGGATCTGCAAGAACCCAAGCCACACCATGCAAGTCAAGAACACCAAAGATCCTCTCTTGCCATCTTCGGAAGTTCTCTCCAGAGAACACCTCAATCTTTGAGATGTCAGGAAAGGGCTTGGCCAAAGCAACAGTGGTTGGCCTAGGCAATGGAGCAGATGGGCTACTGGAGGGGGGAGAACAATTGCAGCAGCAGCAGCGTTGAGGGCGGGGGTAGCATCAGCAGGAGTGTTTCCGTCCATTTCGTAAATCATTATCCTTAAGATTGTTGGATAAAATGAACGAAAATAAAGGAACAAAAATAATTAATCAACGTAAACAAAAACTTGAGGCGTGCTTAGCACTGTCCTTAAGGATATTTCCCCAATAATGAGGTACCCTCCAGATTCAACAAGCTCTTCCTCAAAGAGGGGAACACAATAACAGACAAAGAAAATTAACAAGGAAAGTCCAAAGCAAATAAGATCAAGAAGAGAAGTATTTTCGGGATATCTCTTCCGAAAATTATTGTATAGTATTTATAGGCTACTATAATGTAACATACTGCCATATTTAATTTGCAAATTCAAAATGGTCTGTTACCATAATTTAAATTATACAATAAATATAGCAATTACTATAATTCAAATTATATCCATTACCATATTTATATTTATAATAACTATGTAAATCAAAAACCGAAATTGCTTTTGAAATCATGAATCGTTAAAAAATAAATTTCAAAGGTTACAAATTTAATGTTTTTAGTTTAAGGGTTATCAAAATATTTTAATCAAAACAACAAAAAGATTTCAGAGAGTATAGGCGTTGCCTCGCGCGCAGGGGGGGGGGGGGTGAATCAGAGGTTTTCCTCTTACTCAACTCATCCTCATGTGCGCGAGCTCATTTCTACTTCCTTTGTTGGTTACTACCCCATCTCAAGTTTTAGTATATAAACACTTGATGAGAGTCTTCTTTTGCCAATGTGGGATAGTAGGTCCTATATATACTCTCTACACTCAAGGGATCTTTTGTGTTTTACCAATGTGGGATAATCTTTTGAAATATCTATTTATAGTTTTTACAACAACAAGTGGGAGTTCAGGGCCTGGAACAAGGTGCAGAGGAAGAGTTAATTTGCTTGCATCCTAAAGCAGAAAGTGACATGGAAAACACCTGTGCAGAATATATTCAGCATGTTGACAGGAATGACTCCCTAGGTAAATTGTATTTTTTTTATCTTACTATGTTGTTTTTCACATGGAACTATTGTTTGAATCTTCAGAGTCGGATCATTAATAGTTTCAATCAATTGGTCTTTCTTTGTTCATATAATGAATGATTTATGGAGTTCATATACTGAATTGATCCTAAACATATTTTCCCTCCCACATCTCATCAGAACAAACTAGATTAATGGAGTGCAATAGCGGAAGATTAGTGCAGCCCGCACAAGTGCTAGCTCTACAAAGCTAGCGGGTCGAGCATCTGTAAATATGTTGTTTTTCACATGGAACTATTGTTTGAATCTTCAGAGTCGGATCATTAATAGTTTCAATCAATTGGTCTTTCTTTGTTCATATAATGAATGATTTATGGAGTTCATATACTGAATTGATCCTAAACATATTTTCCCTCCCACATCTCATCAGAACAAACTAGATTAATGGAGTGCAATAGCGGAAGATTAGTGCAGCCCGCACAAGTGCTAGCTCTACAAAGCTAGCGGGTCGAGCATCTGTAAAGAATGCGATATGGTCTTGTTTAATGCGATATGGTCTTGTTTAATGGATGACATTTACAGAATGGGGGGAAATGGTAAAACAACAATGCTGAGAATTATCTGCAATGAACTTCTAGAAAGACAAGACATTTCTCATAGTATTTACTGGGTGAATGTGCCTCAAGACTTCAGGATTGATAGGTCGCAAGATCTTATTGCTAAAAGACTTGATTTAAATCTTCCAAGCAAAGATGATGATCTATGTAGGGTTGTCGATTTGGCAAAAGAACTAATGATGAAACAAAAATGGATTTTCATTTTAAATGATTTGTGGAACTCTTTTGATCCACAAGAATTGGGGATTCCTGTCCCATTGAATGGATCCAAGTTCATTATGACAACTCGATCAGAAATGGTTTGTCAACAGATGAATTGCCAAGAGAGCATAAGAGTGGATCCTCTTTCTGATGAAGAAGCTTGGACTTTGTTCATGGAGAAGCTTGGACATGACAGACAACTTTCTCAAGAAGAGAAACGAATTGCTGTAGATGCTGCAAGGGAATGTGCTGGTTTGCCATTAGGAATTGTTACATTAGCAGAAAGTTTGAAGGGAGAGAAGCTTGGACATGACAGACAACTTTCTCAAGAAGAGAAACGAATTGCTGTAGATGCTGCAAGGGAATGTGCTGGTTTGCCATTAGGAATTGTTACATTAGCAGAAAGTTTGAAGGGAGTGCATGAGCTACATAAGTGGAAGATTACATTGAAGAGATTGAAAGAATCAATTGTTTGGGAGATGGAAGATCAGATATTCCAGATATTAAGATTGAGTTATGACTGTTTAGATGATTCAACAAAACAATGTTTCGTATATTGTGCATTATTTGATGAATCTCAAAAGATTGAAAGGCGGGAGTTGATAGAGTGGTTTATCGAGGAGGGGATGATTAGAGAATTTGACAAGGGCCACTTAATTCTTGATGAACTAGAAAATGTCATGTTATAGTTTATTGATGTTGCTTACTGAATAACAACAGAGCTCAACTCATGTTATAGTTTGGTTCATTCCGCTATTATCTTCAACTACTTGTCTTTAAAACAAGGAGAATTTCTTTTAAAACTTTATTTTAGATTACCTGGCAGTCTATTTTTCTGAAAATCACTTCAAAATCAAGTTTTAATTCAATGTTTATTTGTGTCTGCAGAGGGCTAAAGAAGAAAAAGGATGAAATCAGGACAGGCTTTGCTGATCTTTTTCATCCTGTACTTCTAAATCAAGGTTGTTCTTTGCTTGAAGGTGACAATCATATCACTTTTATCTTCACAATAAACACTGAAACCTGGTGTTTTCTTGTTTTCTAAGGAGTATTAGAGATTATTTGGGTAATCTTTAGTGATTTTGGGCTCACATGTGTCGGGTAGCCTTTTACATAAAATATTAATTCCGTTTTGGTTTTTGGTTTTTGAAACTTATTTTTTTTAAGTAAAATATTTTTTTTAAGTTATTTTAATGTATAAATATTAAAAAAATAAAAATATAATATTATTATTCTAATGTATTTTAAAGTAAAAAAAAAAAACTTTAAAAAACAACAATTACCACACTACCAAATGGGCTCCAAGTATATTTTCTATTGTGCATGATCTCACTATTCATTCTCTCACACATTTTGCAAGAAAAAATTAATTTGATTCTCAAACTTCATTTTCCAGTGATTTAGTTGTAATTGACAACTAACTGATTTTTATTTCTTATAAAATGAAGGATTGAAAAAAAGGAACCTAAATGAAAAGGACGTAAAAAATTGATGGCATGCCATAAGTTTTGCGAAAGATAAACTTCCATCATTAAACTTAAAAAGTAATGTAAATTATACCATATTGGTACCTCGATATTTTTCAAATTTAATTTTGATATAAAAATTTATTTTTGTTATTTTTTAGTTTCTAGTTGAGATAGGAGTAGAAGAGGTTGCTGAATTCCGATAGTAAAGAGAAAAATATATTGTTGATAATGATTTTGACCATCAAGATAAAAGATATATGTGTTAGATGGGTTTTTTTAATGAGGGGAGTTCATATTAGATTTTTTTTACCTTTACAGCTCATAATAAAAACATATATGAGTTCAAGATGATTTTTGGTTTCGGGTTATTTCGGCTTTTAAGATAATTATTTGGTTATTTTAGATCATTAATAGGTTTATCATGATTCCTAAAATGTTATTGGGTTAAAAAAGGTGGAAAAACAGTTTTTGATAAAATAATTTAGTCCTTGATTTTTCGGTTCCTATAATGGCTGCAATATATATAAGATGAGGCATTACCCCGCGCTATAACATATGTAGTTTTTTTTTTTTTTTTGGTTTTTAATATTTTTTTTTATTTAGTTTCAATCCCTTTATTTCCTTGGTCCTTGTGGAATAGTTTTTACTTTTTTATTTGTATTTATGTATCTATACTCTTCGTTTTGACTTTTAATTTTTATTGTTATTTATCTTTGTATTAAATATGGTTTATATTAAGAAATAGTGTAAGTTTAACTCTGGTGGCATGAAATGAGAGTTAAGCTCTCTCTTATGCATATATAATGAATCTTTTGTTGTTAGTGATTTGTTTTCTTTTTTTTTTAATCTGTTTTGTTTATGTGTGGCTTGATATATTTTTAGTTTAAAGTTTTTTTATTTCAAAACGCCTTACCCTTAATAAAATGAATATATACAAAAACTAAATAATCAAACGTTTTTAGGTTGATTATTTAACTCAAATGTATAACATCATAAAAAACAATATATGACCATTAGCATTTTTTCTGCATGTTAAAAAATTTGGTTCTGACTGCGGTGAAGCAGAGGGCAAGTGGCTCGTATATTTTTTCATTGTAGATAATTTCGCCCAATTTTCCCACCTGTTTTGTCTATGTGTATCTTCATATTTTTTTTATTTAGGTGATATTAGATCTGAAATATCATAAATAAAAAAGGCACAAATGTTAATTTTGAATAAAAATAGCATCGGCTAATGAATTATTTCAATTATTATTCTCATTATTATTAAAATGATTGTTAAATTGCCATAATTATTATAGCTATAATTATAACTATTATTATAAATAATTAATATTATGATTATTATTGGCAGTGTTATCGCTGTCACCATCATTATTGTAATAAAAAGCAACTAAATTATTTGCTTTTATTTTTAAGATTTATTCTTCATATTATTGTATTAAAAGTATTTCAGAACACTGAGATTAAATTAATTTGAGTTTTTAAAAAAAAACTAAGGTCATTTGTTTATATATATTTTAAGGCATTAATACTAAATAAATATCAAAATATATAATTAACCTCGCATATTTTTAAGAAAAACAATACCTTCAAAGTAATTATTATTATTATTATTATTATTTTAAATGCCTTATCTATAATAAATTGAATATATATAAAAATTAAATAATTGAAATTTTTGTAGGTTAATTATTTAACTCAGATGTATAGCATCATAAGAAAATATAGGACCATTAACATTTTTTTCACATGTTAAAAGATTTCATTCTGGGTGCGGTGAAGCGCAGGGCAAATGATATTAGATCTGAAATATCATACATAAAAAAGCTAAAAAAAAACATTTTTTAACAAACACAACATCGACTAATGAATTATTTAAATTTTTATTCTCATTGTTATTATCATGATTGTTAAATTATCATAATTATTATAGTTATCATTATAACTATTACTGTAAATAATTAATATTCTAATTGTTATTGGAAATACCATCGCTGCTACATTAAATTATTTGTTTTTATTTTTTAAGATTTATTTTTCATATTATTATATTAAGATTATTTCATAACACAGATTAAATTAATTTTAGTTTTTTTTTTCCATAACAATAAGCCATTTGTTTCTATGTATATTTTAAGGTATTAATATTAAACAAATATCAAAAGATATAATTTGTCATACATATTTATAAGAAAAAATAACCTTACAAATAATCATTATCATTATTTTAAATGTCTTATCTATAATAAAATGAATATATAAAAAATTAAATAATCAAAAATTTTGTAGGTTGAATATTTCGCTTAGATGTGTTGCATCATAAAAATGATGTAGGACCATTAACTTTTATATTACATGTTAAAAATTTTGGTTCTGGTTGCAGCGAAGCGCAGGGGAAGTGACTCGTATATTTTTTTATCGTAGATAAATTGGCATAATTTTTCCACCGTTTTGTCTCCGTGTGGCTTCGTATATTTTTTGTTTACATGATATTAAATCTGAAATATCATACATAAAAAGACTCAAAAGTGAATTTTGAACAAAAAAAAAATTCATTATTATTCTGATTATTATTAGCAGTACTATCATTGTTACCATCATTATTGTTATAATTATCGTCACTATTATGACAATAATCATTTCAATAATCATCACCGTTATTTTTATTAATATAATGGAAATTCTAATTAGTATTCTTATCATTATTATAATTGTTTGTCTTTATATTATTAATAAAAGGGCGACCAACAAAAAAAACTAAAAATTATTAGTATTATAGCGTAAATATTGGAAAAAAAAACCTTGAAGAATAAAAAAACTCCTAAATATTTTAGCAAAAGAGCAATTGCATAAATGACAAAACAAAAAAAATAAACATTATTCATTTTAAAAAAAAAAATTGACTTGAAAATAAATACAAATAATAAAAAAAATAACAAATGGAAAAATAATAAATATTAATTTTCAAATGATCGCCAACACAAATTAAGAGCTCAATTAAAAAAAAAACTTATAAATTTTGTCTGATTCGTGAATATTATGGTTATTTTATTATGCACAGAAATATAAAAAATCAAAAATACCCCGAGTCTAAGGCTAAAATCACTATTTAGTAAGGAATAAAATGATAATTTAATCTACAGTAATTTATATATAAAGCTACAACAAATTCTACTGTGCAAAAAGGGATATCTTTTAGCTATATAGTAGTAACGAGTAGTATACCTGCGCGATACGGCGGGTTTTTTTTATCTATGTAAAAAATTGATTGCTTTTATATGTATTGTATTTTATTATTTTGATATTTAGTTAGTATAATTATATTTAAGAATACTGATATGAATTTTTTTCCTTTAAAAAATCCAAAGTCATTTTTCCTCTCTCTCAATATATTTTTAGGCGATAATATTTAATAAATATCATAAATATTAGAAATAAAAATATTGTGATTTGTTTTTAAAACATAAACTTAATTTTTTTGTGTGCTATAATTATTTATTTGCCGTCTAAAAAGAACAGTCTAATGGAAACGGGAAGTGACTTGTATATTTTTTAATTTGACTTGTAGATAACGCAGGTAAATTTGTCAACATTTTTTTTTAGATGTTTTTTTTCCCAATAATATTAGATCTAAAATATTAAAAATGAAAACATTGGAAATTCTTGTAAAGAAATCAATTAAATAAAAGAGCACAAAATTAAATTTTGAAGCCAATATTTTTTTTATATAAGATTTATTAATCATATTATTAAATTAAATATATTTAAGAAAACATGATATGAATTTCTGTCCTTAAAAAAATCCTAAGTCATTTTTCCTCTCTCTCAATATATTTTTAGGTGATAATATTCAATAAATATTCAAACATATAATTAGTTTTACATATTTTCATTTGACATAAATATACAAATATATAATTAATTTGACATAATTTCCATAATATTTAATTTAAAGGATAATCTTAGGCTATTTTGTTCTCTCTCTATATATTCTTAGGCGATAATATTCAATAAATATTAGAGCATATAATTGGTTTAACATATTTTAATTTGATATAAATACACAAATATATAATTAAAAAGTCAAAACACTGCAAATTTATTTCAAGAAATAAACTTAAACAATAGAGCACAAAATTTAATTTTGAAGCTAATTTTTTGTTTTTATTTTATAAGATTTATTCATCTTATTATTATATTAAATGTATTTAAGAATACTGATATGAATTTCTATCCTTAAAAAAATCCTAGGTCATTTTTCGTCTTCCTCTATATATTTTTCTAGATCTGACACATTAAAAATAAAAATATTTACATTTTTTCCAGAAATGAACTTAATTTTTTTACGTGCTATAATGACTTATTTTCCGTCTAAAAAGAACATGAATCGAAACGGGAAGTGACCCGTATATTTTTTAATTGTAGATAACCTAAGTAAATTTGTAATTTTTTTTGAGTTTAATTTCCCCCCCGGTAATATTATATTTAAAATATTAAAAATGAAAATATTGCAAATTTGTTTTTAAGAAATAAACCTAAACAAAAGAGCACCAAATTTAAATTCAAAGGCAAAAATTTTTTTATAAGATTTATTAATTATATTATTATATTAAATGTATTTAAGAATATTGATATGAAATTTTTTTAAGAAAAAAATCCTAGGTCATTTTTTTCCTCTCTCTATATATTTATAGGCGACAATATTCAATAATTTTTTTTTATGTTATTTGAGTAATTAATTATATTATTATATAAAATGTATTTAAGAATACTGATATTAAGTTTTTTTATTCAAAAAATCCTAGGTCATGTTTTTTTTATTCTTAAAATATATTTAAGAATACTGAAAATTTTTTTATGTTTTTTTCGTCTCCCTATATATATTCCTATGTGATAATATTCAATAAATATTAGAACATATAATTAATGATAGACTAAAAATATTCAAGAAACTTTAACAAAAGATAAAACAAAAAAATAAAATAAAAATAAAAATTAGCATTGCTATTATTATTATTATTATTATTATTATTATTATTATTATTATTATTATTAGCATTTAAAAAATATTTGTGATTAAAAAAAAAGATTATTATTAATATTATTATTAATATTATTATTATTAATTATATTATTATATTATAATTAATTTAAAGTGAAGGATTAATTTAACAACAATTAATACTTTTGTACCAAAAATATTCAAAGATTTAAAAGGAAAAAAATTTAAAAGAAGAGGGACTGAAATTAAAGTGCAATATATAATGAATTTGAAATGAGGTACAAAATTGAAAACAATATAACCTGCTGCACTAAACAAATTAAGGGATCTAATAGAAAACCGAAAAATTCAAAGAAGAAGGACTGACATTCAAATTGCATATATATCAATTTGAATGGAAGGACGAAATTGAAAGCATTCGAAACTTGGATTACAGAAATCAAACAAAAGCCAAGGGACTGAAATGCATGCACAATACTCGGGGGACTGATATTGATTCCGGCGCTAAGGAGAGAGAAAAGAGGACATAAACGTTCAACCGACTATATGAGCCTACACGTCGATATTTTAAGAGCATGCGCCACTCCATGAGATTCAGGGAAGGGTTGCGAATCGTTTTGACCGGTGGAGGAAAAATTTTAACCGCCGTATGAAGTCGCACGCTCCGCCTGAATCGACTGAGGTCACGAAACGCGCCGACGCGCCCGTATGGCCTGCTGACAGCGCTGATGCAAGGGCACAGTAACGTAGTGGTCAAATACTAAAACACCCCTGCGCCGAATTGATGGATTTTGTCGTTTCGGGGGCTACGAACGTCATAACAAATTTTCAAAAATATTAAAAAAAAGAGTTCTGGCGGACCGGTCAGTACGCGTGCAATTACAATCGTAGCCCTCAGCCGAAAACGTGTTTTTGTCTTATTAGCGGGGGTCCGAACGTCATTACACTGTTCACATCAGGAAAAAACAAAAAAAATTAGGGTGGACGAACTCGCGCGACGCACGGAGGAGAAAGCTCGCGTCCACAGTGATTTTAGAGTGCGTAAACAGTGTTTCAATAGTGATTTCCATTTTCTTTTAGGTATTTGTTAATAGTAATTAGACAGCATTTAAACTGTTTTTTTTTTAATAAAAACAACTGAAGATGTAAACCACCTTGGGTGCATCAAATGAAATGAGGCCACATGTATCTTATCAAAATATATGATCTTAACCGACGTAAATTGACTTGCTAGGCTCTAATCTTTTTAACAATTAATATTTCTTTTTATATATATTTATATTACAATTATAATTTTAGAAATTGAGTTTTTTTTTTTTCAGGAGTCAACACGTTACACGATTGAGATCCACATTTATACATTCTGTGTTGTATTTTTTATTTTAAAAATTTTAATTATTTTAATATATTTTTAAATATAAAATATTTAAAAAAAATCATTACCCATAAAATATAAATAAAAAGAAAACTAAGTTATTAACCTCCGTCACAATATTCTTCTTGATTCTTGATGACAGGAGTTAACAGCTGGAGGGAAAATCAGTTGAAGAGTTTGTTATAATTTCTGTTACACATTTTGCACATGACTTTATTACCGAGAGGGAGCTATTATACAGCTATGTGGAATAATATTTCTTCTCTGTTTCTTCTCAAGTTCTATCACTTGAGCCATTCAATCTTAACATAAAATCTCTTCTCTTCCACACTATCTGTGCTTCCATTCATCCATTTCCTTTCCCTCGACACCTTCTCTAAACCGTTCTTCTCTCTCAGCTGTCAGTTTGATTCCAGATTGCTTAAGCAAAACAGTTTCTAGACACTTGGAGAACCGCTTTTTGCAGGTAAGCCTTTTTTGCTTGATTCTAATGACGGTACATAAACTAACTTCTTACAATCAATGAGCAATAATGTAGTGAGCCCCACCAAATTAGAGACAGAATCAGGCAATTTTACAATAACCATGTGAGACAGATCGAGGATTGAGCCCATGTAATTGGATTGAAAAATGTATCGTCAATCAATTCCAACTCTCTATTATAGGGTAACAATAGAGTTGATAACGAGGGGCACCTTGGTGAATGTCTGGAAGGAATTTCTTTAATTTGGTTTTCTATTAGTGAAGCAGTCACAAGACTCTCCTCTCATTCTCCTGCACCCGACAAATTTTTTAATTCCGCACCTGCTTTAATCATGACTGAACCGCGCTCTTGATATATTTCGATAGCCATGTGCCTGATCAAGTGATGCATCTTGAAAACACTACCACCATCAATACTTTCCAATAAGCAGGCATCTTCAAGTCTATCAAGCAGACCATGGCCTCTACGAAATTCTGCCTCCCTACTTTCGTGCTTTCTTATCACTCCCTCTTCAATCAAATAAGCTATCAAATCATCTTTAGGGATCATGAAGGCTTTGGGAAATAATGCACAGTACAAGAAACCTTCTTTCTGATCATCCTTCTTTAGGTGGGTATAGCTTGATTTCAACGATGGGAATACCATTTCCATATGAGATTGGCCAGCATTTGATTGTATCAGGTCTTGTAAGGCATTCTTCCATTGGCGATCGTAACTCAAGCTCTTCATGGATCCAGCCATTGCTATTATTCCTAGCGGCAAACGACCACACTCATTTACAATACATTTTGAAATTCGTTTCTTTTCTAGAGTAAGTTCAATGTCCTATCGAAGTTTCATCATGAACAAAGACATAGCTTCTTCATGTGAAAGAGTATCTACTTTGATGATGCTTGGACTAGCCATCTTTAGAGAAACTTCTTTTGATCGAGTTGAAACAATCAGCTTGCATCCCTTATTGGACTCAGGAATCCCCACTATGTGTGGCTCAAAATAATCCCATAGATTATCTAAAATAAGGATCCATTTTTTATTCTGCCGTAGCTCTTTTGACAATTTAACAAATCTACGCAGATCATCATCTTCACTTGAAATATCTAAGCCAATACATTTAGCAATAAGATTATGCAATCTTGAGACACGGGCGCCCAGTAAAGACGATGAGGAATGTCTTTACTTTGTAGAACCTCATTATGGATATGTTTTAGCAATTCTGTTTTACCAACCCCCGTCATTCCGTAAATGCCAATGGTTGAGACTTTATCATCCATTATCCAAGACCGTATCTTTTTTGTATTCTCTTTAAATGCTTCCTCTAGCATTGTAGAGCTAGTAGGTAATGGATCTCCCCTAGTCTCTTCATCCAGGAAATCACCAGGTTGGGAGAAGGCAATAGAAATTGGCAGGAAGCTATGACTTCACCTTCCAAAGGTATAAACAGCAAAACTCAATTCTTGATCGAGTTGTCATAACGAACTTGGATCCATTCAATGGGATAGGAATCCCCGATTCTTGTGGATCAAAAGAGTTCCACAAATCATTTAAAATGAGAATCCATTTTTGTTTCATCATTAGTTCTTTTGCCAATTCAACAACCCTACATAGATCATCATCTTTGCTTTAAAGATTTAAATCAAGTCTTTTAGCAATAAGATCTTGCGACCTATCAATCTTGAAGTCTTGTGGCACATTCACCCGGTAAATACTATATAAAAGATCATAAACCCAATAGACATGCAGGAGGAGGATTTAGTACATCTTCACCATTTTACTATAAAGAAATAAAACACAAGGACAAACACATAATTGATGAAAACTTTAAATCTTTTATGGTTTCGCACTTTGAGATTATTTTAAGATGAGCTGAAAATACATAAAAATAATTTAAAATAAAAATAGAACAGAGATATAGTTTACCTGGACGTGTCTGCTTGCAAAAAGAGATAAAAATAATTTAAAATAAAAATAGAACAGAGATATAGTTTACCTGGACGTTTCTGCTTGCAAAAAGAGGTTTCTCTCCAAGTGTATAGTCACGATTTGCTTAAGCAAACATGAAAGAACAAAGATCTGAGAGAGAAGAATGGTTTAGAAATGGTGGTGAGGGGAAATAAATAAATAAAATGGTGGCGAGAGAGTGCGGAAAGTAACAGTATACGCTTTTCTCACAATTTATGTACTTTTCTAAATTGAACTCTAGCAAATAAATAACCAGCAAAAGTTTTAAGAAATAAATATTAGTTTACATGCAAACTAAAAATCAAGCAATGTGGAAAAATCAAGCAATCTGGAAAAATCAAGCAAAAAATGATGTACCTGCAAAAAGCGGTTCTCTAAGTTTTAGAAACTGTTTTGCTTAAGCAATCTGGAATCAAACTGACAGATGAGAGAGAAGAACGGTTTAGAGAAGGTGTAGAGGGAAAGGAAATGGATGAAGGAAGCACAGATAGTGTGGAAGAGATTTTATGTTAAGATTGAATGGCTCAAGTGATAGAACTTGAGAAGAAACAGAGAAGAAATATTATTCTACATAGCTGTATAATAGCTCCCTCTCGGTAATAAAGTCATGTGCAAAATGTGTAACAGAAATTATAACAAACTCTTCAACTGATTTTCCCTCCAGCTGTTAACTCCTGTCATCAAGAATCAAGAAGAATATTGTAACGGAGGTGGATAACTTAGTTTTCTTTTTATTTATATTTTTCTACAGTAGTCAACCATGGCTTGGGAGACTTTTATGGGTAATGATTTTTTTTTAAATCTTTTATATTTAAAAATATATTAAATAATTTAAATTTTTAAAATAAAAAATAAAACACAGAATGTATAAATGTGGATCTCAATCGTGTAACGTGTTGACGCCTGAAAAAAAAAACTCAATTTCTAAAATTATAAATATTTTTTAAATATTTTAAAAATATATATAAAAAATAAATATTAATTGTTAAAAAGATTAGAGCCTAGCAAGTCAATTCACGTCAATTAAGATCATATATTTTGATGAGATACATGTGGCCTCATTTCATTTGATGCACCCAAGGTGGTTTACAATCTTCAGTTGTTTTTATTTAAAAAAAACAGGTGAAATGTTGTCTAATTACTATTACTACTATATAGCTAAAAGATATCCCTTTTTGCACAGTAGAATTCGTTGTAGCTTAATATATAAATTACTGTAGATTTTAATGGTTAAATTATCATTTTATCCCTTAGTAAATAGTGATTTTAGCCTTAGACTCGAGATATTTTTTATTTTTATATTTTTGTGTATAGTAAAATAACCATAATAGATTACACCAGTGTAATGATGTTTTTGCTCTCCATAGTGGGAATTTGGGGATAAACAAATATATAACCAACTAACCGGTAATGTGCTGAAGATTTCTCGTGTTTCACCAGGTAATAAATTCTTCTATCATATGAATTTGCTATTAATTTGGATTTGAGCAACATTTCAAACTTGCATTGTACAGCTACTACTCGTTAATTTCAATCAGAATTCTCGAATTAAAATGAAGCTCTTTCAACACCGCATGATGGCTTCCTTTTATATGTCAGGCTGCACATTATTTATAGCATCATCGACTATAGAGATAAGTTTTCCTAGTTGATTAATCCTAAACGTCCACATCACGGCGATCCCGTCCTTCGCTCAGGCTGGGCTTCCAGCCCAGACGGGCTGGAAGCCCGTCTCATTTAGTAGTCAGGTCGGGCACAAGCCCCCAGCCCGTCTCATTTAGTAGTCAGGCCGGGCACAAGCCCGACCCGACCCGGTTACTGTTGTGAACAGTTAATCGAGGCTGCATGTATGTGGGAGACGATGAACAGTAAAATGGGAGATTTTCGAGTGTGACGAATGGCGTACCTGTTAACACCGTTGTGTAGAGGACGTCGAGGTGGTTCTTCTGGTCGTGGTGACGTCGGAAATGGTGGTCTGTGGTGGCCGGAGTTGACGTCGGAAGGTGCACGGGTCACGTTGCAGTCACGGGCTGTTGCTCTGTTACCTTTTCCGGAGGAGGTGGTTGGGCTTCTGGCGTTGAGGGGTAGCTTCTGGTGGTGACAAGGTGACTCTAGGTGATCGGAGGTGGTGGTTGTTGGTATGGAGAGAGTGACGTCGGAGTGCCTGGTTGTAGTGAGAGAGACAAAAGAAAACGAGAGAAGGAGAGAGAGAGAGTGTCCAGAAACGAGAGGGATCAAGATTCAAAGTTTTTACGTAAAATTTCCTTTGTATTCTCTGCTTTCTCTGTTATTTTTTTCTCTTTTTTTCCTACTGTCTCTGTCTGTTCTCTTTTTTTCCTACTGTCTCTGTCTGTTCTTTTTTTCTCCCATGACAGATGCGAAGAACCTATTTATAGGGGAAAACATGCATATTGTGTGTTGTGATTGCAGAGGATTGAGGGCTGCAGAGAGCCGTTGCAGCCCTCTGTTTCCTGCACTGTTCAGGTGTCGGAACAGTGCAGGAAACATGCAATTTTGATATTATGAGGGTAAAGTGCAATTTGGTCCTTAACCCTATAATTTTTCTAATTGCATCTACAATTAATTATAAACTTTTAATTTGTGCAATTG
Organism: Salix suchowensis; assembly: GCA_029030765.1. Taxonomy (NCBI): domain Eukaryota; kingdom Viridiplantae; phylum Streptophyta; class Magnoliopsida; order Malpighiales; family Salicaceae; genus Salix; species Salix suchowensis. The sequence goes on along the minus strand of CM054998.1, from coordinate 14,000,180 downwards.
TATCCCCGTCAGAATTTCGAGAGCATCCTTAGCTTTGCGCGCCTTTTTCATTTTGGTCCCTGATTTCTTATTTGCACGATTTAACCCTCGATCAACCATTAAACTCTCAATTGGTCCCCGATTTTACCCCTGTAACAAGATATTTTTGGATTTGTCTTTTTTAATATTTTTTTGCTTTTCTCCGAAACATAAAATAAGTGGGTCAAAAATTGGGTAGCAACACAAGATTTTTTTGTTTTTTCAATTATTTACGCTATAATACTAATAATTTTAGTTTTTTTTATTGGTTGCCCTTTTATTAATAATATAAAGACAAACAATTATAATAATGATAAGAATACTAATTAGAATTTCCATTATATTAATAAAAATAACGGTGTTGATTATTGAACTGATTATTGTCATAATAGTGACGATAATTATAATAATAATGATGGTAATATCGATAATACTGCTAATAATAATCATAATAATAATGAATGTTTTTTTTGTTCAAAATTCACTTTTGAGTCTTTTTTTGTATGATATTTCATATTTAATATCATGTAAATAGAAAATATACAAAGCCACACGGAGACAAAACGGGTGGAAAAATTATGCCAATTTATCTACGACAAAAAAATATACGAGTCATTTCCCCTGCACTTCACTGCAACCAGAACCAAATTTTTTAACATGTAATAAAAAAGTTAATGGTCCTAGATCATTTTTATGATGCAACACATCTAAGCGAAATATTCAACCTACAAAATTTTTGATTATTTAGTTTTTTATATATTCATTTTATTATAGATAAGACATTTAAAATAATGATAACGATTATTTGTAAGGTTATTTTTTCTTATAAATATGTGAGACTAATTATATCTTTTGATATTTGTTTAATATTAATACCTTAAAATATACATAGAAACAAATGGCCTATTGTTATGAAAAAAAAAACTAAAATTAATTTAATCTGTGTTATGAAATAATTTTAATATAATCATATAAAAAATAAATTTTAAAAAATAAAAACAAATAATTTATTGTGGCAGCGATGGTATTTCCAATAACAATTAGAATATTAATTATTTACAGTAATAGTTATAATGATAACTATAATAATTATGATAATTTAACAATCATGATAATAACAATGAGAATAAAATTTGAAATAATTCATTAGTCGATGTTGTGTTTGTTAAAAATTGATTTTTTTCAGCTTTTTTATGTATGATATTTCATATCTAATATTATTTGCCCTGCGCTTCACCGCACCCAGAATGAAATCTTTTAACATGTGGAAAAAATGTTAATCATCCTATATTTTTTTATGATGCTATACATCTGAGTGAAATAAAACCTACAAAAATTTCAATTATTTAGTTTTTATATATATTCATTTTATTATAATAAGGCATTTAAAATAATAATAATAATTACTTTTAAGGTATTTTTTTTCTTAAAAATATGCAAGGTTAATTATATATTTTGATATTTATTTAGTATTAATGCCTTAAAATATATATAAACATTAGTTTTTTTTAAAAAAAACTCAAATTAATTTAATCTCAGTGTTCTGAAATACTTTTAATACAATAATATGAAGAATAAATCTTAAAAAATAAAAGCAAATAATTTAATAGTTTTTTATAACAATAATGATGGTGACAACGATAACACTGCCAATAATAATCATAATATTAATTATTTACAATAATAGTTATAATTATAGCTATAATAATTGTGGCAATTTAACAATCATTTTAATAATAATGAGAATATTAATTGAATAATTCATTAGTCGATGCTATTTTTATTCAAAATTAACTTTTTTGGCTTTTTTATTTATGATATTTCAGATCTAATATCACCTAAATAAAAAAAATGAAGCTGCACATAGACAAAACGGGTGGAAAAATTGGACCAAATTTTCTACAATGAAAAAATATACGAGCCACTTGCCCTCCGCTTCACCGTAGTCAGAACCAAATTTTTTAACATGCAGAAAAAATGCTAATGGTCCTATATTGTTTTGTATGATGCTATACATTTGAGTTAAATAATCAACCTAAAAATGTTTGATTATTTAGTTTTTGTATATATTCATTTTATTTAGGGTAATGCGTTTAAAATAATAATAATAATTACTTTTAAGATATTGTTTTTTTTAAAATATGCGAGGCTAATTATATTTATTTTGTTATTCGTTTAATATAAACGCCTTAAAATATATATAAACAAATAAACTAATTTTTTTTTGAAAAAATCTCAAATTAATTTAATCTTAATGTTCTAAAATACTTTTAATATAATAATATGATGAATAAATCTTAGAAAATAAAAAATATAACTTAATTTCTTTTGAAATAAAAAAAAAAATTTAAACTAAAAATATATCAAGGCACACATAAACAAAACAGATTAAAAAAAAAAAAGACAACAAATCACTAACAACAGAAGATTCACTATATATGCATAAGAGAGAGTTTAACTCTCATTTCATGCCGCCAAAGGTTAACTTACACTATTTCTTAATATAAACCATATTTAATACAAAGATAAATAACAATAAAAATTAAAAGTCAAAACGAAGAGTATACTTACATAAATACAAACAAAAAATTAAGAAATATTCCACAAGGACCAAGGAAATAAAGGGATTGAAACTAAATAAAAAAATAAAATATTAAAAACCAAAATAAAAAATAAAAACCTACATATAGCGCGGGGTAATGGCTCATCTTATATATATTGCAGCCATTATAGGAACCGAAAAATCAAGGACTAAATTATTTTATCAAAAAAAAAATTTCAACCTATTTTAACCCAATAACATTTTAGGAATCATGATAAACCTATTAATGATCTAAAATAACCAAATAATTATCTTAAAAGCTGAAATAACCCGAAACCAAAAATCAGCTTTAAAGATAACCCAATAACTTGAACTCATATATGTTTTTATTATGAGCTTTAAAGATAAAAAAAATCTAATATGAACTCCCCTCGTTAAAAAAAAACCATCTCACACAAATATCTTTTATCTTGATGGTCAAAATCATTGTCAACGATATATTTTTCTCTTTACTATCGGAATTCAGCAACCTCTTCTACTCCCATCTCAACTAGAAACTAAAAAATAACAAAAATAATTTTTTATATCAAAATTAAATTTGAAAAATATCGAGGTACCAATATTGTATAATTTACATTACTTTTTAAGTTTAATGATGAAAGTTTATCTTTCTCAAAACTTATGGCATGCCATCAATTTTTTATGTCTTTTTCATTTAGGTTCCTTTTTTTCAATCCTTCATTTTATAAGAAATAAAAATCAGTTAGTTGTCAATTACAACTAAATCACTGGAAAATGAAGTTTGAGAATCAAATTAATTTTTTCTTGCAAAATGTGTGAGAGGATGAATAGTGAGATCATGCACAATGGAAAATATACTTAGAGCCCATTTGATAGTGTGGTAATTGTTGATTTTTAAAGTATTTTTTTTACTTTAAAATACATTAGAATAATATTATTATATTTTTATTTTTTTAATATTTATACATTAAAATAATTTAAAAACAAAAAAATAAATTTATTTTATTTTTTTAAAAAATAAGTTTCAAAAACCAAAAACCAAAACGGAATTAATATTTTATGTAAAATGCTACCCGACACATGTGAACCCAAAATCACTAAAGATGTGGGTTGTCTACATAAACAAATGGGGTAGTTTTGACAACCCAAAAGTGTGAAAATGTGGGCATGATTTTATTTATGAGATTTAGGTTAGGACGAGCGGTTTACCCGCGCGATGCGGCGGGTTTTTTTTATTTATGTAGAAAATTGATTGTTTTTTATGTATTGTATTTTATTATTTTAATATTTAGTTAGTATCATTATATTTAAGAATACTAATATGAATTTTTGTCCTTGAAAAAATCTAAAGTCATTTTTCCTCTCTCTCAATATATTTTTAGGCGATAATATTTAATAAATATTAGACATATTAGAAATAAAAAATATTGTATTTTGTTTTTAAAACATAAACTTATTTTTTTTTTGTGTTATAAATATTTATTGCCGTCTAAAAAGAACAGTCTATTGGAAACGGGAAGTGATTTGTATATTTTTTAATTTGACTTGTAGATAATGCAGGTAAATTTGCCAATATTTTTTTTTTGGAGATGTTTTTTTTTTTTTTCCAGTAATATTAGATCTAAAATATTAAAAATGAAAATATTGGAAATTCCCCAGATTTTTTCAAGCACTTTCAGACGACTGACTGAATCAAATAGGACAGGCGGGCGGGAACGACAGAAGCGGAGTTGCAAACTGCTACTAAGCACATCCTAATGAATTGAGAGATAAATTCATAAACCTACTTAAATAAAAGAGCACAAAATTAAATTTTGAAGCCAATCTTTTTTTCATATAAGATTTATTAATCATATTATTATATTAAATATAATTAAGAAAACATGATATGAATTTCTGTTCTTAAAAAAATCTTAGGTCATTTTTCCTCTTTCTTAATATATTTTTAGGTGATAATATTCAATAAATATTAAAACATATAATTAGTTTTACATATTTTAATTTGACATAAATATACAAATATTTTTTATAATATTTATTAATTATATTATTACATTAAATGTATGTAAGAATATTGATATTAATTGTTTTTAAGAAAAAAATCATAGTTCATTTTTTTCCTCTTTTTATATATTTATAGGCGATAATATTCAATAAAATTTTCTTTATGTTATTCGATTAATTCATTATATTATTATATAAAATGTATTTAAGAATACTGATATGAATTTTTTTTATTCAAAAAAATGCTAGGTCATATTTTCTTCTTCTTATATATATTCCTATGCGATAATATTCAATAAATATTAGAACATATAATTAATGATAGACTAAAAATATTCAAGAAACTTTAACAAAAGATAAAACAAAAAAATAAAATAAAAATAAAAATTAGCATTGCTATTACTGTCAAAACAATAAAAAAATTTAAACTATCCGGAGGGAAAAAAATATTAACATAAGCGTAAGCAAGAAAAACAATTAAATTATTATTATTATAATAATATTAATTATTATTATTATTATTATTATTATTATTGTGTTAAGTACAAAATTAAAATTTGAAGACAAATTTTTTCTATGTTATCCGATTTATTCATTATATCATTATATTAAATGTATTTAAGAATACTGATATTAATTTTTTTTGTTCAAAAAATGGTAGGTCATGTTTTCTTCTCCCTATATACATTTTTATGAGATAATATTCAATAAATATTAGAACATATAATCCATGATAGACTAAAAATATTCAAGAAACTTTAACAAAAGATAAAACAAAAAAATAAAATAAAAATAAAAATTAGCATTGTTATCACTGTTAAAACAATAAAAAAATTTAAATTATCCGGAGAGAAAAAAATATTAACAGAAGAGTAAGCAAGAAAAACAATTAAATTACTATTATTATAATAATATTAATTATTATTATTATTATTATTATTATTATTATTATTATTATTATTGTGTTAAGTACAAAATTAAAATTTGAAGACAAATTTTTTCTATGTTATCCGATTTATTCATTATATCATTATATTAAATGTATTTAAGAATACTGATATTAATTTTTTTTTGTTCTAAAAATCATAGGTCATGTTTTCTTCTCCCTATATACATTCTTATGAGATAATATTCAATAAATATTAGAACATATAATTAATGAAAGACTAAAAATATCCAAGAAACTTTAAGAAAATAAAAAAAAATATCATTGCCATTATTGTCAAAACAATAAAAATTATTAAATTATACGGAGAAAAAAAAACATTAATAAAAGAGTAAGCAAGAAAAACAATTAAATTATTATTATTATTATTATTATTATTATTATTATTATTATTATTATTATTATTATTATTATTATTATTATTATTATTATTATTATTATTATTATTACTGTGTTAAGCATAAAATGAAAATTCTAAGACAATTTTTTTTTATGTTATCCGATTTATTCATTATATGATTATATTAAATGTGTTTAAGAATACTAATATTAATTTTTTTTTATATCCTAGAAACTTTAACAAAAGAAAAAAAAATATCATTGTCATTACTGCCAAAACAACAAAAATTATTAAATTATACAGAGGAAAAAAAAAACATTAACAAAAGAGCAAGCAAGAAAAACAATTAAATTATTATTATTATTATTATTATTATTATTATTATTATTATTATTATTATTATTATTATTATGTTAAGTACAAAATTAAAATCCGAAGACAATTTTTTTTTTATGTTATCCGATTTATTGATTATATCATTATATTAAATGTATTTAAGAATACTAATATTAATTTTTGTTATTTAAAAAATCTTAGGTCATGTTTTCTTCTCCCTATATATATTCCTATGAGATAATATTCAATAAATATTAGAACATATAATTACTGAAAGACTAAAAAAAATATTAACAAAAGGAAAAAAATAAAATATCATTGCCATTATTGTCAAAACAATAATAATTATTAAATTACACGGAGAAAAAAAAACATTAACAAAAGAGTAAGGAAGAGAAACAATTAAATTATTATTATTATTATTATTATTATTATTATTATGAAAGAAACAAAAATAAAAGAAAGACAAAAAAAATGCTAGAAACTTGAACAAAAGATAAAACAAAGACATAATATAAAAAGAAAAATAAAAATTATCATTGTTATTACTGACAAAAAAATTAAAATTAACAAATTATCCAAAGGAAATTTTTTTTATCAAATAAGCAAGTAAGAAAAAGAATTATATTATTATTATTATTATTATTATTATTATTATTATTATTATTATTATTGTGTTATATTAGAAATTCTAAAAAATAAAAGTATAAGGGCTGAAATGAAAATAAAATATAAAGGGATGAAAATAACAAATTAAAAGTTTAAGGGCTGAAATGAAAGTTAGATTTATTAACATTTTCAATTCAAGGACAAATTTGCAAAAATTGAAACTTCTGTACCGAATATATTCAGCCTTTTCAACCTAATCCGAAAATTAAAAGATAAAGGACCGAAGTGAAACGCTAACATTTCATTAATTGCAATTGAAGGACCCAATTGAATAAATTCAAAACTTATATAACTGAAATTAGTGCCATATACACAATTAAAAGTCAAGGGACCAAAATGAATTGATACAAAACTCGGGGGGCTCTCCTGCACTTTTACGTGCAGGAGAGAGAGAACGGACCAACCGGCTTGAACCGCCATCGCCGCGTCCACGGCCACCGTGTGTAGCAACGCGCCGCACCGGGAGGAAGACCAAGAGGCGGCGAACCGGATTGGACGCCGGTAGACCATTTCCGGCCACCTTATCACACCGCACGCGCCTCTTGAACGGGGCGTCGGGGCGGACATCGTCGAGGGCGTGCAACGCACGCGCCTGACAGATTTTAAAATATATATAAATAATAATGGTCAGTTACCGTTATGTCCCTGACCTTAATTAATATATTTTGTCTTATTAGGGGCTAGAACCGTCTTTAGCCAATTAAAAAAACAAAACCCATGCGGCGGACCGGACCGGACTGGACCGGCACGGACGCGCGCAATTACGCCCTTAACCCTCAGCCAAAAACGCTATTTTGTCTTATTACCGGGGCTAAAATCGTTACTACACTGTTCATAGGTGGAAAAAACAAAAAAAAGAAAGGGTGGACGAACTCGCGCGACGCACGGAGGACAAAGCTCGCGTCCACAGTGTTAATGAGTCTGTGTGAACAGTGTTTACTGTTCAAATCTGCGTTTTGTTTTAGGTTCTTTGTTAATTGTTGAAAAAAATTTGCTTCCATTTTCGCTGGGTCGGATTTTTTATCTAATTTTACCAGGTTTGTTCTTGTACAATTTTACGAGTTAAATCACAATTTTAAGAAAGATGGAAATAGTTAAATAATATTATAAGCACATTACTGCTTGGAGAATATTTTATGGAACTTCAATAGCTAAAAATAGTAAAATAAAAATTTCATTAGCTAGTTCTTCTATAAAATATTTTACAAAACATGAAAATATTTAAGAAAATAAAAATGGAAAAATATGGAAAACATTTTTATATAAAATACATGCTCTTATACGATTGATTGCAATTGTTCATTTATATTTATTTTTTTCTAATTGCCAACTGGTTTGTGATTTTAAAGCTGCTTTCACTACAAATAATAATGTATTTTCTGCATGCAAATGGTACAGAAGCTAAGCAACAATTTATCCATTCAAACTATATACAAGTATAACACAAGAAAGTTACATCACTCAACAAAACTACACCAATCAAGTGTCAAAATTAGTTGCCTGAGTCTATACAGCATCTTCACAAAACTAAGAGAGTGAGCCAGCACCAATCACCATTGATCCCATTTGTTTATGAAGTCATTCCACATTGCCCCCATAATCGATTCTCGTAATGAGAAAGCCATATGATCCTGAATGGAGGAAGCCAGTTGTATATCAGACTCATCATCAATATCTGGCAATTCTGTCACAGCCACTCCATCAGCATTAGCAAACAACCAATCATCTTTCCCTTCGCGCCTGATGTAATTATGTAACACGCATGCAGCAATAACTATGTCCCTTTGGACATGAAATCCATATTGAGGGGCGACTTTAAGAATAGGAAATCGTGTTTTCAGCACATCAAAAGACACCTGAATGGTGTTTCTAAGGGAAGAATGTCGGTGATTAAATAGTTCCTGTGGATTTCTGGGCAGCTGATTGGCACCTCTGAATTCATGAAGGTGATAGCGAACTCCTGGGTATGGAGCAATAAATCCTTCCAGATTTGAGTATCCTGTGTCAACTATGTAGTATTTTCCTGTCAAAGAACAGAGTGGGTAAGCAAACCAAGAAAAAAGCTAGAGAAAATATAAGTTCAAGTTTGAAAAAGAGGGCTTGTGTGTGTGCACGTGCAGTTATAGATAAACATGGTCTGAGCGTACAAATTAGGCATGGAATACAGGAAACTCAATTCTGGGTAAAGCTACAAACTTGTGTTCTGTGAGCATGGGAGAGAGGGGGGAACCTTCAGGTATGATAGGGAAATTCTGGTCTGGATCATCAAGGACTGCTCGTAATACACGAGAATCTGCAGCAGAGCCTTCCCAACCCGGATAAATAAATATGAATTGCAAGTCAAATGTACAACCAGCCAAAACATTTTGTGATAAAACACCCTTCTTATTACGAAATCGAGATTGGTCCTTGGCTGGAAGATGTGCAGGAACATGCATACCATCTATGACTCCGATACAATCCTGAACGAAAAGAAGTCAAGTGGCATAAAATAATGCATCACAAAAGATATAGATTAACTTTTGAGATTTTTTTTTGTATGATATTTCAGATTTAATATCATGTAAACAAAAAATATACGAAGCCACACGGAGACAAAACGGGTGGAAAAATTTTGCCAATTTATCTACGATAAAAAAATATGAGTCACTTCCCTTGCGCTTCGCTACAACCAGAACCAAATTTTTTAACATGTAATAAAAAAGTTAATGGTCCTAGATCATTTTTATGATGCAACACATCTGAGCGAAATATTCAACCTCCAAAATTTTTGATTATTTAATTTTTTATATATTCATTTTATTATAGATAAGACATTTAAAATAATGATAACGATTATTTGTAAGGTTATTTTTTCTTATAAATATGTGAGACTAATTATATCTTTTGATATTTGTTTAATATTAATACCTTAAAATATACATAGAAACAAATGGCCTATTGTTATGAAAAAAAACTAAAATTAATTTAATATGTGTTATGAAATAATCTTAATATAATCATATGAAAAATAAATCTTAAAAAGTAAAAAACAAATAATTTAATGTAGCAGCGATGGTATTTCCAATAACAATTAGAATATTAATTATTTACAGTAATAGTTATAATGATAACTATAATAATTATGATAATTTAACAATCATGATAATAACAATGAGAACAAAAATTTAAATAATTCATTAGTCAATGTTGTGTTTGTTAAAAATTGATTTTTTTCAGCTTTTTTATGTATGATATTTCAGATCTAATATTATTTGCCCTACGCTTCACCGCACCCAGAATGAAATCTTTTAACATGTGAAAAAAATGTTAATGGTCCTATATTTTTTTATGATGCTATACATCTGAGTGAAATAATCAACCTATAAAAATTTCAATTATTTAGTTTTTATATATATTTATTTTATTATAGATAAGGCATTTAAAATAATAATAATAATTACTTTTAAGATATTGTTTTTTTTTTAAATATGCGAGGTTAATTATATATTTTGATATTTATTTAGTATTAATGCCTTAAAATATATATAAACAAATGACCTTAGTTTTTTTTTTTATGAAAAAACTCAAATTAATTTAATCTCAGTGTTCTGAAATATTTTTAATACAATAATATGAAGAATAAATCTTATAAAATAAAAGCAAATAATTTAGTTGCTTTTTATAACAATAATGATGGTGACAGCGATAACACTACCAATAATAATCATAATATTAATTATTTACAATAACAGTTATAATTATAGCTATAATAATTGTGGCAATTTAACAATTATTTTAATAATAATGAGAATAATAATTGAAATAATTCATTAGTCGATGCTATTTTTATTCAAAATTAACTTTTGTGTCTTTTTTATTTATGATATTTCAGATCTAATATCACCTAAATAAAAAATATATATGAAGCTAAACATAGACAAAACGTGTGGGAAAATTGAGCCAAATTATCTACAATGAAAAAATATACGAGCCACATGCCCTCTGCTTCACTGCAGCCAGAACCAAATTTTTTAACATGCAGAAAAAATGCTAATGGTCCTATATTGTTTTTATGATGTTATACATTTGAGTTAAATAATCAACCTAAAATCGTTTGATTATTTAGTTTTTGTATATATTCATTTTATTAAGGGTAAGGCGTTTAAAATAATAATAATAATTACTTTTAAGATATTATTTTTCTTAAAAATATGCGAGGCTAATTATATATATTTTGTTATTCATTTAATATAAACACCTTAAAATATATATAAACAAATAAACTAAGTTTTTTTGAAAAAAATCTCAAATTAATTTAATCTTAATGTTCTAAAATACTTTTAATATAATAATATGAAGAATAAATCTTAGAAAATAAAAAATATAACTTAATTTCTTTTGAAATAAAAAAAAACTTTAAACTAAAAATATATCAAGCCACACAAACAAAACAAATTAAAAAAAAAAAACAACAAATCACTAAAAACAGAAGATTCACTATATATGCATAAGAGAGAGTTTAACTCTCATTTCATGCCACCAGAGTTAAACTTATACTATTTCTTAATATAAACCATATTTAATACAAATATAAATAACACTAAAAATTAAAAGTTAAAACGAAGAGTATAGATACATAAATACAAACAAAAAATTAAGAACTATTCCAGAAGGACCAAGGAAATAAAGGGATTGAAACTAAATAAAAAAAAATAAAATATTAAAAACCAAAATAAAAAATAAAAACCTACATATGTTATAGCGCGGGGTAATGACTCATCTTAAAAAAAAAAAAAAAAAAACAAGAAAGCACCAGTAAAATTGTTTGGATGTGAACAAGAAACAGAGAATACATGATAACATGTATAGACGTGGATGAAAAGCATTGTACCGCATCTCTTCTTTAATTCATGATGTGTACTATATATTTGTAATTAATTCATAATTCAGATAATTAATTCAGATAATGCTATCACCCTGCATCAACTATTTATTTGATCTTCAATTATCTGCAACAAAAGATTTATGTTAGCATTGTGTTTATGGTAAACAATACAAAATGAGATGCAGTATGAGGTAGATTATATTTATTCAGACCCTCGATGTTCTCCTTTGTTATATCAAAAAAAGAAGGGAGGAGATTGTGATTTCACAAGCAATTATAATTTTAAATCTTTCTTGGCATGGTGTTTTTTATATGCATATAAAATTCTTGAGTTTATTGTTAAATTGCATGATTTTATTTATGAGATTTGGGTTAGGGTTTTTGGAAAAATTTTGCTTTGATTTTCACTGGGTCTGATTCTTTACCTAATTTTAAATAGTCAAATCACAATTTCAAGAAAAATAGAAATAGTTAAATAATATCATAAGCACATTACTGCTTGGAGAATATTCTGTGGAACTTCAATAGCTAAAAATAGTAAAAATAAAAATTTCATTAGCTAGTTCTTCTGTAAAATATTTTACAAAACATGAAAATATTTAAGAAAATAAACATGGAAAAATATGGAAAACATTTTTATATAAAATACATGCTCATATACGATTGATTGCAATTGTTCATTTATATTTATTTTTTTCTAATTGCCAACTGGTTTGTGATTTTAAAGCTGCTTTCACTACAAATAATAATGTATTTTCTGCATGCAAATGGTACAGAAGCTAGCAACAATTTATCCATTCAAACTATATACAAGTATAACACAAGAAAGTTACATCACTCAACAAAACTACACCAATCAAGCGTCAAAATTAGTTGCCTGAGTCTATACAGCATCTTCACAAAATTAAGAGAGTGAGCCAACACCAATCACCATTGATCCCATTTGTTTATGAAGTCATTCCACATTGCCCCCATAATCGATTCTCGTAGTGAGAAAGCCATATGATCCTGAATGGAGGAAGCCAGTTGTATATCAGACTCATCATCAATATCTGGCAATTCTGTCACAGCCACTCCATCAGCATTAGCAAACAACCAATCATCTTTCCCTTCGCGCCTGATGTAATTATGTAACACGCACGCAGCAATAACTATGTCCCTTTGGACATGAAATCCATATTGAGGGGCGACTTTAAGAATAGGAAATCGCGTTTTCAGCACATCAAAAGACACCTGAATGGTGTTTCTAAGGGAACAATGTCGGTGATTAAATAGTTCCTGTGGATTTCTGGGCAGCTGATTGGCACCTCTAAATTCATGAAGGTGATAGCGAACTCCTGGGTATGGAGCAATAAATCCTTCCAGATTTGAGTATCCTGTGTCAACTATGTAGTATTTTCCTGTCAAAGAACAGAGCGGGTAAGTAACCTAAGAAAAAAGCTAGAGAGAATAGAAGTTCAAGTTTGAAAGAGAGGGCTTCTATGTGTGCTGAAACATTATTATTTCAATAATGTGTTGAAGGCAATCATAGATAAACATGGTTTGGGCGTACAAATTAGGCATGGATTAATAAGAGGGAGAAGGAAGGGAGGGAACCTTCAGGTATGATAGGGAAATTCTGGTCTGGATCATCAAGGACTGCTCGTAATACACGAGAATCTGCAGCAGAGCCTTCCCAACCCGGATAAATAAATATGAATTGCAAGTCAAATGTACAAGCAGCCAAAACATTTTGTGATAAAACACCCTTCTTATTACGGAATCGCGATTGGTCCTTGGCTGGAAGATGTGCAGGAACATGCATACCATCTATGACTCCGATACAATCCTGAACGAAAAGAAGTCAAGTGGCATAAAATAATGCATCACAAAAGATATAGAGTAGTTTTGCAGAGATTTACCTTGAAATATGGATAGAATCTATTACTGGACACAATTTCTGGAGGAGTGGCGATAGGTGGTGGCTGTAGAAACTCACGTGAAAGTGACTTGATTGCCTTCAACACATTATTGAAATGCCGGCTTATGGTTTCACCTGAATGCTGGAACCTTTCCTGGATAACTCTGTTACGCTCGTTATGACCAATAATGTTCAAGAAAATAGCCAGCTGCTCCTCTATCATAACACCTGCAGTATCACGAAGCATGCCTCTTTGTCTGAGAATGCCACATAGATTGTGGAAAACATGTTTATCCATCCGAAACATTTCCTGGCATCCATCATCAGGGCCATTCAGCACTTCAGACATAAAACTACTTCCATAAGGCAATGAACTATGTCGAGGTTGCCGAGTTATACTGTTATAGTAATAATAGCCAGCTGCGGCCGCAACTAGTTCCATCTTGTCCAATTCTAAGTCGAAGTCTTCCATGCTAGCCAAAGTATCTGTAGAAATTGGATTAAAATGGAGAATATACAGCACAACGCAAGAGGATAAATATACAGATAAATAAAAGGAATTTCTCTTGTATGTATTTCTACTCTACTTATTGACCTTCAAAGACAAGCAAGCATCCCTATAGACCAAGTCCTATGGCCAAATTAACCAAACAATGTAAAGTCACAGCTGTCTATCATTTAAGAAAATTAAACAGACAAAATAGCCACCAATCATTAAGTCATTCAGCTAGGTGTAGCACCATGCTTTCCCTGCAACCACGACAATCTTTTCACACTCTCTTGAGCAATAAATTTCTCCCTAGCAATGGGTCTCTCAAAAAAATCCAACGCAAGAAAGTAAATCCATTGATCAACACCTTGCATCTCATCCAATACTTTGATGCATTTGCTGATAGAATATTGATCCTCATTCTTCATAATAGCAGCCGCCCTCATTTTAGAAGCAACAGCAATTTCCAGCTTAGCGTCCACAATGGCATCACCGGTTGCCTCACAACTCCTCTTCCCACAACCAGAAACTCCTGGCGTCACAGATTGATGCTTGTTGTGTCCATCCAACATGTTGACATCATCTCCAGAGCCCGACGAACCATCCTCATCCACATAAGCCATAATCACTAGGATGAACAAATACCTCCCTTTTAATTCTCAATGCACAAAATCACCAATTGCTCAAATTCCCTCAACAAATCCAGAAAATATATATGTAGGAAGTTTTTTCTAACAAGGTTCAGCAAATTAAAAAGTAACCAAGCAGTGCAAAGTACAAAATAGGATCACACATTTTTTCTCATTTTTTTACTCTAATTCACTGATATTCATCCAATCAAACAATGATATTTGATTAAAAAAAATACAGAACAAAATATAGCCCACCATTATTTTCCTATTTATATTATTGGGACAATGTCAAAATCCTTACTTTCTACTCCTCTTCTAAGAAACCCATCAATGCATTAACAAAAATCACAAAAAATAAATGAAAACAAAGAAGAAAAAACCTAGTATTTCAGTCCGAGGGCATGAACCAAGTAATCAAACATCAAAGGGAAGGAAAAGAACTCACCTTCACAGTGATTATGAGTATGCTCATGCATTTGATCAGAGAATCAGAAGGTCAAAAGGCAATTTCAAGGGTTTAGAGAAGAGTGATAAAGAGGGGGGAAAACCCTATTATCTTTTATGACGAAAAAAATATAAGAACAGGCTAAGCTTTGAGGCATACTACAATTTAGAAAGCTCAAACCTTTCTCTCAAGTGCAAAATATTTTGTTAACCCAAGTTTGTATTTTTACTACAAAAATTGTGAAAAAAAAATATTTTAGAAGTGTTTTTTTTTAATAAATTGATATGATGAGGGCGACAATGGATAATTTGAAAATTTAAAAACAATTAAGATTAGATTTTATAAATATTTTATTTATTTAATTAATTGAAAAATCATTTTTAATTAAATATACTCAAAATGTTTAAGAGTAATACAAACAATAATTCATAAATAGTATTTAATAAATATGATATATTATACGCTTTCTGAAAGGATACAATTGTTTTTTTTTTAAATAAATAAAAGAGAATCTGATTTTCTATATGAAAAAAATTGGTAATTAATAAATAAATATCCTTTCTAAAAAAACAAATAATAATCCAAGATTTTCTTGTGAATTTGTTTTAATCAAATTTGAACAATGATCATGTCTAAGATGCAAATCTCAATTAATATAGACAGGTTTAATTTAATAAATGAAAATGGCTAAGATAATATCCCAAGTAATTAAATCTAAACAAATCAAAAAGGAAAATAAGAAAATAATAATTGTGATAAATGAGAAAGGCCCGCCGACAAGTGACAGGTTTGACCTATCCTTGGTGTCTGCTTGCTCCTCGGACACACAAATAAAAATTAGTTAGCTATAAAGCATAGTCCCTGTAGTTTCTTACAAGTATCTAGCCAGTCCTTATAAAGTCAAAAAGCTATATTGATCCTTATTATTTTGCATCCAATCCTTTTCTTCCATTTATTTTTTATTTTTTATTTTTTTAAAATAGAAAAAAATCAGAAAAAAATGAGAATATGTAAGGAAAAGAAGATATTAAAAAAAAAAAAATACTTGATTAATGTTATAGGAAAAGAAAGGATATATACAAAAGGGATTTAGTTTAGCTGAAGGGATAAATCGAAATGTAAAATAAATATATATTTAAAATAGTGTTGGAATGATTTTTTTATTTTTAAAATATAAGAGGTATGTAAGACATGTTTCCTTTATCTCTCGTCTTTTGTTTTTCTTAAAATATCAACTAAATACTTTTATGAAAATACTTTTTATTTTAAAATATATTGAATTTTTTTTATATGTAACATCAAAAATATTAAAAAAACTCAGAAATTTAATTTAATTATTTTCACATCATATATATTTTTAAAAAACATTCAAAATCAGAAGCTATCACCAGACTTCTAAATACCCTCTAAAATTAAACTTGATTTACACACTCGGTAAAGGATTAATAAGTAATTATCAAAACAAAAGGATCCATTTGATTTTTCAAGACTAAAGGAGCTAATTTATAATTTATAAAATTATTATTTGAGCCGTCTCTCTTTCGTTCTTCCTTCCCATCAAAAACACCGCCTCCTCTCTCCCTGTCTCAGAAAATCCCCAAGACGAAGACCCAGATTTATGGATATTATGATAATTACAAGCACAAGCACAAGCACAAGCAGAACAAGTGTTTCTTTGGATTTGACTGTTACATCAATAAATCTGGAGTCTTTTTCTGTTTCTTCACCATTTTTTTCACCCTTTGATTGCTTGACCTTCTTTAACAGCCTTCCTGGATAGCCAATTTCCCCCCCTTCATATTTCTGATACCCCACAAGGAAAACGAGGTAGTTTCATTACTTTCGGTTTTTTTTATTCAAAACTTGGTAATTTACGAATTCATATGCAGGCAATTCTACTTCTATAAATGAATAATAAATCAAGGAGAGTCAAGTCCTCTGGGTGGGCTGCCTTTGACTTGAAACAGAGGCAGAAAGATGGTGAAGGTGATGGTAAGGATCCTTTTCCAGCTATTGGGGACTTGCCAGTTACTGGGGGTTTGAGGAGGAATAATGATGTTGGTGGTTTATCTTTCAAGTCTTTCTCTTCTGTGCTCCAGCCTCCTGCTTCTCCTGGTTTTCCTGCTGTGAAGACACAGAACGTTAATAATTTGACAGCCACAGTTGCTGATTTTTCTGCTGGTTATAGGAATTGCGATAAGGTTATTGAGGAGAAGAATGATGGGAATGTTTTATTGGATTTGAAGAGCCTGAAAGAGATTCATGGCTGGGCTGATTTTAGCTTGATTGAGGATGTCATGAGCAGTGTGGATAATGATGCTGCAAAGGCTTTTGTTTTGTTGAATGAAATGGTTTCTAGTGCTGACTTTGATGAGGATGAGGGAGCAAAATTTAACTCTGGTTTTAATAAGAGTCTTGCTGATGATATTGCTGATTTGAGCTCTACTCTTGAGGATGCTCTAAAATATAATGATCATAAAAATGATAAGAATAATATAGAATTGAGAGAGGATGTAGGTGTTTCTTCTTCAGTCGATGCTGCTGAAAATATGAAACTGATCTTGGGGCACTTGAAGTCTATACCTGTTGAGCCTGAGTGGGAAGAGGATGACCTTTATTTGAGTCATCGAAAGAATGCTTTGAGAATGATGAGGTAAGTGTTTGCAATCCCTCTGTATGTTCCCGAGTAGGATGAGATACTTCTTTTTAAATTAATTTCATTGAATGCCAGGCTGTAGGTATCAAATAGCATAGTTATTATACTTGTTGAAGACAACCGGGATAGAACCTATGGCGCTATGTAGCTGGACTATATGTTATTCTCTTCATCATTTAAATTCCCATATTGATATTTCCTCGTTATTTTCCCATGATTATGATCTAAGATTCAGACAAGTAAAGCATTTATCTTGATATGGTTTGGTTTGGGAGGAGTTGCTTTTGTTGTGATGATGTTTTGAAGTTTAAGAATCGCAACATCTGAAAAATCAATTTTTTTTAGTGAAAGGATGTCATGTTTGTAATTAAAGGATCTCACTGTCAAAAGTAACATAGGAAAAGGGGGAGGAAGATAGGGTTTCTACTTCGATAGCTTTATTGTAACTGTGTCAAAATACTGGAATTTCTGGTATTTTGAAGGTATGATGAACATTTTGTTTTGAAGCTATGCCAGCTCTTATTATATTGAGTGATGCTATTATTTGAAATACATTCCTTCATCTGTTGGCATTTTCTTGGTCTTTATAATGTTTTAGAAAATAGTATTTCTCAACTCATGGTCTGGAATTGCCTATGATAAATGTGTATTATTTGATTTTATCATGGCCACATTAGATATTGGAAATTCTCAAAACCTTCCATTAAACAGGTTGGCATCTCGGCATTCCAGGGCTGCCACTAATGCTTTTTTAAGAAGGGATCATTCTTCTGCTCAGCAGCACTCATTGAGAGCTCAAGAAAAATGGTCGGCTGCTGAGCAACTCAATGCTCAGGCAGCCAAGGAAATTTTAAGCATACGAAATAGTGGCAATGATCCATGGAAATTAGACTTGCACGGTCTTCATGCAGGAGAGGCTGTTCAAGCCTTGCAAGAACACCTGCTAAAAATTGAGACCCTGGTTCCAAACAATAGGTCAACTTCTCCATGTAGAATAAAGACAAAGAATGGGATTATACATTCTCCACCATTCGATGGCTTTAGAACTGTAGATGCAGAGAACTTGGATAAGCAGCAAGCAGCATTGAGACAGAGGCGAACATCGGTACAAGTCATAACAGGTATATCACTTCCCTCACTGAATCTTAATGGATGTTTCCTGTTCATTTGAACTCTAAAAACTATCAGTAATCGCTTTAAATCCACCTCAGTCCAGTTTAAGACAATTATATACTGTATCAAGTAACATAGATGGTAATCTGGTCAAAATTTAGATTCATCCCTTTTTTTTATTGTTGACCCCTTACTGTTTAACGTGTAATGAAATGATAATTATTAACTATTGGCCCATAAATTACATAACAAGCTCGCATGCATATCGTGTAGACGTTCACCCAACAATATACTAGACATCAGCACTTTTCTTCTACTCTGTTACAGGTGTAGGCAATCATAGCCGAGGGCAAGCTGCACTCCCAACAGCTGTGAAAAGTTTCCTCAATGATAACGGGTTAGAGATTCCCTAATCTCCTTCTTTCCTATCTGTAGTTCAAACATTAGAAAGAAAAAAAATTGACATTCTAGTACACTTTTTTCACAGATATCGATTTGATGAGACGAGGCCAGGTATGATCACTGTTAGGCCCAAATTTCGTCGCAGATGAACTTCCAACTAGTATACGGGAGTGCAGAATCATGTTATTTAACCCTGAGCCATAGATGCTACTTCATTGTGTTAGTTTGAGGGAATATTTCCGGCTTTAACTCAGCTTTGTATAATTATATGTTTGTTGAATGACACCCATGTACATTATTAGCTTGCAGGATCTTGTTCTGTACTACGGAAATAATTGGTTCATTCTGTATTGGCAACCTCATTTATAAACTATCGGGATCTGCCTCAATGTATTACACCTGAGAATTGAATTACTACCTATGAGCTATTGCATGCAAGTTATTGGTGGATATGTTAATGTTCTTGCTTCTGGATGGATGCTTGTTTACTCTGATTCCTGATCTTTCCCATCTTGACAAAAATGATCACTACTCGTGCAAATTGGATATATAATCATTTCGTCAAGCATATCAGTTTCCGACAATCCCATCAATTTGTTTCGTTCTTGTGGGCTGGTGGGAATGGCATAATCATTTGCATTGCTTGAACTTGCTAAGATTTTGTCTTCTGCTGCCACCATGGATAGCTAGAAAGGCGGCTTCTTGAACTTCTCTAGGCACCTGACCACAAATGGAAACACCATGCCATCTCTCTCCTTGGCAAATAAATGCCCACAGAACTTACACTTCATGCAACCGCTATTCGTATCTTCAACATCATTCCAAAATGGACCATTTTTCTACTCCTCGTTCAGTGCAGTATAAAAAATATATTGACTTCAAAATATTCAAAAAAATAAAAATAATAATTGAAGTTAAATTAATTTTGAAAACCAATACTCCAGACCTACAGTGAAACCGAAGCCTTCAATATTAGACTTGGCCCGGGATGTGATCTGACCCTAAACCGGATTATAGATTTATTATGTAAACCTTAAACAACCCCATTTTAGTTTCTTTAAAATAAAATTATATTGTTTTGGACCAAAAAATATTATTTTATTTTAAAGAAACTAAAATGGGGTTGTTTTGGACCAAAAAATATTATTTTATTTTGGATAAAAAAAAAATTGAAGTTGGTTCGTTGAGTCAACTTGTTTTTACTGGGTCAGAACAGGTTTGATCATGTCAAACCATGCAGAAAACTATTAATATTCACCGAGGGATAAATTTCGTAAGTATTTATATACATGTTTCTATATATTCATTGTAAGCTTTGATGAGCGCTAATATTACAGGCTTCCTCTTTCATGGAACATGCCCGTATCAATAACTTCCTTGAGTTGTAGTTTTTTCTGCCACAATATGCTCGGTATGGATTTAGCCGCAGCTTTCAAGGGAGCGCATGTAAAACTAGTCAGATATATGAAACAGAGAAGCAAAATTTGGCCAGGCCATTCATAAAGATTAAGATCGGCCAATATTTTCATTAAAGTATGGCAGAGTGTTAAACATAGTTTATTTGAGCATCAATCAGATGTTTGAGATCCATTGGCAGTGAGTCCTAGGGCATCTCCCAAGCTAAATGTGCTTCTCATTGTTCTCCTCCCGATTCCTCCATTGCCTTTCCTCATCATTGCAGCGAATTCACCATAGTCTATTTGTCCATCCTGCAACGCAATTTTCATGATCACATGTTGTCAGAAGCTCCTATAACTCCCAGAACAAATGTTATGTCCTTCTAAATGATTTATCCGAGTAAAGCTCCGAAATTCTTTATTTTACGAGGCGAAAGATTGGAATGACAGTTGCAGAATGGACTTACATTATCTTGATCAATTTCTTTAATCATCTCATCAAGGTGGAGCTCACTTAAGCCAAACTCTTTGCACGCTTGTTGAAGCTCGTCAATGGTTATGTATCCACTGCTATCTTTGTCAAAGAATGAGAAAGCAGACACTAAATTTTCCTCTCTCTCCAGTTTATTCAAGTGCACAGTGGCAGCAAGAAATTCACCATAATCAATTGTTCCACTGTTGTCAATATCAGCCTGCCAAAAATACCCACAAAGCATGCACTTGTTCAATTTCAAGTGAACTGAATGGTTGAAAAAACAAAACAGAAACGACAGAGGATTTGAGCAAGTTCTCTTACAGCATCCATCAGATCCTTTATCTCAGACTCCATTAGCTCAGAGCCAACTCGCCTTAATCCATCTTTTAATTCATCAAAAGTTATTGTTCCACTGTTGTCTGTGTCTATCATTTTGAACAACTCTTTCAAACCACCAATCTCTTCTTCAGAAAGCCTATCAGCTATGACCTAAAATTCATTACAAGAATCACTATGCATCAGTTAAGTTGAGGTCAGCATTACAACAAGCAAACATATCTACACTCAAAGATACATGCATATGTGCACGAGTGGGTGCCAGTGAGTCTGTATAAGTTTGTTCCGGGTATCAAAATTAAGAGTGCTGAGTTAGCAAACAAATGAAAAAACTAAAATTTTATTGAATATGTTAAGCAACTACGATCTAAAACTTAAGCAAGTAGAGTACTATATATCCAGTATCCCTCTATTTATATTATTTTCATGTTTCTTAAACATTCCATGATCGTATTGAGTCCATTACAAGTAAGATACTTAGTTTGATTTGATAACTAAGTTAATGATCTTTTGGAGAATGGCTCCAATAAAATGTTAAATATGATGTTATTAAGGACTGTTGACTTTTCTTATCTATGTGTATGCAGGCACTTTCTTTTCCAGGTTATGCGAGCACAGAAGTCACTAAAGGGACCACCAGATAAAGTAGTTGTCATGAAAATGGTTGAAGCATTATCACGCCTTGGACTTTTAGAGGTGACATAATCAGTTTACTTAATAATCAATGTAGTTGATTTATTCATAGTTTCTTCATCGGAACCAATAATATATTCAAAGAAAACTACTAAACATCTGCAAGAAACTTACACGCAAAGCCATCTTCTTAAGCTTGTTCATTGCAGAAAACTGTTTCAGCCGCGATAAAACAGCTGAATCAAGAGGTTTATCTGGGGCAATTCTGTCATCCACAATCCATGGGTGGCCTGCACCAAAGGTCACATAGGTATCATGATATACCAACATCCATCAATAATCACTGTACTGCAACTTGTTTAAGCCTAATATTCCTAAATCCCTGTTTAAAGAAAATTGAAGAGTCTTACAGAGTACTTCATGAGCAGTAAGTCTTTTCTTTGGATTCCGTTCAAGCATTTTTCTGATCAGATCCTTGGCACTGTCTGTAATACTAGGCCATGGTTCAGATTCAAAATCTAATTTGCCTTGCAATATCTGCTTGAAGATCCCGATTTCAGTTTCTGACATTTATAACAGAGTAAACGAAGAAAAAACAAATACTGTTAGTAAACGTCAGTAGCACAAAAACTCAATTCTTAGTAACCATCCCTATCCAGAACTTGATTTGTCATCAGTACATGAATTTACAAATTATTACCAGCCCAAAAAGGTGGCACACCACTTAATAGTATGTACAAAATAATTCCTGCACTCCATACATCTGCTTCAGGTCCATAATGTTTGCGCAATACCTCTGGTGCTACATAGTATGGACTCCCAACAACATCACAAAAAGTTTCGCCTGAAAATCCACAAAATTACGTATGTCAGACTGAGGCAGACCACAATATCAAATGATGATAAGGTTGTGTTAAATAGCAATGGTTTTGAAGCAATGAGGACAAAAAACTCATAATTTTGAAATGTGACGCAATAATTGACAGTAATCCACTTTGAAGATTTATATTTATTCAGAATCATTGCCATGAAGTTTACAGGCACATGCAGGCAAATATGCATACCATAAATTACAGGACAGAAGTTGTTTCCCAGGTTGCAGAAGCTTACAATAAACCAAAGGAATTGTTTTTCCCCAAAGAAAATGTGTAAAAGATATTTGCACAGGAATCTGATATACCTATACGAGGCCAATATGTCCATCTATAGATGAGGTGCGAGAGAAATTTTAATAATCAGACTTGAGAAAACCTTAAGATGAGACCACTCAGGATTTCAACAAGAGGAAAAGAGAAAGAAAAAAAAAGAAAGCTGGAAGAATAACTGAAATGGTTGGGGTGAAGAGAGTTGAAACATGCACTGCCAGAACCTCTAAAAAATGAATCAAATTTAATTCATTCAACACAGACCAACACGAACTAAAATAGCTACAAAAAAAATAATCAACTTTGTGCAAACATGTTGAAGGATCGTATGAGGTACTGGCAAGCAATTATCTCATCTTAGAGTACTAGAATGGAGAGTATTGAGCATCAAATAACTTTGTTAAGGGAGCAGAAACAAAGTCTTTGAAGCACAACCACATTGTAGTTATGTATTTCTTGGTTAATTATTGAAATATTGATTGCTGTGAGCCCGCTGAGATAGTTGGCAAAGGCTCTTTTGTCCAACAAAGCAATGTCCCAGATTGGGCCCCCCCTTCGAGAGAAATTCAAATACTTCAAGCAAGGAAGTATTCAAATCCCTTATTAAATGCTTGACCAGAAAAATGATGCAGATTCATTTTGAATGGTCAATGTCCAAGACTCTCATTTTCAAGACTTCAAGGGCCACATTTCTGAATGAAGGGATCAATCACTCCTTGAAACAAGCTCATTGAAAATTTGGTGTTCAATCCAAAAGCATTTCAAGAGATTGTGCATGATGGGGCCAGAGACATTAGTGTCTTAGTGATGATCAATTGTATTAGTAAAGTCCCAATTATAAAAATCATACCAACTAATGTGGTAAATATAAAGATAGCAAGTGTTTTGGACAAACAGTGAATGAACACACACATAATCCCAGATCAAAATCTTAATCAGGCGTGTCTTAAACAGTCAAGAAAGCAGGCAACCCCAAATGTAAATTCAATCGAGAGCAACAAAACAAACACTGAATCTGAAGAAAAATAAAACCCACCAAAGAAGACACAAGCAAAACATAAAGAAAAATGGGAAAAAGGCAACACACAAGAAGTGAAGGAACCAGACCTGGCTTGTAAAACACAGAAAGCCCAAAATCAGTGGCCTTAAGAGGAGCATCCTCCTCAACATTATGAAGTAAGAAGTTTTCGGGCTTAAGATCTCTATGCATGACACCAAGTGAATGACATGCCTCAACAACCCCAACAATAGTCTTCATCAATTTAGCAGCCTCTCTTTCGCTATAATGCCCTTTCTTAACAATCCTATCAAAGAGCTCACCTCCTTCACAAAGCTCCATCACCAAGTGAACACAAGAAATATCTTCGTATGCCCCGCTGATCCTAACAACATGTGGGTGCTCTGACAAATGGTGCATTATCTGGATTTCCCTCCACACATCCTCATAATCTTCTTTGCAAAGAAGCTTTCTTTTTGGTATGGACTTGCAAGCATACTTGATGCCTGAGGTTTTATGCGTACAAAGAAAAGTTGTACCAAACTGGCCTTGACCAAGTTTCCTCCCTAAGTTGTAATGGTCTCTTAAGTTCTGGGTCTTGTAAGGAAGCACCCATTTAGGCCTTGATGATAGTGGTGGAGCACTAATCGATGAGGGTTTTGGTTGATCATCCATGGTTAGAAACGCAAAACCTGAAGTGGGTTCAAAAGGACTCAAGATAAAGCTTCAGTTTTGGGTCTTGAATCCCTCTTCCCTTTTCTATTTAGTGATGAGAACTGAGAAAGAAGACTTTTTGCGCTGTCTGATTCTGATGAATGAGTGAACTATAACTTAGTCCTTATAGTATGAAAATACTAATTCATTAGTATTTGTAGTTTCATAAATTATCTACTAATGCAGATTTTCTTAAATTCAAAGTTATTAAGCCCTGTTGGTATATGACCCAGTCCAAGAACTGTGTTACTTAGGTTTGACCAGATCAATTTTCTCCTAATTTTTTTTTATAAATTTATCTAGCATGAGGTCTTGAACTGTCTATATCTGAGTTAAAAAAAATCAGGTTTTGATGAAGTCATTTGGGTTTAACCAGATCAATTTCCTTCTATTTTTTTTTATAAATCTATCTAGTATTAAGTCTTGAATTGTCTAGGTCTGAGTCAACCCACCAGATTAAATCTGGTTAAATAATATGTACTTCAATTTATTTACATATCAGTCCTTTAATTAAATTTATGTTATTATTTAATTTATTTTTTTCTTGACAAATATAATAGTAAAAATAGAAGTAGTGAAGCCGAATATATTTAACAAAAAAGAAGAAGGATTAAAAAAAATTAAATAAAAAAACTAATGGATTAACGAAGGAGTATTTAATTATGTTTATATACTACAAGGTTTAGTTAATTAGTTTTAATAAATTATAGGGACTAAGTTGTAATTAAGTCTATGATGAATAGACTAGATTCTCTTTTAGGACATGGACACGAGTCATCTTGTCTCTCTCTCTCTATCTATCTAGATTTAGTTTAGAGTTTCTCTCTCTCTCTAGCTGACTGTGCATCTAACTTTTTGATTAACTTAGATCTAAACAAATTCCCTTGTCTGTCTGAAGATACCTTTCCCCTTTTTCTATGGGCTGCTTGGGTTTTGGTTTGTGATTAATTGATCACGTTATTTTAGTGACAACTTTCATAACTCAAAATATTATATTTAATATTTTCGAAATAGAATATTCAAATTAAAAATATAGTTTAAAACCCAATTTGAGAGAAAGTTAATGGAGAGGGGGTGGAATGAATTTAAATTTGTTTTATAAGAAAAATGTTTTATACAAAAATATTTTTTTTAAAGAAAATATCAGTGAATTTTGTAAGGATTTTATTTAAGTTTTTCTGGGGTTTTTTTGATCAAAAATTATAATAGTCCACTTGTTTTCTTTATTTATTTTTTAATACTTTGATCAACTTTGTTTATTTGATTTGATTTCTTAAATGCTCTATTATTATATTATTTTAATTAAGTTCAAATTTTGACAATATAATAAGCACTATGAATTATTTGTCTTTCTTTTATTTTATATTGAGAATGTTTTTGAAGTGTCATTCAATTCAAATATTTTAATGAAATCTCTGGTTTAAAACTATTTTGAGTGTTGATAATATAATTTCAAATGGAATTTAATCTCTAAATAGTCTTAAATAAATAAGAGATCTACCCTTTTGATTGACTATACTAAAAGGAAGAAATTAGTGTCAAAACTAGGTTTTTAAAATACACATCCAACCATCTTTTTTTTAAAAAAAAAAAAACTTTGAAAGAATAAGATGAAGTTGGTGAGGGTAATATAGAAAATAAAATGAATTTAATTTTATCTATTTTAAATATGTAAATTTAATTTATTTATCAATTTAGGCTGAATACTATAATTGAATTTAATTACACTTTAGAACTAACTCAAAACAACCTATAGTTAAATATATTTGTGTTTTTTCAGTATATATCATTTATTTATTTTCTTTATATATATATATATAGAGAGAGAGAGATAGAGAGAGAGAGAGAGAGAGAGAGAGTGAGTAAAAATAGTTTCAAGAATAGTTTTATATTACTCTCTAATATATTTTCTCAAACAAAAGTTTTTTAAACTTGAAATTTGTATAAATTTAAATTATTTTGTCTTTAATTTCTATCTAATATAATGAAGATAATAAAATTCAAAAACTTATGATCGTTTAGTCATTAAAACTACAACACAATATCAAATAATTATTTCAACTTAATAATTTAATATATTTGATGAGATTTCACGAATAACTTTATATTAAATCAAAACTAATAAAATATTCAAGGAGAATAATGATAAATATATCTATCTAAACTAAACTATGACAAATTCCAATGCATCCATCATAGCAAGCATAGAAAATAGTATTTAAAATGATGGGAAGAATCAAACCTTTTTGTATTCATTATTTATTTATTTATTTTGAATTGAGGCACAGAATGGAACAATATGTTTATAGTCTGGTCCTTGAATAGACAAATAAATACTATTACAAGCATTGCCAACTTACAAGTGGCTTGGTGGGACAAGCAAACAAGGACTTGTGGTGTGGCTGCTTGTTCTATGTTTGCTATGATTATCTTTTACAAACGTATCTTCAGGCATGTGAGTATCTGCGGGAAGAATAAAGCAAATTCTGTCTATACATGGATCCCACACCTCTTTTCTTGTTTGCTTTCCCGGAATCTTCCAAAATAATTCATTTGATTTGCGTATTATGTTTTTTTAGTTTGGTGATGATGCTTTGATGGTCTACAGGGGGAGTGATGTGATAGTAAAAAGCTTGTGATCTGCATAACAAGTTTTGAGTTCGAATCAGGACATGCATCTCTTGTAAGAATCTGGAACAACCGGAGTTTTACTTGCTCATTTGAGCTTATAAAATATGTTTTTCGGTGATGAAGTTTCCTCGAATAAAAAATAAAAATGCTTTGATGACCATAAAATGTTGTTTTAAATTTTAAAACGATTTTGATTTCAAGGGGAGTGATGTGATGGTCTTCAAGGGGAGTGATGTGATGGTAAAAAGCTTGATATCTGTATAACAGATTTTGAGTTCGAGTCAGGACGTGCATCTCTTATAAGAATCTGGGACAACCAGGGTTTTACTTGCTTATTTGAGTTTATAAAATATGTTTTTCGATGGTGAAATTTCCTCGAATAAAAAATAAATATGCTTTGATGATCATAAAATGTTGTTTTAAATTTTAAAGCGATTTTGATTTCAACCCAATTTTACAACATAGATAAAACTTCGACACGTGATTTTCAAATCATCTATGATTAAAAAAAACAAGATTTTTGGTGAAATGGATCAAGCAGGGAGTTTTGTTACCAAGTAATTCTTTTCTAACAGGTTCCTCTCAAGATATTTTGAGAATTATAGCTTCTTAAGTATTTTTTATTGGATAATAATGATTAAAGTTTTCATTTAAATAGAAAAATAAGCACTGTAAATCAAGCTAAAAATCTAAAATTAACTGAGATAATAATAAATTTAATAAATTGAGCAAGTTTTGAGCTGAAGGTAGAGGCTTCCTCGATGGCCCCCTTCCGGGAACCCGCAGAAACAAACCCAGTCCTGATGAACAGGAACAAAACCCAGCTTTGAAGTCCTGTTTTATCCCCTCAACTCATATAAAAGTAGGATCAAAGACATGAAGCACACAGATCATCCAAACTGTCCCATCTCTTACTTCACAGCACAAAAAAAACAGAACCTGATCATAGACACAGATGGGATAACAACGCAGCAAGCCAGCCACTGGCCAAAGCATCGCGCCATGACGCCATCAACTTCTTCTCTAGAACATTGCAATAACTATTTCTATTAATATGGCCAGCACAGAAGAATAGATAATTCAAAGCCTGTCAAGGCGCAGGTTTTTCAGGATCTTTTTGTTAATCAATAGATAGTTTATGTTTTCAGACTGCCATTAAGCTTTTTCAAAATCATGACTCATTAAACCCATAATTACATGTTTGATATTTTTCATAATTCAGTAACTAGATTGACTCATGTAACGAACACAGTACTGTAGAGTAGATATCCAAACCTTACAAGGCTGGTTTTTCAGGATCATCTTATTATTAACCAAATTGCAAACATAAACAGCAAGCAGCCACGACAACAGGGAAGGGACGGGACGGGAGTACATGCATATTATAAACAGCAGCTACGACAACAAGGCATGCAGCAAACTTATTAAAGCCTTCTGGAGTTATTTTTTTATTCTTCTATGGCACTCAGACGAGAGTATCACTATCGAGAAAGTGACAAACAGCCGGTCCTGGCTTAATTTTGAGAACTTGAAACGCCATATGGTCAGGACTCCAACCTGATGTGTTGAGGTGGCA
This sequence comes from Salix suchowensis, assembly GCA_029030765.1. Taxonomy (NCBI): domain Eukaryota; kingdom Viridiplantae; phylum Streptophyta; class Magnoliopsida; order Malpighiales; family Salicaceae; genus Salix; species Salix suchowensis. The sequence continues at coordinate 13,970,895 of CM054998.1, read as the reverse complement.
AACTGTCACAGCTTTCACTTTTGTGCCATCAGCACCCACTAACGGTACCTCGTAAACCTCTGTGTCTGCGATTACATGGCAGTAGTGCACTGCATAGGGATATCTCATCTTGTGACACACTGCTGCTTTATCAACTCCGATCATTCTCATTTCGGCTGAAACAGTATACTCTTGCTTCTTGCCTGCTTCAGTCGAGAGGACTCGAACATTTTGGCCGAGCCTTTCAACATTAAAATCGATTAATGACTCTAGAGATGTAGCACAATATTTGTCTTCTCCTTCCATGTTTGGCTCCTCACATCCTCCTATTTCTTCTCTGATAATCTGAGCCTCCTTTGAGTTGACTTCTAGTGCGAAGTACTTCAAAATCTCTGGAATTTTGTCACTTGTAAATGGTATAGACTCTGCCACTTGACGAGGCAAGAAACTAACCTTGGTCCCACTATCCGTCAAAAGAATTTTCATCTTTTTACCTGGATGGAGATCGTTGTACAGGTAGAATATCGTTGAGTCGGGGAGGGAAGACTTTATGGCTTTTTCATGCTTGGCAGATCTTTTATAGATTTTATAGAATATTTGAACTGCGCGCAGCACTTACATTGTCATTAGCGAATTCCGTGTTGATTGAGGGATAATGACCAGGTTGTAGAAGATAACCTAGGGCTTTTGGCAATGGAGTGTTGGGCAACCTTGAGTACCAATACTTCTCAGTAGGTGGAGAAATATCGCTGGGGAAGAAGGTGGAAACTTTCTTTGGTGAAGGGACGGTGTCAGCAGCCACAGCCAATGTCCTGCGGCTTACACCGATTGAATTGACGGCGGTGGAAAAGTTGATGTGGAGGGAGAGAGTAAGAAAGAAGAGTAGGAGCAGGGCAGGTGGAGACATTGTTTGAAACAAGTGGATTAAATGAGAGATATTGAAGTAGTGAGCAAGTGAGACATTATTTATAGAGGGGAGAGCGGCCTTCCTTCCTATTATTATCTTTGCATTCTAAGACCTGTTTGTTTGCTGGAAAGTGGTTTCTTTTTGGAAAATAAATTTTGGGGAAAGTGAATTCTGATGTTTGACAGTATTATGGAAAATGAACTGGAAAACACTTTCCAGTGTTTGTTTGTGTTATGGAAAATGAACTGGAAAATAATTTATTAATAAATTAATTTTTTTTTCAAGTTTATTAAAATAATGAGGAACAAATCTTACAAATTAAAAAGTTGAATGAGAATGAAATTGAAAAAAAATATAATTTCATAAATTATCTCAAATAAAATAAATAATAATCAAAATAATAGAGATCAAATCTAAAAAATTAAAAAAAAATGAAAGGTGAATAAATTAAAATAATAATAATTAACATTTCATAAATTATTTCAAATAAAATAAGTAACAATAAAAAAAATGAGGACCAAATTTGATAGATAAAAAATTTCAATAAAAAAATGATAAGAAAAAAGCAAATAGCAATTATAAAAATAAGGACCAAAATTAATATAAAAATTAAATTTTAAGAGATGGAATTGAAAAATAAATATTCAAAACAAATTATATATAGCAATCAAAAATTTGAGGATTAAATTTTAATCAGCAAATAGTGACATTTCTAAATTTTTCACAACTTCCGGAAAGTGTTTTCCGCCCAAATTTTCCGGAAAACACTTTCCTGAAAACCAAGCCAAATTTTTCTTTGACTGGAAAGTATTTTCCGTTGACCAACTTTCCGGAAGGCAAACAAACACAAGAAAGTTTGGAAAATGGTTTTCCGGAAAGTGAATTCCGAGAAACAAACACAGCCTAAGTTCAACTTTGGATTGCTATCAAAATAAAATAAATAAATATCTTCTTCCTTGAATACGCTTTAGCCATTCTTCTTTGGTACATCCGATGATTAGAAATTATCGCTAATCTCTTCTTAGTGATCATATTTAGTTGCTGATATAATAGTTTAGCACATTCAGCCTCTCCAAGCTTAGATTCCATGAGGATGCTTTGAGAAAATATCTTCAATTCCAATGTCATTATTGTCTCCATCCCATAAATTAGTGAATAAGGTGTACCCTCAGTTGATGTCCTTATGGCTATTTGATATACATGGATACATGGAGTATAAAAAAGCCATTTATTCTAGTCCTTGTAGGTAACCATCATTTTTTGGATAATCTTCTTTATGTTTTTATTAGTAGCTTCAACAACGTCATTCATCTTTGGTCTATACGAGGATGAATTTGAATGCTTGATTTTCCATTTAGCACTGAATTTTGTGATCATCTTTGTATTGAAATTCTAGACGTTATCGGTCACTATCCTTTCAGGTAAACTATACCTTCAAATAAGATCTCTCTCTATGAATCACTTAACAATCTTTGGAGTCATATGGGCATGAGAACATACCTCTACCCATTTCATAAAGTAATCATTTGCTACAAGAATAAATTGATGTTTGTTATTGGCTTTTGTATTTATCGACCTATCCCCACATTGTGAAGGGCCAAAGTGATACAATATTGAACAAAGGCATTGGAGGAGCATGGATTTTATCGTTATACACCTGACATTTAACAACTTGTGTTGTCAAAAATATAAATAACTTTCCCATATTAACTTTCTTTGCTACTTAAATAAATCTTGCATAATTGCAAAAATATGTTAAAGAGTAAAGTTTATAAGCTTATAGTTCAACGGATAATGTGGTTTTCTTCCAAAATAATTTCGAGTTCAAACCTATATTTTTTTTTCTTCTAAGCTTCACTTGATTCCAAAACTTCAACACTCGAACACATGCCTGATCCAAATCGATTTTAAGCCACAAAATAAGAGCATGAACCAAGGCCAACTTGATGTCCTGTTTTCTCCACTCAAATCATAAAAAGTTAAATTACATACAAGAAGCTCACACATCGACCACATCCCTTCTCTTGGCCTTTTGGTTTACTTTACAGCCAATAAAGCTAACATACCCCGATGTGATAATGCAGCAGTTGGCAACTGGCCAAAACATCACACAATGATGACATCCGACTTCTTTTCTAACAAATTGCAGTGACCAATTATACAAGTTTAGCCGACACAGGAGAGGATAAACATGAGCTGTCAGTAGATTAACTTCAACATAAAGGAGAGCAATATTCATTAATCCATTACAATCCCATATCCTAAACAAAATAAACTTCTATAACTAAGCATTCGATAAAAAGGATCTACTCCAAGGTGTCCAACTTCATCTATATCCCAAGAACAGTAAGAGCGGGATCTCTACAATTAGCATTTCATATATAAGATATGGTTCATTTAAGCTGGTTCATTTGGTGGTCAAAATGTCAGATGCCGGTCCTATTGCTTCGGATGATTTGGAATCAGCAAGAGCTCTTGTTTTAGCTTGTAAAACCTGTACAGTATCTAAATATCTAATCCTGCTACTCTATGGGTAACTGGGTTTCTTCAAAATGGAACAAAAGATCACTAACATCCCATCTTTTCCATCTTCATGTGAAGGCTTCAGGAGAGGTATTACTTTGATGACTGTAAAGTATTGAAAGCATTGGAAATCTCAAGCATCTGTTGCTCCATCTTCTTTCTCCATTTTCCGAAGTCCTTGAACATTTCCTGCAAAGACAGTATGTGAAGTGTGTTTAATTGAGCCCATACACCATGATAGGAGATAGCGAGCAATTTATTTGCACCAGCTATTATAAAACGTCACCTGAAAAAATGTATTGTCAAGTTCTGTCTTGGAATTGGCCGTGGCAGATGAATCTGGGGTCATATTAGCTTTATCTACCACCTCCCGCATATCTCTGTTTATACCATATTAAGGCACAACAAACCTCGGATCATTAATGAAGATCTTTTTCCTTTGTGGAGGGAGGGGTCTGTTCCTTTTATCAAAATTATGCATTGAAATTTTATGTCCTCTAGTTAAAAAATAAATAAACAAGAAGAAAATTATCACCTCTTCATTTTGGCCATTTCTTCCTTGAGCAGCTCCAGCTCTCTAGCACAAACAGGCTGCTGAGAGGGGCTATCACTGGATTTCAAACATGGTTGAGAAGCATTGTAGGGTTCTTTCAATGAGGCATTATACCCAACATTAACCAAATCCGTGTTCTCTAACCAAGGTGCAAAGTCTTCCCCTTGAATATTATCCAAGTTGGTGCTCTCCAACCAGTCCTCCCATCTTTCAGATACTGGACTCAGGGTATTGCATTGCTTTGATGATTGCAAGCTGCTTATTGAATTTGAGATTTCCTTGAGTTGTTGTTCAATCTTTGACTTCCATGCCATCATTTCCTTATACTTTCCCTGTCCAAAGGAAAATCCATGGGCAATTGATTGAGGTACACTGACAGGTGCAAATAGAAGATCAAAAGTTGAAAAAAGAATAAATAGAAGATAAGGTATTCCTGTGGTACCTTCAATTCACCCAAAGAACTTGAAATCTCCATCAGGCGCTGGTCTTTCTTCCCTCTCCATTCCACAAATTCCTTATAAATATCCTGTTGAAAGGACAGACTTCAAATGGAGGCATATAAAGCAATCTTAATAATTATATTAATTTACTCCAGATTGTAACTCAATAATTACCCCACTATGGTTAGCTTGATGTTGCTCTTGATTCTTGGATACCAGCTCCTCCATATCCCTAAAAGTGGAAGACTTGATTATTCAAGGAAGACAGTGCACCTAAGCTTAAATAAGTAAGAATTTTTTTCTATTACTGTCTTTATTTACTTCATCATTTTTGCTACTTCCTCCCTAAGCAGAGTCAATTCTTCAGCAGAAACAGAATCCAGTGACACGTCACTACCAGGCCTCAACCCGGATGAGGGAACATAGTTTGGATCAGGTACTCCAGCCTCCTGCTTAATTTTAGCCAGGTCAGCACTCTCCAGCCAATACTCTATTTTCCCTTGAGTGTTATAGCACCGACAAAACCGCTCGGTGCCACCTGGTGCCACCTTACCATCAATCTGCTTCAGTAGGTGGTCTAAGAGTCCAGTGTCCCCAATGTGTTTACGAGCTATCATTCGCAGTGCTGACCGGGAAATGGGTTTCTCAAACACTGCCCCCTCTGCCTTCATGACCTCCAACATACTTTTCTCTGCCTGATAGTACCTTCAAAACAGAAAACATCATTCACTTTGAAACACGCCATATGACATGTCAACCCAACTGATAGGAAGAAAAAGAATAATGGTTTACTATGTACCTGTCTACTGACCATCTATCCATGACATTCTTCTTTTTTACTGATATGGAATTCTCATGCTTTATTTGCTTACACTTATAAACAAGACTAGTTTGCTCTGCTTTAGAGCATCTTACAGCCTGTGCTTCTCTGGGTTCCTGAAGGGCATGATGCTTCCTCTTCTTAGCTTCTGGCAACACAAGAGACTCAGCTGTCCTAGCTTCATCATCTTTTACTTCTTCTTTGACAATGGCAGCCAGAAATTGAGGGTTCTTCCCATGCCCGGCGATGGCAGATGGAAGTTGAGGGTTCGTCTGTCCATGTTTGATAGCAGGAGATGGAAGTTGAGGGTTATTTTCCCCTGGATATGGATTGTTGTCAATGAACTCAGCATGCCTGCTGATTCCCCATTGTACCATTCCAGTGCGTTTTATCTCCAACAAACATGCCCCTTTCTTCGTACTTTGTTCTCCACTGCCACAACTTTCAGGCGATTCTGAAGCACCTGCAGAAAATGAAATACAAAGAAAACCTCAAAAAAAACTAACTCCATGCGCATGGTCCCATTGTCTAGCAGAACAGGGTTTTTAATTTCCACTACCTTTGTAAGTCTGCGACATCAAAAAGCACACGATCCCATAGTCCAAAAGCACCCGTGATAGTTCAAACTTCCCTTCAAACTACCTACAAAACACAAGCAAAAATACAGTATAGGCACTTTTACCCCTTGCCCCCCTCTCAATGAATGAAAATACAACCACGAAAAAACTGTTATATAAAAAATCAACCACTCTTCATATAGAAGCACATGATGCCCCCCATCAAAAACTTTGAAAACTAACATGATTACACTGGTTCTTACAGTATATAAAGCAGCACCCACCATGCATCAGTACATGCAGAAGCCATCAGGTTCAATCATATGTCATATACATGGTAAACACACGCCAAACAAAACAAACAGAAAAGAAGCAATCAAAACATTAAAATATGTTACACTTTGTTAGTATGCAATGAGGAGCAAGGAATGAAAAACGAACAATAAACACAGTACTAATTGCATTCAAAACATTTTGGTGTCCACATTCTTTCAACAACACCCACCATGCAGAAGCCATCAGGAAAGCAGAAATCAAAACATTAAAATATGTTACACTTTGTAAGTATAAATTGAGCAAGGAAAGAAAAACAAACAATAAACACAGTACTAATTACATTCAAAAACATTTCAGTGTCCACATTCTTTCGACAACACGGTTTTCTTCCAAACTGATATGATGGCAAGGTGTTTTGGAAAGAGGAGTCTTAGTTTGATGTGTTAAGTGATGGTTTTAGTTTGCGCTGTTTGAGAACTTGAAGGAATCATAGTTTGATGATTTAACATCACTTAACACATAAAACTATGATTCCTTCAAGTTCTCAAACAGCGCAAACTAAAACCATCACTTAACACATCAAACTAAGACTCCAAATTCTCAACCAGTGCAAACTAATAAAACAGCTTTCCAAAACACCTTGTCATCTGCATTTTTAAAATCATACTTCCATAAGCATCATGATTCGCACCCTACCAACAAACCCCCCCTTCAAAAAACTAAAAAAACAAAAACCTGCATTTACTAGTTTATTTCTTAAACGGGGGGGGAATCATGATCACCACACCCATTCCCCTCTACCTTTCCTCTTTTCCTCACAACCAAGCCCACAGAAACCCCATGCCCTTATCCCCATCACGCCGTCTCAGAAACCAAAACCCGAAGCAGCCAAAAACAAAATCAGGATTTAGGGTTTTACCTCAAAATTAAAGGGTTTCTTCCTTAAACATTCAACAAGACATTGTTAGAAAGGAAAATACTAATCGGATAAAATAAAAGGATCAAAGAAAGAAACAGTTATAATTTGCTCACCTTAGTGTCTTGTTGAGAATTTGATGTCTGGTTGCTGGGTCTGTGGAGATTTCGAAGAGAGTCTGGAAGGTGTTTGTTTGTTTGAGTTAGGTTCGACACTGTAGCCTTAAGGACAAATATTTTTTCAAGAAAAATAAATATAGAAATAATAAGATAATACTAAAACCCTAGCTAAACCAACCGCCAGTTTCTCCTCCTCTACCCCCAAAACAAATCTGAGTGGATTATTTTGGCCTCTTAAGCAATAAAATAAATTTTAATGAGCTTGCAAGTTAGTCCTGGTAGTTTTAAAAATCATATTTTAGTATCTTTAATAACTCGGGTAGACCTAGGAAGTTAAATTTATAATTTAATTCTGACGAGCTAAAAAATAAATTAAGAACATGATTAGAGTTCAATAACTTTGATGTAATTTAATTTAATTACTTTTGAGTAGTCCTTCTCAGTACCATTTTAATTTTGAGCTTGTTTGATAGTTATTTTTTATTTAAAAATGTATTAAAATAATATATTTTAAAAAATTATTATTATTTAAAAAAATATATATTTCTTAGTTCCCAAACGGGGTGCGTTTTGTTAATTTTTAAGTGAAATTAAGGGTAATTGCAATTAAGAAATGTTTAAAGAAGTGATCGTTGAGCATGAACAATGTAGGGGACTAAAATTGGAATTTTTAAAACCAAAGATGCTAATTGGTTATTTTGCTAAACCATAGGGACTAAGAAATGTTTAAAGAAGTGATCGTTGAGATTGAAATTTAATTTGAGAGTGACTGCAAAACTGCTGTGCTCCTCAACAATTATTATGGCAAGTTAGGTTTTTGTGGTCCTCCTCAGTTCTTTCCATGGCTGCTATCAAGCAAAGTGTAGACTGTAGATGGAGATGATATTTCGTGGACTAAGTTATAAGAGGATAAAACAAACATGCATGGATTTTCTTAAAACCAAATGGATCAATTGATTATTTTCTGAAACATTAGGGACTAAATAATAGTTTAGCCAAAAGACTACACTTTCTCCATAGAAGTTAACATAACAGAGGTTAAATTGAACCGGCAGACCGGATTCAGAACCAGTGGTTCATTTTATTTAGAATTACAGTCTTAACTTTTACTTTGTCATCACTTCGTTTTCCTTTTCGGGTAATCTTTTTGAACATTAGTGGCAGGAAAAGCAAGCTCAGTAGGCAGCAGAGTGTCCTGCTGTGGTGCTCCTGTCCATCGATGACATTGAAGTACGGATTTGCAGTAGCCTGTGGAAGAGAGACGTTTTGATGTGGGGTGGAGAAATCTGTAAGTTCTTACGTGGCTTCTTCTTCTCAAGAATTAATTCATTGTTCTACTTTCGATTACAGTAGCCAATTTAGATTATTCTGATTAAAATATATTAATTTGATGGGTTTTAACCAACAGCTAAAAATGTTGGGTTTTAACCAACAGCTAAAAATGTTGTTTTGGTAGACTATAATGTAGAATGTTTTTACTGTTCACAGAGACTTGACATGATAACAAAGAACTTAAGATCTGCATGTTAGATCTCGAGTTCGAGTCAGGACATACATCTCTTGTATGAATCTGGAATAACCAAGGTTTTACTGGCTCACTAAACACACAAAATATGCTTTCTAGAGAATAAGATTTACTCGAATAAAAAAAAAATTGTTTTTACAATTGCAAATGTGTTCAAGGAAATACACGATGTATAAAATGTTTGAAGAAAGAAAACAGAATTAAAGCAGCAGTCTCTATATCAACCAAAGTGTTGTAAGAAAGCAAACATAGTTTGAAGTTAAGAAAGTACGAGAGAGTGCACATACTCTCTCACCTGCTATTTCATGGCACCTTACCCTTCATCGTATTTTTCTTAAAAGGAAAAAAAGTTCATCCTCCTCCATGGTAAAACTGGGTCATCATCAGAAAAATCCCCACCATGTAATCAAAATTAATGGGATATGTATGTCACATATCAAGGCAAAGATGAATCTATATCATCTTGATTCTCCTATCCATACTGTTCTTTAAATCCAGTGACTTCTTGTATACTGGTTCGAGGCTCAAACATTTTTCTTCTTCTCGACATTGGCTGCAGCCAACCGTTGATGATGTTTCTTCCAAGCTGGAATCTTACCAGGGAAAGCCCATTTCAGCAGTCTCTCCCATGTATAGCAGCTCACAAACATGAGAACAGCCCAAATCAAAAGCTTGTTCCTCAATTCTGGTGGCAAGGGCACCAATTTCAACCAGTCATTCAAGCCCCTGAATAGATCAGAGGTGATCACTGTGAAGAAACCTGAAGCAGCCAGGAGGGCGTAGAGGAACGGTTTGCTTTCTGTGATGCTCTGGTTGAAAGGATGACCGATGTAGTTCACAGCAAAAGTGGCTAGCTGAAGCATCATGCTCACCATGTACGAAACAGTGTTGACCAGATTCGGATGAAAATCAGAGTCAGGTTCGATGCATTCGTCAGGCATGTATTTCTCAGCACTTTTCACAGATGACATCAAGAACAACAGGTGGATCGCAAACTGTCCCATGAGAGAAAGGAAGACGTAGAAGCAGAAAATATTAGGGTGGGGTCTTTCAGCTGAAAGTGTGGGAAGCGGCCGTGCTTGGGAGATGAAAAGGAAAAAGGCAGCAGTGAAGACACCACTGATTGTGGCCTGCACATCACCAAGCTTGACACCGTCCAGATACATGACACTCAACACATATGCTGTAGCAAGGCAGTTAAGACCAAGAATTTTAAACATCTGGAGGGTAGTCACTAAAGTGCTTCGACCCTGACGAATTATGTCTGTTGTGGGGGCAACCGATGCATGCTTTGCTGTGAAGGGGGAGGCCATTGAGGCATCTCCAAGCTTGACAATGGGGGCTGAGCGACCATCACCCTCCTCGTTCATCTCTTCCATTAGCTTCTTCAACCTCTGTCGTTGCATTTCTGCAGCTGTCTGATGGCGGTTACCAGCTGATTGGCTAGCAGAATCTGATCTTGATACAGCTTTACCTCTAGAAGAGCTTTCTCCATTTACATTACTAGCTTCGGGCTTTGCTTTTTTTGACTTTGAAAGCTTGAGAGCTCCATCTTTAGGTGTTTCTGATGAAGTGTTTCCACTTTGTGTTGGAGGCACTGCATTCAACAATGCAACTCCTACGTGGGCCTGAAAAAAACATATCAAATATTGACATTTCGTCTGCAGCTCCTCGTTTTGGTACTGTGAAACAGCTAAATGCTTTATTGCTGTTAACTTATAAAGACTAAACGAGTTTTAGATGCCAAACTTATTTTTTTTAGCTTGCCAATTGTGTATGCATCCCTAAAGGAGGTCCATCCTATCTGAGCTGAAATAATTAAGTTCAATTGGTCCAGAAATTAAAATAGTAATTAAGAAGGAAAAAGGATGAACCCTGGTTGAACTAACAGCCTCTACCTGCTACAAGCATCAATTCTAAGTCAGAGTTTCACCCATCAATTTCATGGACTACAAGGATGACCATCCAAGAATATGATCAGTAAGAATTAAAGGTGTTTTACTAAACTTATTCGTGCAAAAATAAATGGTGAATGTGTATGCATTTGTTATCATCAAACTTCAAAACCAAAGAATGTGAATGATAAAATTGCAGAGATTGTTTACTTAGAAAATGAAAGTGGTGTACTAACCTGCTTTAGAGCACCAACATCATTAGTTCCATCCCCACACATCAGAGTGATTCTCCCAACTGTTTTAAAAGTTGTCAAGATAAGTTCCTTTTGCTCTGGAGCAACTCTTGCAAAAACCTTGACATAAGGGATGACTCCTACAACAGCAGAGCTCTGTTGCAACATTTCAAAGCAGTCACCTCCAACACAGAGATCATGGGTCTCTGACAATTCTTCAGCCTCTTTGTCACTGAAATTAATTGCATTTTGTTTTTCTCAGACTAAAGAATAAAAATTACAATTGATAGAGAGAGCATGCAGGCTATCAGTATTTAGCATAAAGCATCAAAATAGAGAACAACCCCCCCTCCCGCCTTTTTGCAGAGATAAAAACTTTACCCGTAACTAATTTTCTCCACTTCATCAGGCGATATCCACTCATATCCTTGTCCACTCCTTGATGGATAAAGAATTAATGCTGGTTTTGTTATGATATGCACTTGGCTAGCAACATGGCAAGCTGTCAAAGCTTGGTCACCAGTGATCATCACCTGACAAAAGAGACAACATCATGAGAGCGTTATTTTTCAACCAAATAAGGAATGTTTCAAAATTGCAGATACTCAATTTCCATTTATTGAGTACTGAAATATTGTGCTTAATCCACTAGGCATCCCTTCAACCCACAAGGGATGCTTCTTGAATCCACTAGAAAGAAGTTCAATATCTAACAAAAGATAGGTTAAAGCAACTTAAGCATACATGAAAATCTAGACAAAGTAAGACCCATGTCTCATCACAAGAACAAATGAATGACATGCTTTTCACACTAAACTGCAACTTAATACTGTAATTATTCATACAAAACATAAAATCTCTAAATAATAACAAAATATTAAGATTAATAATCTTAACAAAACAATTTGTAAGGGTATATTATACTGCATCAAGCAACAATGAGCTAACATGTATGAATAAACAATTTGATCCTATCAAGTTTATATCCAGCCAACTAAAAATACTAAAAAGTTGCCACTTACCAAGTCATGAGACGAATTCTTTAATTCAGACAAAACAGCAGCTGAATCCGCTCTTATAGGGCAGTTAAATACCTGTTATTACCAGCATGTAAGATGACAACAGTACAGAATGTAACTACTAACAAGTGAATAATTAAACAAGAGCTATGTTTTGCGGTCTTGGGGGGGTGGGGGTGGGGGGGGAGGGGTTGCATGATATAACTACTGCAAGAGAATAGGAGTTGTTGCTTACAGCAAAGCCAGCAAATGTAAGACCAGTCTCCACTACATCTCTATCCAAGCTTCTAGCTTCACTAACCTTCATGATAAAGAAAAAAGAAGAAAAATAAAACAAGATAGGATATAACAACATAAGCACAGGTACATACATATTAAACAATTTTATATAATGAGAAAATCCAAATAAAGCAAGCCCCATGCCTCATCACAGGAACAAATAGGTGACGTGCATTTCACACTAGACTACAACTTATTACAGTAACTATTAATCTAAAAATGACAATCATTTTAACTACCTTGGACAGTTTGCTGCTTGAATTTACCAGGGTAAAAGCAAAAAATTCAAAATTGACATTATAAAAATTAAATTGATGCAATAAAGAGAAGAAAGGACTAAAAAGAAGACAACAAATATGTAAATTTCACATTCCTAAAATTTCTAGGAATGCACAAGCCATGGAACTCAATATGACCTTCCAAAGAAGACAAACATGAGTGGAAATAGATGTGATAATTTCACATGAACGATAGTACACTTTTTAACCCATAATTGTATTTACCAGTTAAGATTCAATGTACCCTCGACATCTAGCATTATGAATAACAAAAACAATAACAATGGGAATCCAGTAATCATTTTAGATGTGCATGCTGCAATACATAATAATGTCTTTCATGAAGAGAAGGTTTAGGTTCTAACAACACTTTTCCTGGGTAGGTCAAAAAACCAGGTATCAAGTACATAAAACAGCCAAATCAAAATGGAAGATACTCACTACTAAATCATCTATCAAGGAGAGAAGAAAGTAAAAGGTATCAAAAACTTACTGTCATGTCCGGAAGGTTCTTGAAAGCAAGGGCCAGAACCCGAGACCCTTGACGTGTGTATTTTTTATATGTATCAACATATGATGGTGGCAAAGCAAGAAGTCTATCCTGGATTGTTTCAGGAGCACCCTAAAACACCAAAAACATCAATATATTATCTTAAGGACAGTAAGATAAAGCCTGCTATAAGATTAGCTACTGTATTTCTCATATTATTGTATTGCAAGACAAGGAAATAAAAAAAAATGATCACTAGTCAAGCAACAAATAAGAATGTTGGGATGGCAAAGAATTTGCAATATGTTTGTCATCATGTGGCAGTTGAAGCTTAGGACCATATATAGTTTAGCTTCGCTCCATTGAGAAAAAATATTAAAAAAGATAGTAGTCCAACTGAGTGATTGAAATAAATCAAAACAAAATAAATATTTGCAGACTCGTTTGCACAAACAAACAGGTCAATAAACCTAAATCTGCACATTGCTAGTCATATTTGCTCAAGCACATCAACTCATACAAAAACCACAAGCAACCAACTGACCTTCACGAATACCAAGAATTCCTCCTGTATGCGAACGATGACTGCCATTCGTTTCAAATGGGATGCAAAGTGGTGTCTCTGGACAATCTGAACAGCATTACCACCTCCTCTGCAATTAATAAGAATGGTAAATAATTGCATTGAACTTGATAATGAAAAAACCCTCAAGCATAAGAATGATTTGGAGTGTGGTTTGATCTGTTTTCAATGTCCTTTCATTTTCTCCATTTCATGTCCTCATTAGTATATCTGTTACATACTTCATGTCCACATGGTTTACCTCCATATAGCATTTACAAAACATTTATTACTTGTAAAATATAATGTTTCGGAAGAAAAATGCAAATTTCATGCACTCCGAAAAATAAATAAACCTATATATCTAACACATGGAAACCTCCCTCCTTATAGACCTTTTAGAGTGGATGGTAGCCTGGTACACTGACTAATTGGATTATGATCCAGAGTTTACTAGAAAAAAGATCTGTCATGAAACAATCTGTCTTCCCCACTAACTACCACCTGGTTCTTTCAGACTTGCTCATCTGAGGAATCCCAATAGACATGATAGTTTGTCCGTTTATATGAGAATTGAAAACAAGTTTGAAACTTAATAGTTGAATGATTGTTTGGACCATAATTCGAAAATTTAGAATGTTCCAAACAAAAAGCAAAACATGAAAATGAACTCAATCTATAGTGAAAACACATCATCTCCTGCAATCAAGTTCCTTTCTTTCTTCTTTTTTTCTGTGACTTGTTTCCCTTCAATTCATTTTCTTATAATAGCAATAGAATATAGAACTTTTTTAACAGGTCAGGACCACAAAAGATCTCAACCAAAATGTATTATAGTCAGAGATTAAGCAGACAAGAGAAGGACATTAAATACATACAAATCAATCAATAGAGCACTTTCCACAACTTACTTCTTAGGCATGGCCTTTTCATCAGATTTGTAACTCCAGTCTATTCCCTTCAGTGCAGCCTTCTCAAGTGGATCACCAACCTGCAAGGCAATTATGGAAGTGTTAAAGAATATTATCAAGGGATAATAAACATATTGAGAGGATTTTAGCCCATGTCACAAAAATGGTTATATCAGAAAACAGTTGCTCATGCTAACTGAAAAACATTACAAGCAGAGCACTTTAGGATGCCTCAAGGACAATGAATAGCATGCAATTTGGCTGTTCTAGTGGGAGAATAAGAGTAGAGCGCCGAATTATGTGGTGCTTTCAGTAAAATCTAGCTGCTAATTTCCAAACACCTCAATGAGACTATTCCAAGCAGTATCGTTTCATGTTTCAATCTCTCAAAGATGTGTTCTGCAGAAACATCTCAAACTGTATTACATGAGGAAAGGCCTGGAGGCTAATAAAACAAAATGATAAGATGACAGAGGATACCAACCCTCCTTTTTACTTTTACATTTTACATCCATTTAAAATCCAGAATTAGTATGGAAATGTGAAATAATAAATCTGCTCGAACTCCCTCCTTGGTTTCTAATTGATTCTCGAAAAGGTGAGGAGCCAGAAGGTATCTATATAGAGATCTTCAAAGTTGATTCTGAGTCCAGTTACTGGTTGTGACAATCAAAAGAGGATGATTCAAATCTCATTCAAACTTAGATTTCCTTCGGAAAAAATGAAAGCAAACACCTTTTATGAGTGTTAATTTCATGCAAGCCTTATAGTCCTAGAGGCAAAAAAAAGCCAACCAAGTTCATTATTTATCAGATGACTAAAGGAAATCCACAGCAGAGCCAGCTCAGATTCTGATTATAAGAAAATGAAACCTTATTAACAACAAAGTCTAGGGTGTATTAAAATAAACCTAGTTTTTGCATCCATACATTGATAGAGGCATTTTTTCTCTCTATCAGCTGGCAGAGTATATTTGGGGCGGGGGTACATAAGGTGATTCAACTATACCATAAGTTTGTTTATATGCTGTAATCTTATGCATTTCAACTATATTTCTTTCATCCAAGGAAAAAAATGTAAAGGTGTACTGATGGAAAGTGGCTCATAACCAAAACTTCAGGGATTCTAGGAACATGCCAAAAATTATGTATTCATACCAGCTTGTTGTCCACAAACACCAATGCGTGACAAGAGGCCAAAATTTCAGCTGTACAGACAGGCACTTTGGTCATATCAGTTTCTAAATCTGTACTCTCTGTGTGCCCAACAACTCCACAGAACTCCTGCAAACCAACAGGAAGAAAGCAATTTGAATAAGCAGTTTAATATCAACAATCTGATGTGCATAACATCACATTGTGTGAGAAGCATACCATGTCATCTGATGTGAGTGTTCCAGTTTTATCAAAACAACATATATCAACCTGCAGACAGAAATGATGATAGCGCTTAATAAGATAAAATATAGGAGCATAAACACTAGCATTCACCATGCCCCTGATCACCATTAAGGAAACAGCTTCAACATACAAACAAGAAAAAGTGTATGTCATAACAGGTACTGTACAAGTCTATGAGTTGATATTTATAGGCACATGTTCAGTTTTTTAATAGGCTGCAGTCTCTTGTTAAGACACCAACTCTAAGACATTTATCATATCTTGAAAGCAAAAGAAGGAATAGCAACCCAACTAAAACAGGCAAAGGCAACCAATTCATTCCAGAAAAGTAAACGTTGCTGATTTAATGAGAAAAGTAGCATTTGAAGGGCTTGCAAGTGAAAGAAAGAAAGGATGACCATCTGACTGAGTTAACTTACCTTTCCAGCAAATGGGATGCGAAAAGGTTCAGTACAAAATATTCCACGCCGAGCCAAAGCAATAAGCGATGTATTAACTGCTATTGATAATTCCATCGGCAGCTCAGGTGGGATCACAGATGTTATGATAAGTGAACAACTTAGGAAAAGCTTGTACTTGCTCCTTGTGGGATCCTCTAATCCCTGCATTAAGGAAATCCCATTATCATAGGGCAACTTGTACAGTATGCTTGTAGTACCTCAAAAAAAAAATCACTTGCCTTTCTAAGTACATAGCCAGCAGCAATGATTGCAAACACAAGTAGAAATAGTATGAACAAACCACTTTCCCAACTGTTGGCAGTAACCTTCAGCAAGTATAATAAAAAAGATTATTAAATGAAGGAGCAGAATCAAAACGTTTCAAGAAAGTTTTCAGCAAACGTTATTCAACTGTGAATTAAATTTAAGTACCCTTTCTGTGGAAAACAAAATGGTCCTCATCAGTTTCCCTTGACTTGTTTCAAACCCAGTTCGTAGAACAACAGCTAGACAGCCGCCATCAGGAGCCCTTAGGTGAAAGGTCTAAGTCCATGAAGAATTAAGGGTATCAGTTGAAACAGTAAATACACTAAAAAAAGGACAGAAAAGAAGTGCTAAAGAATACAATAAGCAATCTTGCTAATTAACACAACCAACCTTATCTGGAGTATGCTGCAATATTTTAGTCCCACCAAATAAAACATGGTTCTTATCGCGTTTGGCTGATAACTTCTCCTCAGTTCCCCTACCCATAATTGAAACCTAAAAAAGAAAAAAATTCCGCTTCTAAAAGTTCTAAGAAGCAAGGGATTTAAATAAAAACCAAATATAAAAACCCAGCAGCCTGGGCGATAATTGGTAGCATAACAAAGACTTTTCTTTATCCTTTTGTAAGAGACAAAGCATAAAAGAGCATCATGTCAGTCTAAAAAAGCTGCAAACAAAATATTATTCAATGACAATAACCAATTTTATATGAAAAAATTTAGGCTTCATATTAGAACATTGTAATCACAAGCATTTAGGCTTCATATTAGAACATTGTAATCACAAGCATTTAGGCTTCATATTAGAACATTGTAATCACATAAAAGAGCATCATGTCAGTCTAAAAAAGCTGCAAACAAAATATTATTCACTGACAATAACCAATTTTATATGAAAAAATTTAGGCTTCATATTAGAACATTGTAATCACAAGCATTACTAAATGAACACAAATCTCACAAATGGCCAGTCATTTTTTTTAAGAAGAGCTTGTAACAATAAAATAGCGTATTTGTCAAAGCCCAACAACCCAAACATAAAACCTTCATCCAGATCCTCACCCACATGTCAAATCCAGTGTCAGATAATCCGATTTTAAAAGCTCTTAAACAACATTTATTAGAAACAGAAAAGAGAACTACCTTCCATTGGGGAGTAGACTCGCCTGTGAGAATGGCTTCATTCACAATGGCACTTCCAGCCAATAGAAGCATGTCAGCTGGTACAGACTTGTCTTCCCCATTCTGACCAGAGGAGCGTCCAATGGAGACAACATCTCCAGGTAAAAGATCAGTTCCAGAGAGTTTCACCCACCTAAAATCATGTGGATGGCATGATTCCACATATCTACCATAATTATAATATACAAAACCACTAAAATCACATAAAAAAATACATACTTCCCACATCGATGCACCGTTACAATCTGGGTGTCCACTCTAACACGTCTTAGCTCGCTTAGAGTCTTCAACCTACTCTTTGCCATTGTTGACTCGAACATAAACAGCATAAATAGGGTGAACAAGCTGTAGTACCAATATTCATCCAAGCACCAAAGCCCCACACAGAATACCTATACAGGTACACATTGCAAAAGACAAAGGAGAATGTCAGAATGAGAAGATAAAAAGGGTAAAACATAAAAAATAAAACAAGCTGAAATAGAGTCCTAATAACAGAGAAAAGGAATTAGGATTAAGGACAAAACCTGAAATACAAAAAAGGGCTCCATGCACTGCTCTTTCAATAATTTTTGGAATGTTGGTTGCGGATATTCAAATCTATAAAATAATAAACAATCCCAATTAAGAAGTGGGACAAAATAACAAAAACAGATAAAAAAATGTTTCAAATGTTCAGGCACAATGAAACATTCATGACATCAATCCAGGGACAAGAAAGAGCTAATGCTGAATCCTTATTTAATACATAGAAAATCTAATCGACAAACCATTCAAGACATCAAAAGTCCAACAATTAAGTTCCATATACAAGGGATTAAATTAAATGCATTTGATGTAGTAGTTTTACATGAGAATGTGAAAAAAAGAAAAGAAAAGAAATATCAGAAGTTGATAGAACCTAAAATCTAATATTGTCATTCCAAATAATAAAATCCCACTAAAGTTAATTTGGTTTTGCTATCCTTAACAAGCATCAACCAAAAGTTAGTCCCGTTGTCCATTTATTGCCATTAATACTGCAGGGTTATTAGAAATGAATATCCAGAAAAAATAGCAGGATCAAAGGAACTGGTACAGAGACAAATGAAGCAAGAAACAAATTGACAACACAAAAAGAAACAACCAGTTAACAATGAAATGGAAGGACACTTGGGAGACCGTTTCCCATGACAAGATTGATGCACTCTGATATCCTTAATTTTGTAGATCACAAATATTGAATATACAAATGAATGAAGCAGAAAGATAGAAAAACTCACACATTCCGTCCCCATTTCTCAACAGCAGCAGCTACCTTAGCCTCAGAGCCATGGCCAGTGCTCTTAAGATAGTAGCCAAATGTTTCCTTGGTAGGGTAAGGAAGCTTGCGAAATGTCCCATTCTCCTTAGAATAAATGAAACACTGCTTTCTGAAATCAAAGTAGTATTCTTCCACATCTCCTGGAGTTGAGGAAGCTGCCACCTATGCATGAAAGTACAGGATATTTTCAGGGAAAAACATAGAGTAGGTGATAAAGCCAAGTTATAACCATATATACTAAAAACCTCAGTATTGATTAATCTTAGGTATATCTTAGGTAATTAATAAAATTACTCTTAACTCCTGATGCTGCCTACGGATTTAGATTTGACTTTGGGTTCATATTTAAGCAAGGGACAAGAGGAGATATTCAGCAAAGCTTAAATTCAGCGAGATGAAAGCTTAGACTATTGGTTATGCAAGTTGGTTTTAAGTTTTTCAAGCTATTTTAACAGATGCTGTTTCTAGGTAGTATGGTCAAGGGCAAATCTATAATTTCCTGACCACAAGAAATTTAGTGGCAAGGTCAGACTTTTATTTTCCTGCTTTATTTCTTTTCTTAGTCTTAAATAAGTGGCTTGTTCATGTTTCTTACATAGGAATCCTTATGGTTTACTAAATGGGAATCCAAATGATTAGCAGTAACTCAAACCGATATAAATATGCTTCTGGTATTTCAATGGAATATGACCAGAATATTATGAAAAAAGTGCTGCCTTTTACTTTGAGAGTGTGATGATTTCCTCATCAGGGAGTGTAATTCCTTCAAACCCCAGTGTGATGTTTCGGTTCTTATTCCAGGAGTGATTCCTTGGATCTATTAGTGTTAGTAGTTTTGTTTCTTTTTTCTTTAATTTATATCCTCTCAGACTTGTAGTTTTGCCCTACAACTCTAGCAGCAACAACAATCAATTACAAACTTCCACAGGATCACCAGTTGTAAATTGTAACTTTTGTAGTTGAATCTAGGTCAACCATCCATTGCAAAGCTCATTTTTAAAATTATGCAATACTTTTAAAGAGGTCATATAACATATTAGAAACAAGCATATATGCAAAGTGATGATGGTGGCGTTTTTATACATGACATACAAAGGTTAGAAGAAGTTTATTAGTTTCAACTTTTTGGTTAGGAAATTGTCCTGTTTTAATTCAAATTGAGACACAATGTTGACCAATCATGTAGACAAACCCTCCACTACCTAAGTTCAGAAAAATCAGAAGATCCCATCAATAAAAACTCCAGCCAGATGACCCATCCTCACCATGAAATTTCAGAAAATGGCTTTTTGCTATTTAAGCATTTGTTCCCATTCAAAATATATGAAATGAAAAATATTCCACCATACCAGCACATGCATTACATTCAATTCTATCCTTAACTCCCCTAAGAAAACAAATCGTGAAGTGAATCCATTTTTAGCTTACATCCAACCTTCATCCTCACCACCTCAAAAATCATCCAACTCTCATCCAATCCACTTACAACAAACTCCATTTCCCTAGCAGCTCACATACCATCAACAACATGAGCATACAATTTTTCTATCATTCTATAGTTGACATCATTTTTCACTTCCCCGAAAAAACAATCTGCAAAATGAATCCATTACTATCCTACATCAACTAAAAACATCCAATTATCAATCCAACCTACCAACAAAGAGAAAAAAAAATCATTTCCACTAAAGAAAAAGAAAACTTACTTGTTGACGAATATGCAATGGCACAACTTCTTTAGAACCAGAAAACTTCGCCGGCGTAACTTTACATGAATCCGCAGCATTAATATCATTGACCTAAACAAAGAACCCTCAAATCATAAAACAAACCCTAAACAAAGCCCCAAAATCCAAAACCAAACACACAAAAACAGCTATATTACCTTACTATACTGAACAAAGCACTTGAAATCAATAGACCAAGCAGTGAAAAGCAAAGTCAGAACATGAATCGAAACGAGACCACCAAGAACAATTAAAGCATCAACAATGTCAATGCTCGGCACAATCGTAACCATCCAAATCGCATACAAAACTGCAAATGGCAAAACATCTAATCTCCATGGCCATTTTTTCTTCCTTATCAAATCTACTCTATCCACTACTTTCCCCCCTACATTAAACCTCAACACCATCTCTGTCCAGTATCGGATTAAACCCTAGTCAGTCCAAAAAGCTCAAATTGGAACCCTAAAGCGCAAAGCTTGGTGGTAATTGGGTTGAGAGAGTGGTGCCTGAGAGGAGATCGGAATGAGTTGCAACTCAGAGTGTTGAGGTGTGACTCGATCGGGTTAAAACTCTGTGAGGACAAGTATTGATCGCAGTAGCGAGTTTGAGACAACATAAAGAAAGCACCCAAAGTTTAGAGGTTCTTACAATTATATTATAGTCCTTATAGTTTGTGAATATGAAGTAATAAATCCTTATAGTATAATAAATAACTAATTCGTCCTTATCATTTAAGAAATTTTAAAACAATGATTG
This sequence comes from Salix suchowensis, assembly GCA_029030765.1. Classification (NCBI taxonomy): domain Eukaryota; kingdom Viridiplantae; phylum Streptophyta; class Magnoliopsida; order Malpighiales; family Salicaceae; genus Salix; species Salix suchowensis. The sequence goes on along the minus strand of CM054998.1, from coordinate 13,949,536 downwards.
GCCAATGACCAATGGTGACCATCTTCAATTTAATATTATTATGTTTTCCTCAAAATCTCATCAAAAATTCCAATTTACTTAAAACATTTAGGATTATTTTGTTTTTATATGTATTTATTTTACTATAGATAAAACATTTAGAATAATGATACTAATTATTTTTGGGATTTTTTCCTTAAAAAATAGGAGAGACTAATTATAAATTGTGATATTTTTTTGGTATTAACGTCTTAAAATATATATAAAAAAATGAACTGACTTTTCTTTATAAATCTCACATTAATTTAATCTCAGTGTTCTAAATACTTTTAATATAACAATATCAAGAAAAAATCAGAAAAAATAGTCTTTGATAAATTTTTGCAGTGGTATTTTTGTTATCTGTCAAATAAATTATTCGTCAAATAGTTAAAACATGCCCAACAAACAATTAGTATTTCCGGCCAATAAATAATATATCTTTAGTCAATTTGATCAATTGCGATTTTACTATCTACCAATTAAATTATTATCAAAGTAGTTAAAACAAAACCACCAATCAAATTGTTTGTTGTGTAGAACAAATCACTAATTTGTGCTAAAATTCATCGATTGTAATTTTACTATTTGCTAATGGAATTATTCATGAAACAAATAAAATATACACAACAATCAATCAATATATTACACGTAACATGTGGCTCATTTTAATAAATTTTGCCCATAAACCCAGATTTCCAGGTGAGCTGTTAGGGACAGACTAAAAGCAAGTTACAGTGCATTCTTTTGACTAAATTCTTTTGACTTCTCCAAAGAAAAACACATGATCTGGCAGTGGTGAAGTTGCGCATTCTTTTTAACGTTCTCTTCCAGTTGATCTCCCTCAGTATACCATCGATTAATTCCCTTATTTCTTAAGCCTTTCTGCTTTATATGTGTTTCCTCTTTTCTGATCGAATCGACTCAGGACAGGTAGCTTCAGTTAAGTTTTTAATCAAAAAAAAAAAAATGAAATTAAAAGGAACTGTGAACTATGAACTACCAGTAAAGCTGTTGCTTCCTTCCTTCCTAGCAACTTCTTTCCACGTCTCATCAGAATGAACTAGCTAGTCTCCACTCTTCTCTGATCTCTTCTTCTTCTTCTTCTGAATATATACTGCTTCAGCAAACTAGCAGTTGAAGAACATCAATAGCTGAAGACAGCCGTCTCATTTCCTTTATCTTTTTGACATGGATAGGGTGGACCACACCAGATTCAGATGTCTGCATGCGACCTTTTGATGCCATGCCTAACCTTATTGCTACTATATCCTATTTATGATTTTACTGTACATCAAGAGATACTGTTTATTGGAACAGTTACAACCACTTCTTGGCTGAGCTTTTTTCATTGTTGCATTACACATTACAATTACAAAATTAACTAGAAGAGACCACAGTTAACAGTGTCTTTGCTTTGTACGGTTGAAAATTCTCACCAAGAAGTTGAGTGAAAGGTGCAGAGGAATTGGTAGAAACCATGGTTTTTTTTGTCAAGAAAAAAATTGTGAGCAGTTGACATTTAACTCAAAAACAAAATGCTTTATTAATTAATTTTATACAACAATGCGATAATATTAACTAAGAAGGCATGAAATATAGAAAATTCACAAAGAAATCCTTCAACTAATTGAGCTCAGGTTAAATTTTCCTCCTCTTAAATTGGTCAAAATCAAGGCCCAGATAGGAATGATCCAAACCAAGTAGCTCTAGGCTAGTACGAAGAAAATTGATTAAATCTAAAATTGGAAATTATTCCACTTGAGTAACTGGGATTTCCACTTCTCCATTGTAGTAAATGCTATGGAACCATAAAGGGGATGATCAAGGAGATGACTTGTTGGTGAAGTCACATTACCACTTTCAATGATGGCATCCCACTCTATTGCTTCCAATGAATCCAAATCCACTATTACATGGATCGCACAATGTTTCACATTAATGTCTTCGCTCCCCAAATTCACATACAATTCCAACTCTTCGTGTCCACAGTATTCTTCCATTGCCATCTCACTTAAACTTACGTATCTTACCCAACTAAGAGGGCAATAGAGTCCCACTACTTGTGTAGCTTCAAACAATTGCATACCGTTGCTCTTTTTTCTTATAATAGCTTTGATGGTATGACTGCTACTAAAATACATCCTTGTACTTAAAGCACAAAACATCAACCCTTGGAATACTGGAGGTATATGAAATGATAATGAACATCCTTCTGCATGATATCTGAACCCATTTGGCATCAAAGTTGTGAATATTATATCCATAACAATGATTGTAAGATGCCTGTGTATATTTACATTTCAAAGATTAGTGCTGACATTTTAAACAATAATCAATATATATATGAATATGCATTAATTCTATATAGCATGTGCTAATTGTGTGTTTATTTGTGTGCAAGAGAGAATGAAATTGTACCTGAACAAGACTCTTATTATTATTTGATAAATCGCAGGCGGTATCAGAAGATATAATCCAGCCACGATTACTTGGACACCTATGTAGAGATAGATTTGAATTATTTTTTGATTGGATTGGCAGTCTTACTCTCTCCATTGATTTGCAGCCGATTGCATCTAAGAGTTTTAAATTTGAGGGAAGCTCTGAGATTGATACAAGATTCCTGCAATGCGAAACTCTCAAAAGCTGAAGCTTAGGAAGGACGCTGATGCTTGAAGGCAGAGTGAAGAAATTGTTTCCTGATAGATTCAATTCCTCGAGAGAAAACAAACCACCAAGATCAACACAATTACTAGTGCGTTCAGACAAACCGTAATAAGCAAGTCTTAGTTTTCTCAATAATCTCCAACTAGTGAAACAAGTTGGCAGCATAGCTTTCCAATCTAAAACACTTCCTGAAATCCATGATGAAATTGGTGAAGGCCAAGATGTAGATGATGATGCGTCCGCATTGAACTTGTATCCGCACATTGACAACTTCCTTAGATACTTTAAATGTTCAATTGAAGCGAGTAATTGCTCGTTGTTAATGCCATCTGCTAGCAGCTCGGTAAAGGATTCCATACCACCCATGTGCTTCGGCAACTTCTCAAGTTGTGAACACTCAGAAATATTCAAAATCTCAAGAGACTTTGCATCGCAAATGCTTTGGGGAAGAGTCTTTAGCCTCCGACATACTTTTAGATTTAAGAAAATGAGGCTCTTTAAATGTCCAACAGATTCATGCACCTCAACTAAACTAAAACAACCTTCCAACAGGAGTTTCTCTAGACTTGAACTGTGCAAGTTTGGTGTTTTAACAAGATTCTTTGAATAACTGAGATTAAGGATTTTTAGTTTGTTGAGAATCTGTAAGAGCAGGAAGGCAAATAACAAAAAAAAATATCATTAAAGCTTATAACTTATGATTAGAAATTACATCAATGAAAATTTTTGGAGGATTGTAGTATGTTACGCACCTTTTTCTCCTTCCATAATTCTTTGATGTTACTATACTGCATCTCAAGAACAACTAAGTTGTCCACCATCAAATCAGATGGAAAAGATTTCAAAGGACATTCAAGCCAACAAATCCATATCAACTCTTCTGAAAGCAGTTTGAAGGGCCCAGAGAGATGTACTCCATTGATTTGGAGTAACTTCAAGAATCTCATCTTTGCGAATGATCTCGTGCTCAGTAATTTATTTTTTGATGGTCTCACATCCAGCGATAAACCCTCTACAACTTCTGTTCCCTAAAAATCAAATAAAATTCAATAGAGTTTCAAAGTAATTATATGTAAGAAGTTTAAAGCAAAGATATACGTGCATGATTGTGCTTTTGTGTATGCATTTAGTTATTACCATCTGCTTGCTGAGTACATTCCATGCATCCTCATGTTGCCAAATTCGGCTGCGTTTTCCAGGGTGGTCAGGTGACTCTTTGTGAATGATCTCCCTTCCCATATCTCGTAATAGATTATGCATGCTTATCTCTCCAGAAGCATTAATGTTAATCAGAGACCTTTCCCTAAGAGTTCCCAAATCATCTTCTGGATTGTAACCGCATCGAGCTTCAAGTACATGTGATACATATTCTTTATTTCTACCAATAAAAAAGCATGCAAGATCAAGAAATGTTTTTTGTAGTATGTGGTCATCCAGTTTGTCAAAACATATTCTAAGTTTTTCTTGAATATCATGGTTTGGAATGATTCTCAATTTGTCGACCACACATTTCCATCTAGATTTGTTTTTCGCAAACAAACTAGAGCCTAAAACCTCAAGGGCTAAAGGAATCCCTCCACAATAATCAACTACATCATTCGAAAGCTCAACATAATCTTTTGATGGCTTATTGTCCCTGAAGGCATGCCAACTGAAAAGCTGAAGGGACGCATCTGGTTTCAATTCTTCAACCTTAAATTTTTGATCCACTTTAAGAAGCAAGCGTTCATCTTTGGTTGTAATTATCACTCTACTTCCCGGACCAAACAAGCTTCGCTCTCCCACCAAAGCATTTAGTTGGCACTGCTGAGTCACATCATCAACAACAACAATAACTCTTTTATGACAAAGTCGTTCTTTGATCAGAACCATTCCTCTATCAGCATTATTGATAGTGGCAACATTTTGTTTTAAGATATCATGAAGAAGTTGTTCTTGTAAAAGAGCAAGCCCATTCGGTTGTTCTGATGTTTCATTGATATTCGAAAGAAAACAGCTACCCTCGAATCCATAACAGAGTTGATTAAAAACAACTTTTGCTATCGTCGTCTTTCCTATTCCTGGCATCCCATGTATTCCCACCATGCAAACCTCATTTGTTGTCGTACTTAGGAAGTCACTAATAGTTTGGACAAGGCGATCAATACCTACCAGGTTAGGAGCAACATTTATGTACCTGGGATCCAATTTGTTCAACACATCCTTGATGATGGCTTGGATTAATTTTGATTCGTGCCTGCTCATCGACAAAAGCAAGAGCTTAATAGAGAGACAATTAAGTATATATGCTATTTTTTTATTGTATCACATGGTAAAATTACTCTAAAGTACGTACAATCACTCCATAAAGTGAATCTTAGAGAAATAAAAAGGCATACCGATTTTCCATATCATTGAGATTCCATCCAGAGAGATTTCCAGCTTCCTCAAGAGCTTTTCTCCACTCCTTCACCTTCTCGTGAAAACATTCTTCATGCTTATCAAATGCTTTTGCAAAACTGCCTGTCTGCTTTCTCACATCTGAAGGATCAATGTCATAGAATATAGGAAGAACAATCTGGCCAGTTTTCCTATTTTTGCACTCAAGAATCTCTACAAGTTCACTAAGACACCATCTTGTCCAAGCATATCCTTTTGAGAAGATCACTATGGATATCTTCGATTCTTGAATTGCCTTGAGGAGATGTTTGGAGATTTCTTCACCTCTAGGAAGTTCATTTTCATCTAGAAAAGTGTGGACTCCTGCTTGAACTAAGGCAGTATATAGATGACCTGTAAAACTCTTGCGATTATCTTCTCCTCTAAAACTCAGAAATACATCGTAGGCCCCCTTTGGTCTAGAGCGAGACGACTGTGGCTCTGTCATGAAAGCTACAGAAACTCTTGTCAATTCATAAACAAAGGGGTTGATAATATTTGTCAATGTTGAACACTTCCATTATTTAGCAATGAGAAATAAAGAAAAAGTGGAAGTGATCTGAGCAAATAATAAAACTCAAAATAATCTATAAATAGACTTGTAAACAGAAATATAGAGAAGAGTTAATTAAAAAATATATATTTAAAAAAAAACTCGTAATAAAAAAAACATTATTTCCCCCTCTTTTCTTCAACTTCATAGCAACCGAGCACGAGATATCTCTACCTTACCTGATTTTACCAAAACTGATATACCATGGAATTTTTATTATTATTATGCTCTCAGTACGAGAGATCTCTGCCTTACCTGTGGAGATAAAACTGACAGGCTTGCTGAGGTCAGCTTTTCTTCTCTTTCGCGAGGATGAATCGTCTTCTTCATCTTTGGATTGCTTGCGTTTTTCTTTCTGCATCTCTAAAATAGATACTCGAAGACCTACAAGGAACTCAATAAACTGGTCAATCATCATCTATCTGAACGTAAAACTTCCAAGTTTTGAGTAAAGACAAGAAATTAAAACATGAAAGAGCGTAAAACCCAATGGAACAACTGTTTTCTTTGGCAATCGTGCTAGTGTAATATTGCTGCCCTGCAACAATTAATATTGCTGAAAATATGGAACGAAAAAAGACTGCAAGCAGTAGAAACAACGTCAAAGGTTACCTCTGTATGGTGTTTATGAGGTGGTCGGATTCCAGCTACTCGGTGACGTTAATGATCAAATTGCAGCAATCGGAAAGGCTAGATGTAGAGTAAAGTCATGAGGACTGAAGGTTAGTGGAGGCAATATTATTTCAGAGAAAGAATACGCTTTCTTGCAACTTACTAGCAATGCAAAGGAAAGGGAGCAAGGAAATTTATAGCTTGTTGTGGACTGCATGTTGTTGCTATAATCACATACTTTTTTGTTTACATTTCTAATAAAAATTTATAGATTTGAAATCACATAAGAAAATGTTAATAAAGGAAAAACGAGAAAAAAATTTATTTATAAAACTTAATCATTTCCTTCTCCACACCTCAAATAGGATGCGAGTTGAATTGTCATCCCACATAAATTTGGTTAGCAAAATCACCACGCGTATAAACAGAGATCCATCTCTACACACAAAAATCTACGCGCATCACAAAAATCTCTTGCAGCCAAATTTATATTTTTGCATAAATTTATATTCAGACAATTTCCTAGCGAGAAAATTTATAGCCACAACATCGTGTGTGGCATGATTTGGCAGCATCGCACTGAAATTTGCATGATTTTGGCAGCATCGCACTGAAATGGCATGATTTTCCACACGGCAAAATATTCAATAGGCTGCCTTCATCTCTCGGACGTGCTCTGTTTGGTTTGCGGGTCTCGTCCGATACCCTCAAAATCAAAAGGTATTGACTTCAACAGGCAACTATGGGTGTGAACTAGACGACTTTGACTCGCAGTCTGTTAATTGAATCTAAATATCAAGATTTTATGTTCTTATATCAAATTATTAATTTAAAAAAATAATAATTTGTTATTTTTTAAGTAAATATATTTTTAAAATCCATCCAAATAAAAATAAAATATAATATCAAATCCATTAAATATCATTAACAAGTCAGACCTTTAAAGTTTAAGATTTGAATTACACTTGTTATATTTTATTAGGATTATAACTCCTGTATAAAAACTAGTGACTTACTGTTAAGATGAAAGGGTTGGAATTACAGGCCAAGCATTAATACAAACACCTGGCACTCATAACCAATTCTGTTAGTATTGGTTAGCTGCCCTCAACCCATGGAATCCTGCACTGTCATCTTTTTGTTATGCACCACAAAAACTGATTTCTGTTATGTACTGAACCAACGAGCTGCTGCTCATTGCTCTATATAATGTAATCAAGCTCTCATCTGCAACATTAAGCAGAACGTAAATACAAAGAAGAAGAAGAAGAAGAAAAGTTTATCTTCATACTTGTATCTTTATTACAAACTTGGTATCAGAGCTAGTGACTAACGTCAATGGCATCCTCACCAGAAAAGATTCCTCAAAATGAGAACTCGGTTATCAATACACAAACAGCCCATCCAACCTCTGCTTCAACACCAAACAATTCTATGTTTCAAAATCTGTCTCCCCTCACAATCAAATTAGACAGAGCAAATTATTCTTTCTAGCGTTCCCAAGTAATCCCAGCTCTTCGTGCACATGACCTTGAAGGTTATGTCCTTGGCACTTAAATTTGCCCTTCACAGATCACAGCTCCAGTGATGTCTCATCCAAACAAGTTAACTCTGCCTTTACTCTTTGGATCCGAATGGACCAAGCTATTATGAGCTGGCTACTTAATTCCATCTTTGAATCTATGTTTGGTCACATAGTAGGTGCAACACATCTCGTGAAGTTTGGCACACCCTTGAAAACCTTTTCACTACCTACTCTAAAGCTCGTACTCTTCAGCTGCGTTTCCAACTTCAGTCTCTCAAGAAAGGCAACCTTTACATTCATGACTACATGTTAAAAATGAGATCCCTTTATGAAACACTAGCCTCTGCTGGACAACTCATTTCAGATGATGAACTCACACTATACATTCTTGGAGGTCTTGGTCATGACTATGACTCAGTGGTGGTTAATCTCACCTCCGTCATGATCAGGTCACTCTTCAAGAGGTCCAATATATGCTTCAAAGTCAGGAGATGAGGCTTGAACAACTCAATCTCTCCACTCCATCTGACACCTACACACCAAATGCAAATCTAGCCACACATCTCCGCAAATCTCTCAACCTGCAAGGTTTCAATAGCAATTTTTCAAACACATCAGGCCGTAATTTTGCAAATGAAAGGGGTCGTGGCAGGGGAAAATGTGGCAGAGGCAATCGTCCTTACTGCCAACTTTGCAATCGACCTAGGCATATAGCTCTCAAATGCTATCATTGCTTTGACATCTCTTTCCAAGGATAACATTCCAGCAATCCTCGGCACTCCAATAATCCATTCTCAGGTCAGCCACAACTCAAAAACAATCATCAAGCTTACTTTTCCACATCAAATGCTACCAATCCAGACAATGCATGGTACTTAGACAGTGGAGATACAAACCACATCACTGCAGACCTTGCCAACATGCACCACAAATCAGAGTACAAAGATAACACCCACTTACTCATTGGTAATAGACAACCTCTTCCCATCACTCATTCAGGTTTCAGCTTTCTTCACAACCTTAATACTCAGTTTTCTCTAGTCCTGTATGACATTCTTTGTGTTCCTCAAATTGCTAAAAACCTTTTTGTCTATTGCTAAACTAACACATGACAATCCTGTATTTGTTGAGTTTAATAATACCTATTGCATTGTGAAGGATCGAATTACGAGGAAGGAGCTGCTTCGGGGTGTACTCCATGAAGGCTTGTATCAGCTTCAGATAAACCAACATCCTGCGAGATTCAAAAGTTTTAATCCCAGTTAAATTCAGTTTCAAATAGACCAGCCAAAGTCAGTTTATTTCCAGTCATCTCTCTAGTCTTTATTTGCTAAGTCCTCTCAGTTTTCTAAGCCTAATTTATGGCATATAAGGCTTGGTCATCCAAGTATTAATGTAATGAAACACATGCTAAGTCATGAAAAATTTCTTCCAACAATCAGTCCTCCATTCTGTGATGCTTGTCATATAGGTAAATCAAAGCATAAACACTACAGTTCATCACTCACAACCACTCACAAACCCCTTGAACTAATCCATTCAGATGTATGGGGTCCCTCTCCTACACTTTCAAAAGATGGTTATCGCTACTATGATCAATTTGTGGATGATTTCAGTAATTTACCTGGATTTTTCCCTTAAAACTGAAATCTGAAGTCAAAGAAACCTTCATTAAGTTTCAAAAATTGGTTGAAAGAAAATTTGACAGCAAGATTAAAACACTTCAATCAGATTGGGGGGGTGAATATCGCAGTCTTGCACCCACCTTGGCCTCTGCAGGAATTCACTTCAGACATCCATGCCCTCATACTCACCCTCAAAATGGAAAATCTGAAAGAAAACACAGACATATAATAGAAATGGGACTCACCTTACTTACTCAAGCAAGCATGCCACTTCAATTCTGGTGGGAGGCTTTCAGTACGTCCACCTTTTTGATCAATCATCTCTCAACACCTACTCTCAATCACCAAGCACCCATTAATATGTTACTTCATATTAAGCCAAATCTCAATTTTTTGAAAGTCTTCGGGTGCAGCTGCTTTCCTCATCTCCGGGACTACAATCAACGCAAATTAGATTTTAGGTCCACAAAATATGTCTTCATTGGATACAGTCCAAATCACAAGGGTTATCAATGTCTGCATCCTTCGGAAAGAGTTTATATAGCATAGAGTGTCACTTTCAATGAATCTGAATTTCCCTTTGCTGCTGGTTTTCCAAATCCCACTAGTCCAAATTGTGTTTCTCAGTCCAACACCTTTCCCATTAATTACAACCATTGGCTTCCCTTTTTGTCTAACATTTTGTAGGATAACACACATGATTCATCTGCAGATGATACAATGCCCTCACAAGTCAATCCTTGAGCAATTTCTCAACCTTCCTCATCTGATTCATCATCACGTGTAAGTCTTCAATCTCCATCATCCCCTGCAAGTCATTCCTCACAAAGTTCATTCATATCTCACTCCCCAGATCAGCCCACTACATCCACTTCAATCCTGCCACTTTCCTCTCCAATAAATATTCCTTCTCATCCCATGATCACTAGATCCAAAGCAGGCATTTTTAAACCAAAAACATATATTGCACCCATCCTCCGCAACCCCCAATCACCCTCCTACACCACAACTACACCTGCATCAGTTAAAGAAGCCCTTCTTACACCATCTTGGAAAACAACCATGGATGAAGAATTCACAGCTCTAATGGACAATCATACCTGGGATTTGGTTCCATGCCAATCTCACATGCATATTATTGATAACAAATGGGTTTTCAAAGTTAAATATAACTCTGATGGTTCAGTGCAACGCCACAAAGCCAGACTTGTGGCAAAAGGCTTTCAATAGCAGCCTGGAATTGATTTCTTTGAGACTTTCAGCCCTGTTGTCAAGCCCTCAACCATTCGGGTCATCCTCACTCTTGCTGTCACAAATAACTAGGATGTGCAACAAATTGACATCAACAATGCTTTCTTAAATGGCACCCTTGAAGAGGAAGTGTTCATGGAACAACCTGCTGGTTACCACAGTACAGATCATCCCTCTGCTGTATGCAGGCTTCGACTTGCTCTTTACAGTCTCAAACAGGCCCCTCGTGCCTGGTTTGACAAACTCAGAAGTTCTCTCCTACACCTTGGTTTTCATAACTCTTCATCTGATACTTCATTATTTATTTACAGAAATGGTGAAGCCCTCATGTTTGCACTTGTTTATGTCGATGACATTCTGCTCACAGGCAATCACTCTTACAAAGTTCAGAATATTATATCTCATCTTCACTCTCAGTTTGCACTTAAAACTCTCGGCTCAGTGACCTATTTTCTTGCTTTAAGACAACTAGGGGGACTAATTGGATTCACTTGTCACAAGCCAAATACACAGTTGACCTACTGAAAAGAACAAATATGCTTGATGCTCATCCTTGTCCAACACCCATGAATCAAAGCAATAGGCTTCATCTTCAAGATAGTGAACCATTTGAACATGTCACTCTCTACAGAAGCACCATAGGAGCTCTTCAATACCTTACACTTAGTCGACCTGATATTGCTTTTTCAGTAAACAAACTGAGTCAATTCCTGCAATCTCCCACTCAGAATCATTGGCAAGCCTGCAAACGCATCCTGCGATATCTTGCTAGATCAATTGGTGAAGGTCTTCAATTCATTAGTGCACCTACTTTGACTGTCAAAAGCTTCTGCGATTCAGATTGGGCCAGCTCACTGGACGATCAAAAATCAACTTTTGGCTACTGTGTCTATCTTGGGGGGAACTTAATTAGCTGGAGTTCAAGAAAACAAAAGTCAGTTGCAAGATCAAGCACCGAAGCCGAGTACAGAGCACTTGCTCAAGCCAGCACTGAAATTGTGTGGCTACACTCTTTGCTATCAAAAATTGGAATTAAATCTTCTACACCAGCAATAATCTGGTGTGATAATTTTGGGGCTAAACAACTTGCCTCTAACCTAGTCTTTCACTCAAGAACAAAGCATATTGAAATCGACATACACTTCATAAGAGACAAGGTTCAGAACAAAGAAATAGAAATCAGGTACATACCCACTGAAGAACAAGTTGCTGACATTCTCACTAAGCCTCTGACAATATCCCAATTCCACACGCTTAAGAACAAGCTAGCTGTTGTGCACTCACCACATCACAGCTTGAGGGGGCATGTTAAGATGAAAGGGTTGGAATTACAGGCCAAGCATTAATACAAACACCTGGCAATCATAACCAATTCTGTTAGTATTGGTTAGCTGCCCTCAACCCATGGAATCCTGCACTGTCACCTTTCTGTTATGTACCACAAAAACTAATTTCTGTTATGTACTGAACCAATGAGCTGCTGCTCATTGCTCTATATAATGTAATCAAGCTCTCATCTACAACATTAAGCAGAACGTAAATACAAAGAAGAAGAAGAAAAGTTTATCTTCATACCTGTATCTTTATTACAAACTCTTACCATGTTCTTGTGTGGAAAATTTGCATAGGCACAATGTTGAAGTTGTCAAGATTTCCTAGTTATAGGGTTGTAGGTGTAAGTTTGTTTAGTTGTTGTTACTAAATCCTATATGTAGAAATAAGTTATTTTGATTCTGACTTAGTCGTATACCACATTGTTAGGATTGCAAAACATGGGTTGCATATTTTTAGCTATTTACGGCCATATTTGTTTTTTCATTTTATAATTAAGATTTTCCCAGCATTTGAGCATCCAAGCAAATTTAATTTTACATTTATTTCATGAGTTTTCAAATAAGGTTCACAACATCTAGTATCGAAGCCTCCTCACAAAGCTTGAGTGAAGCTAATTTCATCGTTCAACAATGGCATCATGACAACTGAAAGTAGCTTTGTGCAACCTGCAATTCCAAAGTTTGATGAACATTATGATCATTAGAGCATGCTCATGGAGAATTTATTTTGCTCCAAAGAATATTGGAGTTTGGTGGATATTGGAATTCTTGTAAAAGCATACAAGAGCAATCTCAAAGACGAACAAAAGAAGACCATTTCAATCACAGGCTAAAGGACTTAATGGTTAAGAATTATTTGTTTCAGGCCATTGATCGATCAATCTAGAGATGATATTGAAGAAACATACCGCAAAAGACATTTAGGACTCTTTAAAGCAAAAATACCAAGGCGCAACACATGTCAAACGTACACAATTACAAGTTCTTCGCAAAGAGTTTAAAATTATGCATATGAAGGAAGGGGAATCAGTGAATGAGTACTTTGCATGAACTCTTACCATAACCAATAAGATGCAGATTCATGGGGGGGGATGGAAGATATGGTGGTCATCAAAAATATTCTAAGATCCATGACTACTAAATATGACTCTATGGTTTGCTCCATTAAAGAATTAAATGATCTTGAGATCCTGTTTATTGATGAACTCCTAAGCAGTTTGTTGATACACCAGCAAAGGATGAGGAAACACATAGTAGATGAGCAGGATTTGAGGGTTACTCATGATGTCTAACAAGGCGGGTGAGGTGGACACAATAGTTTAAGAGGAAGAGAACAAGGAAAGGGTAGATGGATTTTACAAGTCTACCATCAAATGTTACAATTTTCATGAACATGGGCATTTTCAGTTGGAATGTCCTAACAAGGCGAAGGATTCAAAAGGTGTATACAAAGAAACCAGTGAAAAATGTTGTTGATGGCTTACATGGATACCAAAAAGGTTGACAAAAAAGAATTATGGTTCCTTGACTCAGGATGCAGGAATCACATATGTTGCAAGAAGGAGATGTTCACAAATTGGATGATACTTTCAGGAAATCTTTAAAGTTGAGGAATAATTCAAGCTTGGTTGAGCAAGGAAAATGAGATGTTTATATTGAAGTCAATGGAATCATGCAAGTCATCATTGAAGTATTTTATGTGCAGGATTTATAGAGTATTTTACTAATCATTGGACAATTGCGAGAGAAGGGTCTTAATTTTCTTATCAAACATGACAAATGTAGGATTTATCATCTAGAGAGAGGACTAATAAGGGAGACGAAAATGGCAGCAAATCAAATGTTTATCTTACTAGCTCACACACAATCACCATAAAGACAGAAGTGTTTCAACACCATTGCAGATGATCAATCTCATATATAGACATTTGGGTTGGAGTGGTCTAAAAATCCTTCAACAAAAGAATATGGTGAAGGGCTTACCAAAATTCCAAGCACACATACAAAGTTTATGAAGAATGTTTAGTAGGTAAGCAACAAGGAGATCCAATTCCAAAGCAGAGTATATGGAAGACATCTCATTTCCTTTATTAATGACTTTGGTAGAAAAACATGGTTATGCTACTTGGTTGAAAACTCATAATCTCTTAACAATTTCAAAAGTTTCAAGGCTAAGGTTAAAAAGGCAACTAGTTCAAGCATAAGAAGTTTGCGTACAAGTTGTGGGGGTGAATTCACTTCATAAGAAGTTTGGTTTTCATTTTATGGTCTCATCCGATACTCCTAAAATCTAAAGGTATAGATTTCAACCAACAATTATGGGTGTAACTGTAGACATCAAAATTTTAACAAGTTTGATCAATGGCCCAAATTTTTTAATTATTAGGTGTGGACCTAATTAACTTTACTGGGTTTGAGCCCAAATTAAATTAAAAACCCAAATCCAAATATACTTCATAGATCTTACTTTACTATCTTTCAAGATAAGGGTATTTTAGTGATTTCCATATTGATTTTCCTAAAATAGCATTTAGTTAAAAGATATTTGAGGTAAATTGGAACTTGACCTGTCTACAAATAGACAATAAAGCCATCATCAAAAGCTGAAGAAAAGAAGAAGAAGAAGAAGAAGAAGAAGAAGAAGAAGAAGGGGAAGAAGAACAAAACAAGAAGAAGAAAAAAGGGGAAGAAAAACAAAACAAGAAGCAAAAAAGGGATAACAAGTAGAGACTAAAGACCACGCACAAATACTTGGGAAGTTCTCTCAAAAGAATTTTAAGTCTATCAAGGAAGAGAGGTGTCATAATCCAATTTGGGGTTGTTCCTTGAAACTATCCTAAAATAACAAAAAAAATAAATAGAAGGGGCTGGTGTCGGTAGAAAAATCAAGGTGAAAATTTTGGACGTTTTCGAGAGCTCGATCGTACCTCTTTTGTACCCAGAAATTAAAAAAAATACAAATTCAAGGCTAAAGTAATTTATTATCACTTAAATCTGCGTAAAAATTAAGTCGAAAGATATAATTATATTTTTATGGGCCAATTTGATTTAATCATTGTCCAATTTAAAAATGTAATTATGTTGGAGAATTAATTTAGGGTCCAACTGAGGAATTTAATTAAGAACAAGGACTTGATTATATTTTAATTGGTCAAATTAATTTTATTAGGGGCTTAATCACTGAAAAATCAAGTTCTTGAGCTTAATTCGGGTCCAATTGAGAAGATTAGAATTTTTGTAGACCGATTTGAATTTTTCCAAGCCAATTATGTGAAATCAATGGCCAAATTGAACAAATTGAGAGTCTAATGGTCGATTGAGGGTAAAATTGTGCAAATCAGAAATTAAGGATCAAAATAAAAAAGGTACTAACAGGTACGCCACTCGTCACACTCAACAATCCCCCATTTTACTGTTTATCGTCTCCCGCATAGAGCCCCGGTTACTGTTCACTGCATGTGAACAGTATCCTAGTCGGGCTGGGCTTTGTGCCCGGCCTCACCAGTGAATAAGACGGGCTTCCAGCCTGAGAGACATACGGTAGGGCATACTAGGGGTGCTAAAACCTTCCCTTTACGCAACCAACTCCTTGCCTTAGAATCTCTGAAAGGCCAGTTTAGGTTTCCTAGTGACCAAAATACTAGGTGGCCACTCCTTTTTTCACAAAATAAAGATAAAACCCCGACATTGAATTCCCCGCCTCGCGGGGAGAGTCGTTGCAACGCCATGCTCTCGCGGAGGGGTTCGACAAGAGGGATCAAAGTCCTAATCTTCATCAAATTAAGCCAATGAAACAAAGGATCAAAGTCCTTTCCTTCACCAAATCAAGTCAAGATATCACACGATTAAAGCTTTCAAACTCTTGTGAATAAACTTTACCAAGTCAATTGAAGTCCTTCTTCAAATCAAATCAAGTCAAGATCTCACACAATTAAAGCTTTTGTGCCCGTGTGAATATCTCTTCCTTCAAAACAAGAACAAGAACAAGAACAAGATCAACATTTGACCGTTAATCAGAGGATTTGAGCACGCGAAGAGAACTTCAAGAGAGTTTTCACTTTTTCTTGTAATCAAATTAATTATTGTAATCTTGGCACCATATTCTCTAGCGTGTCCATCCGGTCTGCGAGGATTTTATGTATACAGTGACTGTATTAACAAAAATTGAAAAAGCGTGGAAGTGATATTAAAGACTTTGGCTCGCCATTTGATAATTGAATCTAAAAATCAAAATTTTATGTTTGTATTCAAATTATTAAAATAAAAAATATTAATTTGTTATTTTTTAAGTAAACATATTTTTAAAATCCATGCAAATAAAAATATAATATCAAATATGCATTAAATTCAATAACAAATTAATCTCAAAATATTTTTTCAGCAATAAGTCCTATTGCTGTTAATACTTAATATGTCCTACTTGGTAGTAATAAGTTATATGTTTTGATTCTGACTTAGTTGTACACCACATTGTTAGGATTGCAAAACGTGGATAGTATATTTTCAGCTTTCAGTTTTCTTTGTAAGGCTACTTATTACCATATTTGTTTTTTGATTTTATAAATGAGATTTTCCCAGCATTTGAGTATCCAAGCAAATGTATATTTACATTTATTTCATGAGTGTTCAAACAAGGCTCACAACATTTGGTATCAGAGCCTCCTCACACGACTTTAGTGAAGCTAATTTAATCGTTCAACAACGACTCCATACCAACGGAAAGTAGCTTTGTGCAACCTGCAATTCCATAGTTTGATGGACATTATGATCATTGGAGTTTGGTAGAGACTGAAATTCCTACAGAAGCATACGAGAGCAATCAATGAACATAAGAAAACCATTGCTAATCAAAGGCTAAAAGACTTGAAGGCTAAGAATTATTTGTTCCAGGCCATTGATCAATCAATCTAGAGATGATATTGAAGAAACATACCACTAAAGATATTTGGGAATCTTTGAAGCATAACTATCAAGGCGCAACACGCATCAAACATGCATTATTACAAGCTCTTCGCAAAGAGTTTGAAATTATACTTGTGAAAAAAGGGAAATAAGTTTAATGAGTACTTTGAATGAACTCTTATCCTAACCAGTAAGATGCGAATTCATAGGGGGATGGATGATATGGTGGTCATAGAAAATATTTTAAGATCCATGACTATTAAATATGACTATATGGTTTGCTCCATTAAAGAATCAAATGATCTTGACATCTTGTTTATTGATGAACAGCAAAGCAACTTGTTAGTACTTGAGAAAAAGATGGGGAGACACATGGTAGATGAGCGGGTTTTGAAGGTTACTTATAATGTCAAAAAAGCGGGTGAGGTTGACGCAATAGTTTCAGAGGAAGAGGACAAGGAAAAGGTAGATGAATTTAACAAGTCTACCATTGAATGTTATAATTTTCATGAACATGAGAATTTTCAGTGGGAATGTCCTAATAAGGAGAAGGATTCAAAAGGTGTCTGCATAGAAACCAGTGAAAAATTATTGATGGCTTACATGGATACCGAAGAGGTTGATAAACAAGAATTATAGGTTTTGGACTCAGGATGTAACAATCACATGTGTGGCAAGAACGAGATGTTCACAAATTTGGATGATACTTTCAGGAAATCTGTAAATTTAAGGAATAATTCAATCTTGGTTGTGCAAGGAAAAGGAAATGTTTGTATGGAAGTCAATGGAATCATGCAAGTCATTTATTGAAGTATTTTATGTGCTGGATTTACAAAATAATTTACTAAGCATTAGACAATTGCAAAGTCAGAATCTCACAATTTCAAGCACAAAAAGTTTCCGTAAAAATCATGGGGGTGAATTCACTTCACTCGAGTTGATAGATTTTTGCAAAATGAATGGAATTCATATACAGTTGACAACTGCCTACACTTCCTAACAGAATGGCATCGCAAAATGGAAGAACCGAACTATTATGAACATGGTTCGAAGCATGCTTACAAAGAAAAAAATTCCATGAACTTTCCAGCCAGAAGTAGTCAATTGGATCATATATATACTCAACAAAAGTCCAACTCTAGTAGTGAGAAACATGACTCAAAAAAAACTTGGAGTAGCTCTAAACCATCAATGGAGCATTTTAGAGTTTTTGGGTGTTTAGCACACATGCATGTTCTTCACAACAAGAGGATTAAACTCGATGATAAGTGGATGAAGTGCATTCTTCTAGGAGTCAGCGAAGAATCCAAGGCTTATCATCTTTTTTTATCCAGCTTCTAAAAGATAGTGAGTAGTCATGATATTGTTTTTGAAGAAGATAAAGCTTGGGACTGGAGTAAGAATCATCAAGAAACAATCATGACTGATCTTGAGTGGGAAATGAATAAAGAATCAGCTTTAGGGAATGCTAACAATGTAGAAGAATTTGAGATTGATGAGCCAACACTAGAAAGCGAGGAACTTGATCATAATGACCAGCTAGACATAATTGCTATAGAAAGACGTGTTTGAAGACCATCAGTTTGGAGGAAAGACTATATGGATGAAGATAGTCTCTCTAAGAAGGAAGGTTAACGAGTTAATGAGTGTGTGCTTACGAGGCCAATATATCCAAGTATAGATGAGAAAAAGAGAGAAAGTTTGACTAAAAAAACATTATAAATTGTGTTAATGAGTTTGTCTTATGAGTATACCTTCTCTAGAGGAGTTCATAAAGTTTGTGATTTTCTATAATGATTCTAAAAAATGTAGATCAAGATTAATTTAATTTTTAAGCCTACAACTTGTTTAAGTCTCAATTTAGTAGTCATTTTTTCCTTATAAATCTGCATCTTATTGGTTATGGCAAGAGTTAATACAAAATACTCATTCATTGATTCCCCTTCCTTCATATGCATAATTGCAAACTCTTTGCAAAGAGCTTGTAATTGTGCACGTTTGACGCGTGCTGTGCCGTAGTATTTTTGCTTCAAAGAGTCCCATATGTCTTTTTTGATACGTTTCTTCAATATCGTCTCCAAGATTGAATTATCAATGGCCTGGAACAAATAATTCTTAGTCTCCAAGTCTCTTAGCCTTTGATTAGCAATGGTCTTTTTCTTCATTCACTATTATATATATATATATATATATATATATATACACACACACACACACACACACACACACACACATATATCTTTGGATCTGTTCTAGATCCAAATTGAGGGAACACATCTTCGTCTTCTTCATTAGTAAAGACAACAAGTTCTTTGAGCTTGACAATCAACGCTCTGTTATTCTTGTTGGAAATTTCAAATTTTGGTGAAGAACAGTTACTGTTCAAATCACCCTCAGGATTTTGCACCTGATGAACAAAAACAAGCACTGTTCAAATCAGTGCTGAGAACCGAGACTTTTGCCCAGAAAATTTCCAGAAAACTATGCAAGGAATCAAAAACAATTCAATGCAATAACAAGTGTATAACAAGGGGCAGAATTGCTCAAGGTTACTGCCATCCCTTAAATTTTATTTATAGAAGAAGATCGAAATACAAGAATAGAAATTCAAAACTATTACAATCTCTTCTAATTAAAACAGGAAATAAATCTGCGAAAATAAAGCAACAAGATATGATCAAATATAATTTGATCTTACTTAACTAAAACATAAACTCTTAAATTAAAACAAGATAAAAACAATAAAGGAAAATTCTTGATGATCTTCGCAGCTCCAGTTCTTCATTTCAGCAGACTTGGAATCAGTTGACTTTAGTTGACTTTGATCCTGCATTTTCAACAATTCTAGCCTCGCTTGGCTCGCTCCGCTCTATTGAAATCCTGCCAGTTCCCGCGGTAGAGATTTCATCAGCACCCGAAATCGATGATGAGTCATCGAGATCGTTACTCTATGATTGTTAAACATGCTCTTTGTTGAATTCTTGCTTTATAGAGAGAAATATCTAACATAGAAACGCTGAAAGGAAACAAGGCAAGCTAAACACGGTCGATAAATAGGCAAAAGAAGGTTTCTTGAAGGCACCACCTGGCAATTCAAAAGCCTTTGTTTGGAAGTCAGTCAGGAACAATCGTTGGATACTCTTACTCTAACAAGAACTAATGGAGTAATGTTCGGATCGTTAACAATAATCTAGTTTGGTATGTTCGAAAAGCATTCTTTTTTCTCATCAGATTTTTAGTCCTTGGCTTTTGAGTTTCTTGAGTCTTACTCCATTAGTAATTTAGTAATTGAATTTTCAGAAATTCAGTAATTTAGTACCTTAATTGCTCTTTCCATATTAGTAATTTAGTAATTGAATTTTCAGAAATTCAGTAACTGAAAGAAAAAAAACTCATATCAATTAAACAATAAAGGAAATTTCCACGCTATGCTTTTAAATATCAAACCTAACAAGATTTTTTTTTACTAGGTTTATCCTATTTAGAATTAGTCTCATGAGACAAATTAGATTTCCAAAGACATTATTTTTATGTTTTAATTTGTTTTTACATGTTCCTGGAATATATAGATAATTACACAATCACTTTAATTCAAGAAAAAAATTGTGAGCAGTTGACATTTTACTTATAGATAAAACAAAATGCTTTATTAATTAATTTTATACAACAATGCGATAATATCATAACTTAGAAGGCATGAAATATAAAAATTTCACAAAGAAATCTTTCAACTAATTGAGCTCAGGTTAAATTTTCCTCCTCTTAAAGTGGTCAAAATCAGGGCCCAGATGGGATATATAATGATCCAAAGTTCCACGTAGCTCTAGCCTAGTATGAATAAATCTACGGTTTGAAATTATTCCACTTGAGTAAATCGGCTTTCCACTTCTCAATTGTAGTAAATGCTATGGAACCATAAAGGGGATGATGAAGGAGATGACTTGTTGGTGAAGTCATATTACCACTTTCAATGTCGGGATCCCACTCTATTGCTTTGAATGAATCCAAATCCACTATTACATGGATCGACAAATGTTTCACATTAATGTCTTCGCTCCCCAAATTCACATACAATTCCAACTCTTCGTGTCTGCAATATTCTTCCATTGCCATCTCACTTAAACTTACGTATCTTACCCAACTAAGAGGGCAATAGAGTCCCACTACTTGTGTAGCTTCAAACAATTGCATACCGTTGCTCTTTTTTCTTATAATAGCTTTGATGGTATGACTACTACTAAAATACATCCTTGTACTTAAAGCACAAAACATCAACCCTTGGAATACTGGAGGTATATGAAATGATAATGAACATCCTTCTGCATCGTATCTAAACCCATTTGGATATTTTTGACAAACGATACTCATAAGCAATCTGGCATCGAAGTTGTGAATATGATATCCATAACAATGATTGTAAGATGCCTGTGTATATTTACATTTCAAAGATCAGTGCAGAAATTTTAAACAATAATCAATACATATGAATATGCATTAATTCTATATAGCATGTGTCAATTGTGTGTTTATTTGTGTGCAAGAGAGAATGAAACTGTACCTCAACAGGACTCTTATTATTATTTGATAAATCGCAGGCAGTATCAGAAGATATAATCCAGCCATGATTACTTGGACACCTATGTAGAGACAAATTTGAATCATTTTTTGATTCAATTGGCAGTCTTACTCTCTCCATTGATTTGCAGCCGATTGCATCTAAGAGTTTTAAATTTGAGGGAAGCTCTGAGATTGATACCAAATTCCTGCAATCCGAAACTCTCAAAAGTTGAAGCTTAGGAAGGACGCTGATGCTTGAAGGCAGACTGAAGAAATTGTTTCCTGATAGATTCAATTCCTCGAGAGAAAACAAACCACCAAGATCAACACAATTAGTTGTGCGTTCAGACAAACCATAATAAGCAAGTCTTAGTTTTTTCAATAATCTCCAACTAGTGAAACAAGGTGGCAGCAAAGCTTTAAAATCTAAAACACTTGTTGAAATCCACGATGAAATTGGTGAAGGCCAAGAAGTAGATGATGGTGCGTCTGCCTTGAAATTGTATCCGCACAATGACAACTTCTTTATATACTTTAAATGTTCAATTGAAGCGAGAAATTGCTCATTTTTAATTCCATCTGCTAGCAGCTCGGTTAAGGATTCAATACCACCTATGTGCTTTGGCAACTTCTCAAGTTGTGAACACTCAGAAATATTCAAAATCTTAAGAGAGTTTGCATCGCAAATGCTTTGGGGAAGAGTCTTTAGCCTCCGACATCCCTTTAGATTTAAGAAAATGAGGCCCTTTAAATGTCCAATAGATTGATGCACCTCGAATAGACTCAAGCAACCTTCCAATATGAGTTTCTCTAGACTTGAACTGTGCAAGTTTGGTGTTTTAACAAGATTCTTTGAATAACTAAGATTAAGGATTTTTAGTTTGTTGAGAATCTGTAAGAGCCATAAGGAAAATAACAAAAAAAGTTATCATTAAAGTTTGTAACTTATGATTATAAATTACATCAATGAAATTTTTTGGAGGATTGTAGTATGTTACGCACCTTTTTCTCCTTCCATAATTCTTTGATGTTACTGTACTGCATCTCAAGAACAACTACATTGTCCAACATGAAATCACATGGAAAAGATTTCAAAGGACATTCAAGCCAACAAATCCATATCAACTCTTCTGAAAGCAGTTTGAAGGGTCCAGAGAGATGTACTCCATTGATTTGGAGTAACTTCAAGCATCTCATCTTTGTGAATGATTCTGTGCTTAGTAAGTTATTTTTTGAAGCTCTCACATCCAGCGCTAAACCCTCCACAACTTCTGTCCCCTGAAAATCAACCAAAATTCAATAGTGTTTCAAAATAATTATATGCAAGAAGTTTAAAACAAGAATATACATGCATGATTGTGCTTTTGTGTATACATTTAGTTATTACCATCTGCTTGCTGAGTACATTCCATGCATCCTCACATTGCCAAATTCGGCTACGTTTTCCAGGGTGGTCAGGTGACTCTTTTTGAATGATCTCCCTTCCCATATCTCGTAATAGATTATGCATGCTTATCTCTCCAAAAGCATTAACTTTAATCAAAGACCTTTCACCGAGAGTTCCCAAATCATCTTCTGGATTGTAACCACATCGAGCTTCAAGTACATGTGATACATATTCTTTATTTCTACCAATAAAAAAGCATGCAAGATCAAGAAATATTTTTTGTAGCTTATGGTCATCCAGTTTGTCAAAACATATTCGAAGTTTTTCCTGAATATCATGGTTTGGAATGATTCTCAATTTGTCGATCATACATTTCCATCTAGATTTGTTTTTCGCAGACAAACTAGAACCTAAAACCTCAAGGGCTAAAGGAATCCCTCCACAGTAATCAACTACATCATTTGAAAGCTTAACATAATCTTTTGATGGCTTTTTGTCCCTGAAGGCATGCCAACTGAAAAGCTGAAGGGACGCATCTCGTTTCAATTCATCAACCTTAAATTTTTTATCCACTTTAAGAAGCAAGCGTTCATCTTTGGTTGTAATTATCACTCTACTTCCCGGACCAAACCAGCTTCGCTCTCCCACCAAAGCATTTAGTTGGTACTGCTGAGCTACATCATCAACAACAACAATAACTCTTTTGTGACAAAGTCGTTCTTTGATCAGAACCATTCCTCTATCAGCATTATTGATAGTGGCCACATTTTGTTTTAAGATATCATGAAGAAATTGCTCTTGTAAAAGAGCAAGACCATTCGATTGTTCTGATGCTTCATTGATATTCAAAAGGAAACAGCTACCCTCGAATCCATAGCAGAGTTGATTAAAAACAACTTTTGCTAACGTCGTCTTTCCTATTCCTGGCATCCCATGTATGCCCACCATGCAAACCTCATCTGTTGTCATACTTAGGCAATCACTAATAGTTTGGACAAGGCGATCAATACCTACCAGGTTAGTAGCAACATTTATGTACTTGGGATTCAATTTGTTTAACACATCCTTGATGATGGCTTGGATTAATTTTGATTCGTGCCTGCTCATCGACAAAAGCAAGACCTTAATAGAGAGACAAATAAGTATATTACATGGTAAAATTACTCTAAAGTACGTATAATCACTCCATAAAGTGAATCTTAGAGGGGAAAAAAGCCATACCGATTTTCCATATCATTGAGATTCCATCCAGAGAGATTTCCAGCTTCCTCAAGAGCTTTTCTCCACTCCTTCACCTTCTCGTGAAAACATTCTTCATGCTTATCAAATGCTTTTGCAAAACTGCCAGTCTGCTTTCTCACATCTGAAGGATCAATGTCATAGAATATAGGAAGAACAATCTGGCCAGTTTTCCTATTTTTGCACTCAAGAATCTCTACAAGTTCATTAAGACACCATCTAGTCGAAGCATATCCTTTTGAGAAGATCACTATAGATATCTTCGATTCTTGAATTGCCTTGAGGAGATGTTTGGAGATTTCTTCACCTCTAGGAATTTCATTTTCATCTAGAAAAGTGTGGATTCCTGCTTGCACTAAGGCAGTATATAGATGATTTGTAAAATTCTTGCGATTATCTTCTCCTCTAAAACTCAGAAATACATCATAGGCCCCCTTTGGTCTAGAGCGAGACGGCTCTGGCTCTGTCATGGAAACCGTAGAAACTCTCATGAATTCATAAACAAAGGGGTTGATAATATTTGTCGTTGTTGAACACTTCTATTATTTAGCAATGAGAAATAAGGAACAATTGGAAGTGATCTGAGCAAATAATAAAACTCAAAATAATCTATAAATAGACTTGTAAACAGAAATATAGAGAAGAGTTAATTAAAAAATATATATTTGAAAAGAGAACTCGTAATAAAAAAAACATTATTTCCCCCTCTTTTTCTTCAACTTCATAGCAACTGATCAGGATGGAATGTCACGGTTCGATTTTACCAAAACTGATATACCAAGGAATTTTTATTATTATTATGCTCTCAACACGAGATATCTCTACCTTACCTGTGGAGATAAAACTGACAGGCTTGCTGAGGTCAGCTTTCCTTCTCTTTCGCGAGGATGAATCGTCTTCTTCATCTTTGGATTGCTTGCGTTTTTCTTTCTGCATCTCTAAAATAGAATGATATTGTACTTGAAGACCTACAAGGAACTCAATAAACTTGTCAATCATGATCTATCTGAACGTAAAGCTTTCAAGTTATGAGTAAAGAAACGAAATTAAAACATGCAAAGATGAGTTGGTTATATAAAAAAACACTGGTTGGATTCCTCCAGCTATGAAGAGAGATTTTAGCTGATCAATACTGCTTCCAGCTGCCTTAAATTTACATGTAGTTAACAAGAAGCAAAGAAGAGTTACTTGAAAAATCATGACAACGTAAAATCCAATGGAACAATAATTTTCTTTGGCAATCTTGCTAGTGAAATATTGCTGAAAAGATGGAACGAAAAAAGACTGCAAGCATGCAACCATTAGAAACAATCTCAAAGGTTACCTCTGTATGGTGTTTATGAGGTGGTCGGATTCCAGCTACTTGGTGACGTTAATGATCAAATTGCAGCAATCGGAAAGGCTAGTGGAGGCAATATTGTTTGAGAGAAAGAATACGCTTTCTTGCAAATTACTAGCAATGCACTAGTAATCAAAGATAACATACAAAGGAAAGGGAGCAAGGATATTTATAGCTTGTTGTGGGTGCCTAATAGTTTATGCTTCCGAGAAAATGCCCTGCCGTGTTTGAAAATTAAAAGCATATAATCAACGTGTTTGATTCTTCCTCCAGTAGTCAAGGGAAAAGTCCTATCTTTGGTTTGGGTGAGGGAGAGTGCGATAAGGTCTGTTGAGTCAAGTTTAATTTTAAAATTACTAAAATATATTTAATTATAGCTGTAATCACGTTAACAAATAGGAGTTGATTTGAGATCCATCTCTAAACACCATATTTATGTTTCAGACAAATTTATGTTTTTGCATAAATTTATATTCAGACAATTTATTGCATTCAATGCAATAGTAATCAACATACAAAGGAAAGGGAGCATGATTTTCCACACGGCAATTTCCGAGGAAATTTATAACATGATTTTGGCAGCATCGCATTCAAATGGCATGATTTTCCACACGGCAAAATATTCAATTGACTCATCTCTCGGACGTGCTCTGTTTGGTTTTTGGGTCTCGTCCGATACCCTCAAAATCAAAAGGTATGAACAAGACGACTTTGACTCGCCGTCTATTAATTGAATCTAAAAATCAAGATTTTATGTTTTTATATCAAATTATTAAAATAAAAAATATTAATTTGTTATTTTTTTAAGTAAATATATTTTTAAAATCCATCCAAATAAAAATAAAAATATAATATCGAATATGCATTAAATTAAGTAGCAAATTAATGTCAATTTTTTTTTTTAAATATAACTAATCAATTAAATATCATTAACAAATCAGACACTTAAAGTTTAAGATTTGAATTACACTTGTTATATTTTATTATGATTATAACTCCTGTATAAAAACTAGTGACTTACCATGTTCTTGTGTGGAATATTTGCAGTGGCACAATGTTGAAGTTGTCAAGATTTCCTAGTAGGGTTGTAGTTGTAAGTTTGTTTTAGATGTAGAAATAAGTTATTTGTTTTGATTCTGACTTAGTCGTATACCACGTTGTTAGGATTGCAAAACGTGGGCTGCATATTTTTAGCTTTCAGTTTTCTTTTTAAGGCTATTCACTGCCATATTTGTTTTTTCATTTTTTAACTAAGATTTTCCCAGCATTTGAGCTTCCAAGCAAATTTAATTTTACATTTATTTCATGAGTGTTCAAATACGGTTCACAACATCTAGTATCGAAGCCTCCTCACAAGACTTGAGTGAAGCTAATTTCATAGTTCAACAACGACGCCATGACAATTGAAAGTAGCTTTGTGCAGATTCATTATTAAAATCCACAAAATTTAATTTTGAAATGGTTTACAATAAACTCCTAATTTTGAAAAGTGACAGAAGTTGTTTTCCAGGTTGCAGAAGCTTACAATAAACCAAAGGAATTTTATTTTCCAGAACAAAATGTGTAAATGACATTTGCACAAGAGTCTGAAATACCTCTACGAGGCCAATATATCCAAGTATAGATGAGAAAAGAGAGAAAGTTTGACTAAAAAAACATTATAAAGTGTGCTAAAGAGTTTGTCTTACGAGTATATCTTCTCTTGAGGAGTTTAATAATGTTAGTGTTTTTCTATAATGATTCTAAGAAAAAAAAAACCTCCAGATTGAACTTAATAGACACATCTCCTTCCTATGTACGCTCTGTCCTTGTCTTCTGTCTCTTTAAAACCTCCGAGAACCAACAATTAAAATTCTCTCAAAGAGAAACTTTTCTCATTCTTTTGAGTTTTAAATAATACCCCATTGAAGGAAAAGTCATGGAGATTGCTGAATGCTCTTCTGGTTCAAGTTCCTCCTTTAATGATTCTGGGCTAAACTTGGTATTTTCCACTTCTCTTTCTTTCTACAGTTTGTGTTCTTTCTCATGTTACGCTCTGTTTGTTTCCTAAGAAAGTGGCTAACGACAGTCTTCAGTGAAGTTTAGTGTTGTAACTGACATTTTATTGGAAATTAAATTGAAATGAAAGGAACCCAGATGAGGAATTCAGCTAAGAAATAAACTTTCTTGGGTTTGGGTTCTTAAGTTTCAACGTTTCAGTACGCGGAATGCAACTTGTTAATGTATGTGCGCATCCATGCTTGTGGACGTTATAAATATTGTGAGAGTACATTGGAGTTGGAGACTCTTTTTAACATAAATAGAATGGGAGTGGTGAGATTCGAACTCGTGACCGTTGGGTCAACAAGGCTCTGATACCATGTTAAGGAACCATCTCACCTAAAAGCTTAAGCTTGTAGGTGAGGCCCCAGAATATGATTTATATTATTCTCTAACATCCTATTCCTATTCCTATATATGATAGTATCTTCATCGTGCCTCCAATTTGTGTGACAATTCTGTTTGGTGCTGAGAACCACATGCCCTGTTTACTTTTTTTGTGCCTCCAATTTAAATCGAATTTACATCTGATCAGATCAAGATATACTCTTCACTTTGAAAGCCCACAATACAACTACTTATTACTTGTGAATCACCTTCGCATGATCTTGTTTTGGGATTTTCTGTTCTGAAGAAAAATTCCCAGTGTACCACAACTGGGATTCCGTACTCTTCAGTTAAATTTCTGCTAACACTTCTTTATTTGTTATGATCAAAAAGGGATGTTTATCTCAGTTACAGCAAATTATTTTAAAAAACACTACATATTTGCTAAAAAAAGATTTGATTACCCTCCAAGAAATTATTTGAAGTGTGGAAAAATATTTGAACATTTTCTTATATTTAAGGGTCGGACAAAACAGTGGGCTAAGTTGAAAGAATTTGCATTAGTCTTTCAAAAATGTTTTAAAATTATTAATTTTAGTATTTTTAGATTATTTTAACGTAGTAATATCAAAAAGAATTTTATTTAAAAAAAAATCATTTGAAACGTTTCTAAATAAAAATATTTAAAACATTAACTTCAACGATAGTCTTAATAATGTCACTCGGGCTCGAGTCAAGCTGAGTGCGTCAACTTAATGTGCTGGAAAATAGAGTTTGTCAGGTGGTCCGCCGATGATAGTGCAGAAAAAGTTGTTAAAGCTGATGAGGAGAGAGAATAAAAAAAATAGAGAAAGATACGAGGATCTGTCGTCGTTTTATTTTGGATTTCCTTTTTTTTTTTTTTGTAATGTACTTTAATGTAAGTTAAAAACAAAGCTTTAGTTTTTTTAATACAAGGACAGAGTTGGTATTAAAATTAGGGGAGGTTGTGACACGTAAACTAATATATTGGTACGCAATTTTTATTTTAAAATTTAAAGTGACAGAATTAATGTATTTTAATAGAAAATAAAAGATTTCTTTTATCACTTAAAATTTTAAAAGTTTAATAGTTGAAAAAACTTTATTCAAATGACACTAACAAACAGAGATGCATACAAGGGTGTATTATCTATTTGATATTGAGTTTTCAAGAGTATTTTAGAAATGTATTCATCCTGAAAATAATATCCAGTTTATGATTTTTTAGTGATTTCTAATCATTTTAATTAGAGGTGAGCATTTTCAGTTCGATTTGGTTTTTATCAAAAAAAAGTAACTAAACTGAATTTATTTTTTTTATAAAAAATAACCGAACCAAACCTAATAAAAACCGATCATTTTCGATTCGATTCGGTTTTTTATGATTAAAAAATTGGAAAAACCGGATTTGTTTTTTGAGCTTTCTAATGGGTCATCTGATCTGTTTTTTGATGGACTTAAAATTAATATTAAAAAAACTAATTTTCTTATAAGATCCCAAAATATTTTTAATTTTTTTGCCACTAATACAAATATTAATGGAAAATCATGCATAAGTATATTATTTTAAGAGGTATATTTCCCATTTCAAGCACCCCACAAGAACAAATTAAAACATTGAAGTCGGCAATTTTGTGGCCGGAGTTGCAGGGAGGATACAGGCAGCAGAGACAATGGATCAAGAAGCACAAATGAGACTCCAGGAGATCAAAGTAAGCTTTCTTTAAATAATTATTTGAATGGAAAATCATGCATAAATATATTAAGAATATCTGTAAATATAGAAAAGGATTTAACATCTTCATTCTCATATTAATGCAGGCCTTCACGATTCTTACCCATTGTTTTTTTTTGGACTGGCTTGTATTATAAGCTGTACATATAGAATGGGTTTGGTATTATAGTACATAATATTTTTAAAAAAATATACATTAAGATATCTTCATTCTCATCTAACTACTTGTATTATAAGATGTATTGTAGACCTAACAGAGATTCATACCATTGTCTAGCTAGTCTCAAAACCATACACACTGTTTTATTTTTCAATAAAAATCAAGTTTAAACACTGTTAGACCCTCCATCTTTTCTCTCTAGCTGATGAGCCCACTTCTTTGCCAAAAGCAGAGACTAACATAGTCAGGGTCCACACGTTATTTTTCAAAATGGAAAATGGTGGAACACAGCTTGCTGCTTTCCTTTAATAAAGTTGTACCTGCCATTTTCAGATGAGCTTTTTCAAAGTTTCAACACTGGGATGGGTCCACACGTGATGCAGAACCAGGTATGGAAACAAATGAAGAAGATATCACGGGAGCAAATGAAGAAGACATCACGGAATGATTCACCAATAACAGGATCCTGCATGAATGACCAAAATCACGCAGAATTACCACACATGAAGAATCCATGCATGTTCCTTTCCTTATATATCCTAGTTGACTTAGTATTGCTTTTATTGCTTTTATTGCTTTTATTTCCGTTATTAATTTGATTTGCAATGTAAGGGGCGTAAAGTCCTATTTTATGGGGATCTCCTAATATCCCTACTTTTCCTTTTATTGTTAAGCTTAGGGTCTGGTAGCTTATAAATGTAAGTGGCCAGCCACGTAGAGAACACTTTTGATTTTGATTTTGAATACAACTTCGAACAGAGACACTGTCCTGTTATTTCAACTCGTGGACTCGAGCTTTCTTAAGTAGGAACGGTGTTTTCTACTCTTTTCGTTTCCTTCTAAAGGCTTCCGCTACATCAATTGGTATCAGAACCCATCTAATTATTGATTAGATGGCGAATCCACCAAATGCACAGGAAAACCTTGGGGGAGAGGTACGTGAAAACAATGTCACTCAGGCTGAATTCAGAACTTTCCAACAGGAGACTCAACAAGCATTACAGGCAATTCAAGCCGCCCTTGCCAGGTTGGCAACTGGAAATATTCGACAGCATGAGGAGGAGAGGGGACGTGAGCATCACAGAGGAAGACCAAATCTTGTTCACGACCACCATCCAGTTCCACGTGGGCAGCTAGCCTACGAGGAAGACTTGAGTGAGGAAGAAGAGTATGCTGAACGCATATTGAGGCCCAACCGACAGGGATACCGTAATATGGGAGAACACGGGCATCAATCATTTCGTATGAAAATGGATCTCCCCACATTCAATGGACAACTTCAAATTGAGGGATTTCTCGACTGGTTGGCTGTAGTGGAGAGATTCTTCGACTACATGGAAATTCCAGAGGACAAGAAAGTGAAGCTGGTTGCATATCGATTGATGGGAGGAGCCTCAGCATGGTGGGAGCAATTACAGCTCACACGAATAAGGCAGAGAAAGGGGATGGTACAGTCCTGGTCTAAGATGAGGCGTCTATTAAGGTACCGATACTTGCCACCAGATTATGAACAGATTTTATTTCAACAATACCAGGATTGCAAGCAAGGGAGTCGATCAGTTCAGACCTACGTGGAAGAGTTCCACAGGTTATCTTCTCGAAATAACCTGTCGGAAACAGATGCCCAACAGGTAGCCAGATTTGTGGGAGGTCTGCGTTTGAATGTGCAGGACCGAGTGTCAATGCACACGGTATACTCATTGACAGAGGCCATTAATTTGGCTACAAAGGCAGAGACACAATTGGAAAGGGCTAGACCAACAGGCATGAATCGTTCACCAAATGAAGTAACACCAGCGTCAACCTACAGGGGGGAAGTTTCCCGTAACTCCACAAAATAACAACCCCAACATCACGAGAGGACCCAGCAACAGCAAGGCCCCCGTGACAAACACCCGCACAGTTCCTCCTGAAGCGCCTAGGAATCCCTATTCTAGACCAACTTCAGATAAATGTTACAGATGTGGGCAGCCGGGACATCGATCCAATCAATGTCCCAAGCGAGGAATCGTCAATCTAGTAGAACCAGGAGAGGACTCAGACTCGGAAACAGAAGTGGAAGGGAATGAAATTGATAATCCCTATGAGTATGGAGAGATTACTAGGGGAGACGAGGGAGAATTACTCTCGCAAACTCTAGTGATTAGAAGAATTCTTCTAACACCAAAGCAAAATGAACCAGCCCAGCGTCACAATATTTTTAGAACCCGATGTACTGTGAACCGCAAAGTTTGTGATCTCATTATTGATAATGGCAGTAGTGAAAACATCATTTCCAAGACTATGGTGTCCAAATTGGGGTTGAAGACCGAGAGACATCCATCACCTTATAAAATCGGGTGGATCAAACAGGGAGCCGAAACAAGGGTAGCTGAAACTTGCAGCCTTCAATTTTCAATCGGGAAGAACTACATGGATAAGATTACCTGCGACGTGGTTGAAATGGATGCCTGCCATATGATTTTTGGCAGACCTTGGCAGTATGACGTGGATGCCACTTATAAAGGAAGGGATAATGTGTATGTGTTCATGCATGGGGGATGTAAGGTAGTACTGGCACCATTAACAGGAGAGTTCTCTGCCGTGGAACCTAAGATACAGAAGAAGCCCATATTACTGATTGATGGGGATTCTTTCCTGACAGAAGCCACTAGAGCACACGAAGTCTTTGCAGTGGTGGTGGGTAATGGCGTTGAAACTGAGTCATTCAGCATACCAAAGCCCATACAGTCTCTCTTGACCGAATTCCAGGACATAATTCCCGAAGAGCTCCCAGATGGACTACCTCCTATGCGGGATATTCAGCACCAAATAGACTTTATTCCTGGAACCAGCCTTCCAAATCGTCCACATTACCGGATGAGTCCGAAGGAAGGGCTTATTTTACAAGAGCAGGTAGAGGAGCTGATCAAGAAGGGGTTGGTGCAAGAGAGTATGAGTCCTTGCGCGGTGCCAGCTCTATTGGTACCAAAGAAAGATGGTAGCTGGAGGATGTGTATCGACAGTCGAGCCATCAACAAGATCACCATTAAATATCGTTTCCCCATTCCACGGCTAGAGGACATGCTAGATATGCTAGCGGGTTCCCAGATTTTTTCGAAGATTGATCTAAGGAGTGGGTACCATCAAATAAGAATCAGACCTGGAGATGAGTGGAAAACCGCGTTCAAAACCAAGGAAGGGTTATATGAGTGGTTGGTAATGCCATTTGGGCTGTCTAATGCCCCAAGCACTTTCATGCGATTAATGAATCAAGTGCTCAAGCCTTTTACGGGAGATTTCGTCGTGGTGTACTTCGATGACATATTGATTTATAGCCGGAGTGAAACGGACCACATGGAGCACTTGCGGAAGGTATTTTCTGTTTTACAACAAAACAAATTATATGTTAATCTAACGAAGTGCAGATTTTCGACTAGCAGCCTATTATTCTTGGGGTTTATAGTGGGCGCTGATGGTATCAAAGTGGATAAGGAAAAGATTCGCGCTATTCAAGATTGGCCTACTCCAACCAATGTTGGGGAAGTTCGTAGTTTCCATGGGTTAGCAACATTCTACCGACGATTCGTCAAGGATTTTAGCCGCATCATGGCACCCATCACCGAGTGCATGAAAAAAGGAAAATTCCATTGGGGAGAAGAAGCCGAATACAGTTTTGCCATGATTAAGGAGAAACTGTCATCTGCTCCAGTGTTAGCGCTACCCGACTTTGATAAATTATTTGAGGTTGATTGTGATGCCTCCATCATTGGCATCGGGGCCGTTTTATCGCAAGAAGGGAGGCCTATTGCATTCTATAGTGAGAAACTCAGTGAAGCTCGCAGAAAGTGGTCCACCTATGAACTGGAGTTATATGCGGTATTTCGAGCCCTCAAGGTGTGGGAACACTACTTAGTACAAAGAGAATTCATATTGTTTAGTGACCATCAAGCACTAAAATTCATTAACAGCCAAAGTAATGTCAATCGGATGCATGCTCGTTGGGTCACCTTCATCCAAATGATTCACTTTCACCTTGAAACACAAATCGGGCCAATTGAACAAAGTGGCTGATGCACTCAGCCGCAAGGTATCCCTGCTCGTCACCATGAAGGCAGAAGTCATAGGCTTCGAATGTCTCAAAGAATTGTACGTGGCAGATGAAGATTTCGGTGACATCTGGGGTAAGTGTCAACAGGGGTTGTGTCACGACGGGATGCACATCCATGACGGGTTCCTATTTTGGGGTAATAAGTTATGCATTCCCAGGAGCTCTTTACGTGAGCAAATCGTGCATGAGCTGCATGGGGGAGGCTTAGGAGGACACCTGGGACGGGACAAGACTGTTGCCTTAGCCGAGGAACGTTATTACTGGCCACAACTGAAACGTGATATTGGCAACCATGTTCGAAGATGCTCAACCTGCCAAGCTGCCAAGGGACACACACAAAACACAGGCCTTTACATGCCACTACCTATACCCGCAGGACCTTGGGAAGACCTTTCAATGGATTTCATCCTTGGTCTTCCCCGAACACAACGGGGCGCTGACTCGGTGTTTGTAGTGGTGGATAGATATTCTAAGATGGCGCACTTCATCGCCTGCAAAAAAACGTCAGATGCCGTACATGTTGCAAATTTATTCTTTAAAGAGGTGGTTCGTCTTCATGGGGTCCCTAAGTCAATCACTTCGGATCGCGATACTAAATTTTTAAGTCATTTTTGGAGGACTTTATGGAGGAGATTTGACACAACTCTTAATTTCGATAGCACCCAGCCACCCCCTGGACGGATGGGCGGACGAAGTGGTGAATCGCACCCTAGGCAACTTAATACGCTGTCTCTCGGGAGAAAAACCAAAACAAAGTGGGACCTCACATTGGCTCAAGCTGAGTTTGCATACAATAGCATGCTCAACAGGTCCACTGGCAAGACACCTTTTCAAGTGGTCTACTGCCAACCACCAAGACATGCTTTAGATTTGGTCCCATTACCGAAGTTACCAGGGATGAGTATTGCAGCTGAGCATATGGCTGACAGGATTCAAGCAATTCAAGAAGAGGTGCGCAAGAACCTAGAGGCAGCCAACGCCAAGTATAAGGCATCTGCAGATCGGAAAAGACGGCCCAAATTGTTCCAAGCAGGGGATTTAGTGATGGTATATCTACGAAAGGGACGACTACCAGTGGGCACCTCTCACAAGCTCAGTGACAAGAAGTACGGTCCTTATCAAATTCTACATAAAATTAATGACAATGCGTATCGGGTGCAGCTCCCAGCAGACATGGCCATCTCACCTACATTCAACGTTGCTGACTTGTTTGAATATCATCCACCTGACGGGTCCACTTCCAGCGTACTCAACTCGGGGACGAGTTCTTTCGAAGAAGGGGAGACTGATGCAGAACCAGGTATGGAAACAAATGAAGAAGATATCACGGGAGCAAATGAAGAAGACATCACGGAATGATTCACCAATAACAGGATCCTGCATGAATGACCAAAATCACGCAGAATTACCACACATGAAGAATCCATGCATGTTCCTTTCCTTATATATCCTAGTTGACTTAGTATTGCTTTTATTGCTTTTATTGCTTTTATTTCCGTTATTAATTTGATTTGCAATGTAAGGGGCGTAAAGTCCTATTTTATGGGGATCTCCTAATATCCCTACTTTTCCTTTTATTGTTAAGCTTAGGGTCTGGTAGCTTATAAATGTAAGTGGCCAGCCACGTAGAGAACACTTTTGATTTTGATTTTGAATACAACTTCGAACAGAGACACTGTCCTGTTATTTCAACTCGTGGACTCGAGCTTTCTTAAGTAGGAACGGTGTTTTCTACTCTTTTCGTTTCCTTCTAAAGGCTTCCGCTACATCAACACGTTACTCACCAAGTTCAATAATTGGCTTCTCCTGCTTTTGTTGAAGCTTTTAATTATATGCAACTTCAGTAAAGTTTTTAATCCCAAAAAAAAAAAAAAATTAAAGGAGCTACGAACTATCAGTAAAGTTGTTGTCAAACAATTCAACTAT
The DNA here is from genome assembly GCA_029030765.1 of Salix suchowensis. NCBI lineage: Eukaryota > Viridiplantae > Streptophyta > Magnoliopsida > Malpighiales > Salicaceae > Salix > Salix suchowensis. The sequence continues at coordinate 13,913,807 of CM054998.1, read as the reverse complement.
TTTCCTTTCTACATCTCATCAGAATGAACTAGCTTAATCGATAGTACTTTCTCTGATCTCTTCTTCTTCTTCTGAATATATACTGCTTCAGCAAACCAGCACTTGAAGAACATCAATAGCTGAATCCAGGTATATTATCTTTTCTTCTTCCTATGTTATTATTGTTTGGATCTCTTAAGTGTAGAAATTTTATTGAGAAACTTTGGAGTTTGAATCATTTTCTGTAGTTCCCAAAACAAAATCAATTTGTCTTTCTCGGCTCTTATAACCTTGTTTCAACCTTCCCTTTTACAATTAATGTAACTTCCATTCAATATTTTGACCTTGATCGATCCATTTTGGCATCAAGTTGACAGATCTTTTTTTGTTTTTTTTCTACAGAGCCACTTGTCAAAATGCTTCGAAAGAATAATCCAGTTTTGCATCGTGATGACAAACCTTTCTGGAAACATGCTGAGAAGATGGATGATGGTCGCATGGGGTGTAAGTTTTGTGGGCATCTATTTGCCAAAGATACTGCCATTACGAGGATCAAATTCCATTTAGCAGGAGTTAAAGGCCGTGGTGTTAGAATTTGTGGACAAGTGCCTCAAGATGTCCAAGATGCAGCCCTAGCAGCTATTGATGGCCCTCCAGAGAAGAAACTTAAAACTGTAGCAGGCCCAAGCAATAACGAGGTCACTAATGCAATTTCAGCTGCAGCGCAACAACAGAGAAATGAAATGATGATGGCACACCAACTAGAAGATCTTTTGCTCGAAGACGATTGGATGGAGCCTCTGGAGAGAGATAGCTTTCATGAGAGGCCATCATTTAATCAAGCTGATGAGCCTCAAGGAGATCCATCCCAACCAACAAATGATCAACTCTGCTCTCCATCAGTAAACAATGATGTCATCATGAATGATGCACAACAACAGAACAATGAAATGGAGCCTCTGGAGAGAGGTAGCTTTCATGAGAGGCCATCATTTAATCAAGCTGATGAGCCTCAAGGAGATCCATCCCAACCAACAAATGATCAACTCTGCTCTCCATCAGTAAACAATGATGTCATCATGAATGATGCACAACAACAGAACAATGTAGACACGGCACAGCAACGAGAACCTATGTTCCCTGCAGAATATGAATGGGCAAATTATTTGATTGGAGGAGGGATTGAACTTGGGCGTTATACACCAGAGACTAGTCCAATAACTGAGCAGGCTAATCTAGAGACTGAGGTTGCACGAGATCGTTGTTCCCCTGAAGAGCTTCCACATGATACATTTCAGACTATACCGAGAACAGAGCTAGTGGTTCAAGTGTTGGAACAAAGCAACGTAGAGCTTGACAATTTTTTCTGTGGGTGCTGAAAGGACACAAGTGGAGGATATGCTGAACAATAGTGGAAGAGTAGCGCAGCCTGGTGCAGGAGCTAGCTCATCTGGAGGCCTTAGACACAACACAAGTGAGAATAGAGGAGTTCCTTTACTTACTGGCTCTACAAAGCTAGTGGGTCGAGCATTTGAAGAGAATAGGAAGGCGATATGGTCATGGTTGATAGATGATGAAGTCTCAACCATTGGCATTTACGGGATGGGGGGAGCCGGTAAAACTACAATGCTGAAACATATCTATAACGAGCTTCTACAAAGTCCAGATATTTATCGTCATGTTTACTGGGTGACCGTGTCTCGAAACTTCAGCATTCATAAATTGCAGAACACGATTGCAAAACATATACAATTGTCTTTTTCTAATGAAGTGGAGGAGCTGGGGCAGAGAGCTGCAGAATTGTCGCAAGAACTAATGAAGAAACAAAGATGGATTCTTGTTTTAGATGATTTGTGGAAATCTTTTGAGCTACACGAAGTGGGAATTCCTGAACCAGTGAAAGGTTGCAAGCTGATTATGACAACTCGATCAGAAGCGGTTTGTCGACAAATGAATAGCAAAAACAATGTCAAAGTGAATCCCCTTTCTAATGAAGAGGCTTGGACATTGTTCATGGAGGTACTTGGACATGAGATACCACTTTCTCCACAAGTGGAACAAGTTGCAAGAGATATCACAAGGGAGTGTGCTGGTTTGCCGCTGGGAATTAAAACAATTGCTGGAACCATGAAGGGGGTAGATGGCATGCACGAATGGAGCGATGCTTTGGAGGACCTTAAACAATCAAAAGTTCCGCAAGATAGAGTGGAAGAGGAGGTATTTCGGATATTGAGATTTAGTTATATCTACCTACGTGATATAGCTCTGCAGCAATGTTTCTTGTATTGTGGATTATTTCCTGAAGACTCTTTAATCCCTAGAGAGGATCTGATAGATTACTTGATTGATGAGGGAGTGGTAAAACGGCAGAAGAGTAGGGAGGCAGAAATTAACAAAGGCCACACAATGCTTGACAGACTTGAAAGAGCCTGCCTATTGGAAAGACTGGATGGTGGTAATTTTGTCAAGATGCATGACCTGATTAAGGACATGGCCATCCAAATAATGGAAGAGAACTCTCGAGCCATTGTTAAAGATGGTGCACAATTAAAAGAATTGCCGGATGCAGAGGAGTGGAGTGAGAAACTTAAGACGGTTTCTCTAATGCACAACCGAATTGAAAAGATTTGTTCCAGGCATTCACCGAGGTGTCCAAATCTGTCAAGTCTATTTCTATGTGATAATGAAGAGTTGCGATTCATTGCGGATTCATTTTTTCGAGCAACTGCATGGGCTCAAGGTCCTCGATCTGTCTAGAACAAATATTGATTCTTTGCCTGATTCTGTCTCTGATTTGGAGGGTCTCACTTCATTGTTACTCAAAGATTGTCGGAGGTTAAGTAGTGTACCTTCATTGAAAAAGCTCAGGGCACTGAAGAGGTTAGATCTCTCTTGTGCTCCACTTAAAAAGATTCCACATGGCATGGAATGTCTCTCCAACCTGAGGTATCTAAGAATGAATGGATGTGGTGAAAATAAGTTTCCCGGTGGGATATTACCTAAACTCTCTCGCCTGCAAGTCTTCGTACTAGAGGCATGGATTATTGATGATGGTACGAAATTACTTATATATGCTCCAGTAACAGTTGAAGGAAAGGAAGTAGGATGCTTGAGGAAATTGGAAAGTTTGGAATGCCATTTCAAAGATCAATCTAACTACTTGGAGTATCTCAAATTCGGGATGCGACCCAAACACTAAGAGCATATAAAATTGTGGTAGGACAGTTGAGGGAAGATCATGATCTACGATTGAGGTACAGGGGTAGTGGAAGTAAAATGGTTGTTTTGGGTAATTTGAATATCAATAGAGATGCAGATTTTCTAGTCATTTCCTCAATTTGAACAATTGATTTGTGCATGTATGGATGCAAGAAGTATAGGTGATGTTTTGCCATTAAAGTATAGTCTTAGTAGTTGCAATAGCATGGAGAGCTTGGTTTCATCTTCTTGGTTCTGCTCTGCTGCACTACCACAGCCATCTCCATCTTATAATGGTATATTTTCTGCTCTTAAATTGTTATCTTGTTATGGTTGTAAGAGTATGAAGAAGTTGTTCCCTTCTGTCTTGCTGCCAAACCTCGTAAACCTAGAAGAGATTGAAGTTGTTGATTGTGAGAAAATGGAGGAGATAATAGGAGGAACAAGTTCAGATGAAGAAGGGGCTATAGGTGAAGAAAGCAGCGAATTCAAACTACCAAAGTTAAAAAATCTGATACTGTGGAGATTACCGGAACTGAAAAGCATTTGTAGTGCAAAACTGATTTGCGATTCTCTCCGAGAAATTAAAGTGAGTAAATGCAATAGCATGGAAATCATGGTTCCATCTTCTTGGAGTGGCCTCGTAAACCTAGAAGAGATTGAAGTTTATGATTGTGAGAAAATGGAGGAGATAATAGGAGGAACAAGTTCAGATGAAGAAGGGGCTATGGGTAAAGAAAACAGCGAATTCAAACTACCAAAGTTAAGAAAACTGATCTTGTCAAATTTACCAGAGTTGAAAAGCATTTGTAGTGCAAAACTGATTTGCAATTCTCTCGAAAATATTGATGTATGTAAATGCAATAGCATTGAAATCTTGGTTCCATCTTCTTGGAGTTGTCTTCTAAACCTAGAAAAAATTACGGTTGGAAAATGCGAGAAAATGGAGGAGATAATAGGAGGAACAAGTTCAGATGAAAGAGTTATGGGTAAGGAAAGCATTAGCAGCGAATTCAAACTCCCGAAGTTAAGAGAACTGAACTTGGTAGATTTACCAGAACTGAAAAGCATTTGTAATGCAAAACTGTTATGCGATTCTCTGGAAGTAATTGCTGTACTGCACTGTGAGAAGCTGAAGAGGATGCCAATTTGTCTTCCGTTGCTTGAAAATGGCCAGCCATCTCCTCCCGCTTCTCTTAAAGTAATCGAGATATATCCAAAAGAATTGTGGGAGTCAACATTGGAGTGGGAGCATCCGAACGCCAAGGATGTGCTTCGTTCCTTTGTACAGTTTGAGGTACGATATGAGTCTGATGCAATATTTCTACAATTGGCCATCACTTACTGCTTCCTATTCTTATTAAGGAGACTGTGCTAGAAGCTGCCGTATTTAACCAGCTTAACATTTAAATTTTACCTCAAAGTACTTCTTGTCTATGACATTCCTTTTTATTATTGGATTTCATGCTTCTTTCTGTTTTCTAATTTTTGTTTTTTATTCTGTTTTAGGAAAGTACGAGCACGAGCGAGAGCCACATGGTTGTGAGACGAGTCCGTGTAAGTGATTTGTAACTACCCTAGAGAATTCAATTACATCTTCTCCTCTTCGACTAGAGTTAGTTACAACTAATTGAAATACAATCAATAACTGTGAAGTGCTTAAAACAGAAACTTCCTCTTCTTCTTCTTCTTCTTCTTCTTCGTAGCAACCAACTTGCAGGGTATTTCTTTGTTAGGAAAGTTGCCTGCAGAATCAATATGTAAGTCGTTTTCGTGTGCGTCTTTTAACTGAAGTCACAGGTCTATCAATCCGGAAAGTATGGATCACGTGGCATTTTTCATGTCTTTCTTTATCCTTGGTTTTACCTCGGATGGGTGCTTCCCCCAACGGATATGCAATCAGCCTCTATTGCCACAGGATTGTTTACATCTTTCAATCTTCTATGCTGATAATTCAACCTGTTCCACATGGATCAAAAATTCAGAGGAAATAATGTTTTTCATGTGTGTGTGTTCTTCATCTTTTTATCGAAATTTTATGGTATTGATGAAACCGTACAAAGAGAAACCAGGTTTCATTCTTGTTATTTCTGGAATTTTTGAGGCACCCTTGAAGCTAGCCCTTATTGATTTGTATAATTGAAATGATTGTCACATCAAGAATTACATTTGAGTGATGACTGGTGAGTGAAGGATGATGTAGTCTGAAAGTCATTCGAACTAATGATTGTCCAAGTAGTTCACTAGACTTTGTTTATTTCAGTATTGATTGGATCTCTTTATCATTCTTTCTAAGGCTATTTATTTTGCTCTTATCATCTCCACTGTACTCCACCAGGAGCAACAACTGGAACTGGACCTGAAATTGAGCTCATTTTTTAAGAAGATGGAGAAGAAATGAGGGCTGGCAGAGGTGGCGCTCCTACAAGTGATAGTGGGTCACCTTCCTCTAGGCTCATGAGGTTTGAAGGGAAGCTCATTTTTAACATGGATATGGAGTACCACACCACCCTTACTGCTACTATATCCTATTTGTGTTTAAACTGTATACATCAAGAGATATTGTTTATTGGAACAGTTACAGCCACTTCTTGGCTGAGCTTTTTCCATTGTTGCATTACAAAATCAAGTAGAAGAGACCAAGTTAACAGTGTCTTTGCTTTGTACGGTGGAAAATTCTCACCAAAATGTTGAGTGAAAGGTGCAACCACTGCACCTTCCTTTTCCTTCTTTTACTGCAGAGGAATCGGCAGAAAACATGGTTTCTTCTTTGTATTTTCCCCACCTGGTGTTCATAATGAAATTATATAATTGTTCATATAACAAATTATTCATAATTAACTAACTATACAAGAAAAACTTATACTTAATATAAACAAGTAGTCGGACTCTATTCCCCTATTAGTTGGTTGGGGATCGTAAGTTTAAGTGAGATGACAATGGAAGAATGTTGTGGACACCAAGAATATCCTTGGGATCCAATTTATTCAACACATCCGTGATGATGACATGGGTAAATCAAAAACAATTAAAAATTTTAATTTTCAATCAATCTAATATTAATGGATAAAATTAAAAACTTTAAAAAAATACATAAGTCAACCCACGTTAACTTTCTAAACTCATAATCCGGGTTATAAAATTAAGATAATCATACTGAGAACAAAAAAACCACGAAAGACCTTTTAAGGTCGAAGGAAGCCACACGTGCAATAACACTCCTCACGTGATGGCATGTTGTTGCTCGTGCTAACCATTCTCCTTATACTCCTTCAATTTCAAATCTACTCAAGTAGTAATTATTTTAGATCAATACAATTAAATTTTATTTCGCAAAATCAAGCATGAAGTGCATGCCATGATTTTTTCTTCACATCACTAAACCCTTATATATAAACAACAAAAATAAAACATCAATCTCAAATAAATAAAATTCAAAATAATCAAATAAGAAAATAAAGTTGAAAGATTAAAAAAGAGATAAATATTTTTCACTACCCAGTCCAATTTAATGTCTGTTTGGGAGTGTGGTTGAGATTACCTTTGAAATTATTTTTCATTCAGATATGCATTAAAATAGTTTTTTATTATTTTTTAAAAATTATTTTTGATATTAGCATATTAAAATGATCTAAAATCACCTAAATTAATTTAAATTAGAAAAATAAAAAATATTTTTGAAACACAGTTCCAAACAAGTCCATGGTCTCTAATGTCATAATAAAAGTTCAAGTATTTGTCCAATCTTCAAATTTAGTCTCCGGAACTTTAATATTTTTTAAATCAATATAATTTTATTTTATTTCAACAGACAAAGCATAAATAGAGCTCCAAAGTAAGGTAAGAGAAACAAATTAAAAGAAAAAAAAACCAAAGTGTAATTTGAAAAAAAAAGTCGAAGGAAAATAAATAATTATAAACAATAATACAATTCACATTGTTTTCTCTCTACTCCTATAACCTTTTTTTTTTTTAATTTCAATTGTAATGTGTTTGTGATAAAATAAAATATTGTAAAGATCTCATTCAATGAAACATAAAACTTCAAGGACCATTATATTACAACCTCTAAGTAAATTACCCATAAAAATATAAAACTTTCATTAATTATCTGAGAGATTAAGTTCCTATTAAAACTTGAAAGAAATTAACAGGAGCCAAAACTCAGCATATGAACTAGATTTATGAAACTTATTGTTGGTGCTGTTTGTAGTGGCGGAGGAGGTGGTGGTGGAGCTGAGTGGACGGTGTGTTTGAGGATCAATTCCACGGCTAAAGAGCTTTCTCTTGATATGAGTGTTCCAATAATTCTTTATCTCATTGTCGGTTCTTCCCCGGCAGACCTAGCAAAGCAATGAGAGACCACCTGAAAGATTTTCAACAAGTTACAAAAAAAAAAAAAAAAACTAGAACCAAATCAAACTCCTCATAACCAGTTGAGATTGAAAGATTTAAGTGTTTCTGGTGTTAATTAACCAGTGAACTGCACTTCAGTGCTTTATATATATACATGGATTTACAAGAGTAATTTAAGTATAACTGAAAGTGTTACAACTGATAAGAACTAATCTAGCGTTAACTGATAACACTAAGGAAGAGTTTAAGTTCCAGTAGGAGAGCATCAATCATCCACATCTGCACTTTCAATCCTTGAAGACTTCTTCATCAGCAGGACTCTTTTTATTATCACCTCTGTCATTATCCTTAACATTTCCCCGCAAAGCGGCGGGGGAGCTCCACCACTCGTCGCCTTGTCTCTAAGGAAGCATAACCGATCAGTCAGTGTGTCCTTTTTGTAAAGATATCTGCTGGTTGTAGAGAAGATGGGACATGTTGCAGGATTATGTCTCGGTTTGTTACCTTTTCTCTCACAAAATGGTAATCCACTTCAATGTGCTTCGATCTTGCATGAAAAATTGGATTAGAGGCCAGGGCTAATGCACTGATATTATCGCACCAAATAACAGGGGCCGAATCGAGTGTAATGTTCAGTTCACACAATAGCATTCGTAGCCAATATACCTCCGCTGTAACCAATGCCAAACACCGATATTCAGCTTCTGTACTTGACTTTGACACTATTGGTTGTTTCTTGGCAGACCAAGATATGAGATTGTGACCCACATATACACCATAACCACACGTTGATCTTCTATCGTCAGGATCACCGGCCCAATCAGAATCGCAATAAGCATTGACAACAAATGTTCCTTGTTTGTAGAGTAGACCAAAATCCAGTGTATTCTTTAGATATCGAAGCACTCGTTTGGCAGCAGTCCAATGAGTGGAAGTGGGAGTCTGCATATGTTGGCAGAGCTGGTTAACCGAATAAGCTATGTCTGGCCTGGTGAGGGTGACATATTGTAAAGCACCAACAGTTTGCCGATATTCAGACGGGTCTGGAAGTGGTTCCCCATCAAATTTTGACAGCTTGGTTCCTGAAACACATGGTGCTCGATATGGACGAATGCCAAGAAGTCGAACACGGTTCAACAAGTCAATGATATATCTTGTTTGTCGAAGGTGCAGACCAGCTGAGTTTCTCATGGCTTCAATTCCCAGGAAATAAGATAATTGCCCAAGATCCTTCATAGCAAACTCAAGCTGCAGATTAGAAATAACAGAAGCAATGAAACTTTGTGCATTTGCTGTTATAAGGATATCGTCCACATATACTAATAAAAAGGCATGAATTGAATTCTGAGTATATGTGAAGAGGGAAGGGTCCACTTGTGAGCTGTTAAAACCGAGAGATAGAAGAGCAGCAGACAATCGATTAAACCAAGCCCTAGGGGCTTGTTTCAAGCCATACAATGATTTGTTAAGCTTACACACAAACTGGGGGTGCACTGGATCTTCAAACCCCTTTGGTTGAGCCATATAAACCTCTTCTTCTAAGATTCCATGAAGAAAAGCATTAGACACATCTAGTTGACGAATATCCCAGTTAAATGAAACCGCAGTTGCGAGCACCATACGCACGGTAGAAGGTTTGATTACTGGACTGAAAGTTTCATGGAAATCAATCCCACTTCTCTGGAAATACCCAACAGCCACTAATCTTGCCTTATGTCTCTCAATACTGCCATCAGGTCTTCGTTTTAGTTTAAAAACCCATTTGCAAGGAACAACATTCTTACCAAGTGGACGAGAGCACAAAGACCATGTATTGTTTTCCATCAAGGCCTGAAATTCACTGGCCATTGCTGCACACCATTCAGGTCTAGTGGCAGCCTGAGCATAAGTATGGGGTTCTGAAATTATCACACTTGCATGTAAGGCTTGAAGAGGATGACGAGTGGTGTAGTGTAGGTGATAGTCAGGGAACAAGCGAGGAGCAGAGTGGCCAGTTTGGGATCGAGTAACCATACGAGAAGATGGCTGAGCAATGGGAATTTCAGCAATTGCAGAACAAGATGATGGTGGGTCGAGGGAGTTGTTGGGGATGGTGCCCTGAGATGAATTGGAGAGGGATTGAGGGATACTGTTATCAAATCCATCAATTGCCAATTGTGGAGGAGCAGGGGAGTCGAGATCAGTATAAGGTGCTATCAAATTTTCCTCAACAGTGGGAACCTGATTAGGGTTTTCAGAAGGGGGTACAAATATGCAATTAAATGATGGAGAAGGAAGAGGAAGTGATAGAGAGGTCGAAGTACTGCGGAGACAGCACGTAGCTAGCGAGTCGGTGAAGATGGATTGTTTGTGAGCTGGGAAGATTTCTTCGTCAAAGAGCACATTCCTTGAGATGTATACTCGTCGAGAGGATGGATCAAAGCACCTAAATCCTTTGTGATTGGAGCAGTAGCCAATGAAAATACAAGGTGTGCTACGGTATGACAATTTCTCAGAATTGTAAGGTCGAAGACATGGGAAACATTGACAACCGAACGTTCGAAAATAAGAATAGTCAGGTGACTGGAGATACAAACGTTCAAATGGTGAGGAATAATTAAGGACTTTAGTGGGCAATCGGTTAATGATAAAGATAGAAGTAAGGAAAGCATCAGGCCAAAAGGCCTTTGATAAACCAGATTGTGCAAGAAGGGTAAGTCCCATGTCCATAATATGGCGGTGTTTTCTTTCGGCGAGACCATTTTGTTGAGATGTATGGGGACATGAAAACCGATGAAAAATTCCACAAGTGATTAAAAATTGCTTAAAGAGTGTAGAACAGTATTCACCCCCATTATCACTTTGAAATTGTTTAATGGTGTAATTGAATTGTTTTTCTACCAAAAGCTTGAATTTAACGAATGTAGAGAAAACATCGGATTTATGAGAAAGCGGAAAAAGCCAACAAAAACGAGTGTAGTCATCAATAAAAATTACATAATACCGACAACCACTTAACGATGGGGTGATAGTAGACCAGACATCAGAATGAATTAATTCTAGAGGAAACTTTGATTCTCTTGATGAATCGGAAAACGGCAATTGTTTGGATTTGCCCAAATGACAAGCCACGCAACTACCCTGTGTTTTTATGGAATTAGAAACTGGTAAAGAAAAATTGGAAAGAACAAGACTTAATGTTTTGGCCGAAGGGTGTCCTAGGCGACAATGCCAAATGGAAGTAGAAGCTTTGACCCCGACAGTCATAGTAAGAGCTTGGAATTTTGAAGAAGAAAGTTGACGAAGGTTGATTGGGTACAATCCATTTTCACTTGGCCCCGTCAGAAGCGTGTCCCCTGTCAGCATGTCCTTCACAGAAAAATGAGTTCCAGTAAGTTCAAAGAGAACATTATTATCTTTGCAAAATTTGTTAATTGAAAGGAGTTGAGCCGAAGCTTGGGGACAGCAAACAACATCTTTCAATGTAAGCACAGAAGAATGAGTTATAATGGCAGCAGTACCAGTATGGGATATGTTCAAACCTGTCCCGTTACCTACACCCACAGATTCGTCACCCTCATAAGGCTGGGAGTTATCAAGGTTGGCAACATCAGAGGTGACATGAATATTGGCTCCACTGTCAGCATACCATTGATTTTGGTTGAGATAGGTTGTATTGGCCTCAGCAACCATGGCAGCTAATTCTGTTGGTGGGTGGCGTCCCTGGTAGGAGTAGTTCATCCTATTAAAACAGTCCAGTGCTTGATGGCCCTCACGTCTGCAGATTTGACATGGAGAACGAGAACGATTGGTAGTGGCTGGAGCATGCGTGGATGAGGAAGGCAAGTGAGGCAAAGGCTGCCTAAACTGGGAAGGAGCATGACTGGAGCTTTTACTAACACCAGTGAATCGAGGCTTGCTTTGACGATAGCCTGTTTTGGGAGCATTTTTATGCGAATAGAAAGCATAAGATCCCGTTTCTTGCTGAATATTGTGGCTGTGAAACTTCTGCATAAGATCGAAATTCAGCAACTCTGCATGAAAATCTGAGAAAGACATGGATTTTTCCTTAGCCATCAGCATGTATGTTGTCACAAAGGAGTGAAAGGATGAATTGAGACCATTAAGAACCGAGAGGATCAAATCTGAGTCCTCAATTGGTTTTCCCACAGCAGACAATTCATCTGCAAGGGCTTTGACAGCATCCAAAAACTCTTGGCATTGCATAGAACCTTGTTGTAGAGATTGTAGCTTACGTTTGATGAGGGAGATACGTGAAGTAGAGGGTGCAGCAAACCTTGCACCAAGAGCTTGCCAAGCAAGCCGAGAAGTCTCAAGACCATAAATGGTGGAAACCACCGCAGGAGACAGGGAAGAAATAATCCAGCCAAGAACAGTTTGATCTTTATACTGCCAAACAACATAACCAGGATTAACAATTCCTTGGTTCTTATGTTCAGTGCTGGTAAATTTAGGAGGACTTAAATCAGAACCATCAACTATTCCCATGAGGCCATAGCTGCGAAATAAAGGGAGTAGCTGAGCACTCCATGCAAGAAAATTAGTACCATCAAGTTTAATAGCAATAACTTGAGCTGGAAGATGAAAGGCAGCGGAAGAAGTAGAATCTGCAATGGTAGTCATTGGATCAATAGAAGCGTGAGCTGTAGTGTGCTCTGATACCATGAAAGATTTAAGTGTTTCTGGTGTTAATTAACCAGTGAACTGCACTTCAGTGCTTTATATATATACATGGATTTACAAGAGTAATTTAAGTATAACTGAAAGTGTTACAACTGATAAGAACTAATCTAGCGTTAACTGATAACACTAAGGAAGAGTTTAAGTTCCAGTAGGAGAGCATCAATCATCCACATCTGCACTTTCAATCCTTGAAGACTTCTTCATCAGCAGGACTCTTTTTATTATCACCTCTGTCATTATCCTTAACAGAGATCTTGTTCCAGTGGAAAGAGATATAGCTCTAAAAGCTCATCAAAAGTTGAATATTGGAAATTAAAATTAAATAAATAATTTTAGCTTTTCTTGGAAGAAATTAAGGAAAAGCAAAGCACTTGTTTCCAAGTAAGCTGTGAAGGTTGATGATAAGTTCATCTTCTTCGTCACTGAAGTTTCCCCTCTTGAGATCAGGCCTCAGGTAGTTTATCCACCTCAGTCTACAACTTTTGCCACATCTAAGCAAGCCTAAAAAAATTAATAAAACATTTAAAATTAATAAAAGATATGAAGCTAATTTATTTACATGCTTTTCTTGTGTGGTTAACTATATTAACAGCATGTTAACCACTTTGTAACTACCTAGAACTTCTCTTCTTAGTCTAGAATCAGTTACAGAGATAAAGCTAATTCTGTTACAATTAACTTCTTCACTTCTGTCATCACGTAGCTTCTTCTTCCCCTGCATGCAGTGTGTAACCAGTTATTAGCTTAGTTGTCAACAGATATGAGTCTGATGCAATATTTCTACAATTGGCCATCACTTACTGCTTCCTTTTTATTATTGGATTTCATGCTTCTTTCTTTTTTCTAATTTTTGTTTTTTATTTTTATTTAGGCAAGACCGAGGACGTACTACAAGCGTGGCAGACCCAAAGATATGCAGAACAAAGGTAAACAGTTTTCCAATTGCCTGCCTTGTGTTTGAGCAAAAACATGCATTACACATTTTAACAACTTGTAACTGATCTGTAACTACCCTAGAGAATTCAATTACATCTTCTCCTCTTAGACTAGAGTTAGTTACAATTAATTGAAATACAATCAATAACTGTGAAGTTCTTAAAACAGAAGCTTCTTCTTCTTCTTCTTCGTAGCAACCACCTTGCAGGGTATTTCTTTGTTAGGAAAGTTGCCTGCAGAAGGTGGTCAACTTTTGACAGATATGTAAGTCGTTTTCGTGTGCGTCTTTTAACTGAAGTCACAGGTCTATGAATCCAGAAAGTATCGAAATGTATCTGATTTTGATGCTAAAAAATCTCATATTTAACATGCCCGGATTGTTTCCATCTTTCAATCTTCTATTCTGATAATTTAACCTGTCCCGCATGGATCATAAATTATGTGGAAATAATGTTATTGCAGTTCTTTCAGATATTTGTTTTTCATGTGTGTATTGATGAAACCGTACATAGAGAAACCAGGTTTCATTCTTGTTATTTCTGGAATTTTGAGGCACCTAGCCATTATTGATTTGTCAAATCAAGAATTACATTTGAGTGATGACTGGTGAGTGAAGGATGATCCTGCCAAAGAAAACAAGACCTTGGCCCCTCTCCGAGAGGAAGGTGTTCTCATTCTAGGATCAGGATCTGCTGTACAACAACAAATTGATGTCCTTCAGACCCAGTTGTCACAGGCTCAGGCAGCAGACAGCAAACAAGCATATATGCAAAATGATGATGGTGGCATTTTTAAACATGACATACAAAGGTTAGCAGAAGTTTATTAGTTTCAACTTTTTGATTAGGAAATTGTCCTGTTTTAATTCAACTTGAGACACAATGTTGACCAATCATGTAGTCAAACCCTCCACTACCTAAGTTCAGAAAAATCACAAGATCCCATCAATAAAAACTCCAGCCAGATCACCTATCCTCACCATGAAATTTCAGAAAAACACATGATAAATTGTAGCTTCCTGATAAATTCTTTTGACTTCTCCAAAGAAAAACACATGATCTTCCAGTGGTGAAGTTGCGCATTCTTTTTAACGTTCTCTTCCAGTTGATCTCCCTCAGTATACCATTGATTCCCTTATTTCTTAAGCCTTTCTGCTTTATATGTGCTTCCTCTTTTCTGATCGAATCGACTCAGGACAGGTAGCTTCAGTTAAGTTTTTAATAAAAAAATAATATTAAATTAAATTAAAAGGAACTGTGAACTATGAACTACCAGTAAAGTTGTTGCTTCCTTCCTTCCTAGCAACTTCTTTCCACGTCTCATCAGAATGAACTAGCTAGTCTCCACTCTTCTCTGATCTCTTCTTCTTCTTCTTCTTCTTCTTCTTCTTCTTCTGAATATATACTGCTTCAGCAAACTAGCACTTGAAGAACATCAATAGCTGAAGACAGCCATCTCATTTCCTTTATCTTTTTGACATGGATAAGGTGGACCACACCTAGCCTTATTGCTACTATATCCTATTTATGATTTTACTGTACATCAAGAGATAATGTTTATTGGAACAGTTACAACCACTTCTTGGCTGAGCTTTTTTTTTCATTGTTGCATTACACACAGTTAACAGTGTCTTTGCTTTGTACGGTGGAAAATTCTCACCAAGAAGTTGAGTGAAAGGTGCAAAGGAATTGGCAGAAAACATGGTTTTTTTTGTCAAGAAAAAAATTGTGAGCAGTTGACATTTAACTCAAAAACAAAATGCTTTATTAATTAATTTTATACAACAATGCGATAATATCATAACTAAGAAGGCATGAAATATAGAAATTTCACAAAGAAATACTTCAACTAATTGAGATGAGGTTAAAGTTTCCTCCTCTTAAATTGGTCAAAATCAAGGCCCAGATAAGAATGATCCAAACCACGTAGCTCTAGGCTAGTACGAAGAAAATTGATTAAATCTACAATTGCAAATTATTCCACTTGAGTAACTGGGCTTGGGCTTTCCACTTCTCCATTGTAGTAAATGCTATGGAACCATAAAGGGGATGATCAAGGAAATGACTTACAGGTGAAGGTATCGCATTATCACTTTCAATGATGGTATCCCACTCTATTGCTTCCAATGAATCCAAATCCTCTATTACATGGATCACACATTGTTTCACATTAATGTCTTCGCTCCCCAAATTCACATACAATTCCAACTCTTCATGTCCACAATATTCTTCCATTGCCATCTCACTTAAACTTACGTATCTTGCCCAACTAAGAGGGCAATAGAGTCCCACTACTTGTGTAGCTTCAAACAATTGCATACCGTTGCTCTTTTTTCTTATAATAGCTTTGATGGTATGACTGCTACTAAAATACATCCTTGTACTTAAAGCACAAAACATCAACCCTTGGAATACTGGAGGTATATGAAATGATAATGAACATCCTTCTGCATGATATCTGAACCCATTTGGATACTTACCAGAATAGACACTCATAAGCAATCTGGCATCAAAGTTGTTAATACTATATCCATAACAATGATTGTAAGATGCCTGTGTATATTTACATTTCAAAGATTAGTGCTGACATTTTAAACAATAATCAATATATATATGAATGTGCATTAATTCTATATAGCATGTGCTAATTGTGTGTTTATTTGTGTGCAAGAGAGAATGAAATTGTACCTGAACAAGACTCTTATTATTATTTGATAAATCGCAGGCGGTATCAGAAGATATAATCCAGCCATGATTACTTGGACACCTATGTAGAGATAGATTTGAATTATTTTTTGATTGGATTGGCAGCCTTACTCTCTCCATTGATTTGCAGCCGATTGCATCTAAGAGTTTTAAATTTGAGGGAAGCTCTGAGATTGATACAAGATTCCTGCAATGCGAAACTCTCAAAAGCTGAAGCTTAGGAAGGACGCTGATGCTTGAAGGCAGAGTGAAGAAATTGTTTCCTGATAGATTCAATTCCTCGAGAGAAAACAAACCACCAAGATCAACACAATTACTAGTGCGTTCAGACAAACCATAATAAGCAAGTCTTAGTTTTCTCAATAATCTCCAACTAGTGAAACAAGTTGGCAGCATAACTTTCCAATCTAAAACACTTGCTGAAATCCATGATGAAATTGGTGAAGGCCAAGATGTAGATGATGATGCGTCCGCATTGAACTTGTATCCGCACATTGACAACTTCCTTAGATACTTTAAATGTTCAATTGAAGCGAGTAATTGCTCGTTGTTAATGCCATCTACTAGCAGCTCGGTAAAGGATTCCATACCACCCATGTGCTTCGGCAACTTCTCAAGTTGTGAACACTCAGAAATATTCAAAATCTCAAGAGACTTTGCATCGCAAATGCTTTGGGGAAGAGTCTTTAGCCTCCGACATCCTTTTAGATTTAAGAAAATGAGGCTCTTTAAATGTCCAACAGATTCATGCACCTCAACTAAACTAAAACAACCTTCCAACAGGAGTTTCTCTAGACTTGAACTGTGCAAGTTTGGTGTTTTAACAAGATTCTTTGAATAACTGAGATTAAGGATTTTTAGTTTGTTGAGAATCTGTAAGAGCAGTAAGGCAAATAACAAAAAAAATATCATTAAAGCTTATAACTTATGATTAGAAATTACATCAATGAAATTTTTTGGAGGATTGTAGTATGTTACGCACCTTTTTCTCCTTCCATAATTCTTTGATGTTACTATACTGCATCTCAAGAACAACTAAGTTGTCCACCATCAAATCAGATGGAAAAGATTTCAAAGGACATTCAAGCCAACAAATCCATATCAACTCTTCTGAAAGCAGTTTGAAGGGCCCAGAGAGATGTACTCCATTGATTTGGAGTAACTTCAAGAATCTCATCTTTGTGAATGATCCCGTGCTCATAAATTTATTTTTGGATGCTCTCACATCCACCAATAAACCCTCTAAAACTTTTGTTCCCTGAAAATCAAACAAAATTCAATAGAGTTTCAAAGTAATTATATGTAAGAAGTTTAAAGCAAAGATATACGTGCATGATTGTGTTTTTGTGTATGCTTATAGTTATTACCATTTGCTTGCTGAGTACATTCCATGCATCCTCATGTTGCCAAATTCGGCTGCGTTTTCCAGGGTGGTCAGGTGACTCTTTGTGAATGATCTCCCTTCCCATATCTCGTAATAGATTATGCATGCTTATCTCTCCAGAAGCATTAATGTTAATCAGAGACCTTTCCCTAAGAGTTCCCAAATCATCTTCTGGATTGTAACCGCATCGAGCTTCAAGTACATGTGATACATATTCTTTATTTCTACCAATAAAAAAGCATGCAAGATCAAGAAATGTTTTTTGTAGTATGTGGTCATCCAGTTTGTCAAAACATATTCTAAGTTTTTCCTGAATATCATGGTTTGGAATGATTCTCAATTTGTCGACCACACATTTCCATCTAGATTTGTTTTTCGCAAACAAACTAGAGCCTAAAACCTCAAGGGCTAAAGGAATCCCTCCACAATAATCAACTACATCATTCGAAAGCTCAACATAATCTTTTGATGGCTTATTGTCCCTGAAGGCATGCCAACTGAAAAGCTGAAGGGATGCATCTGGTTTCAATTCTTCAACCTTAAATTTTTGATCCACTTTAAGAAGCAAGCGTTCATCTTTGGTTGTAATTATCACTCTACTTCCCGGACCAAACCAGCTTCGCTCTCCCACCAAAGCATTTAGTTGGCACTGCTGAGTCACATCATCAACAACAACAATAACTCTTTTATGACAAAGTCGTTCTTTGATCAGAACCATTCCTCTATCAGCATTATTGATAGTGGCAACATTTTGTTTCAAGATATCATGAAGAAGTTGTTCTTGTAAAAGAGCAAGCCCATTCGGTTGTTCTAATGTTTCATTGATATTCGAGAGAAAACAGCTACCCTCGAATCCATAACAGAGTTGATTAAAAAAAACTTTTGCTATCGTCGTCTTTCCTATTCCTGGCATCCCATGTATTCCCACCATGCAAACCTCATTTGTTGCCGTACTTAGGAAGTCACTAATAGTTTGGACAAG
The DNA here is from genome assembly GCA_029030765.1 of Salix suchowensis. Classification (NCBI taxonomy): domain Eukaryota; kingdom Viridiplantae; phylum Streptophyta; class Magnoliopsida; order Malpighiales; family Salicaceae; genus Salix; species Salix suchowensis. The sequence continues at coordinate 13,895,584 of CM054998.1, read as the reverse complement.
GCGATCAATACCTACCAGGTTAGGAGCAACATTTATGTACCTGGGATCCAATTTGTTCAACACATCCTTGATGATGGCTTGCATTAATTTTGATTCGTGCCTGCTCATCGACAAAAGCAAGAGCTTAATAGAGAGACAATTAAGTATATATGCTATTTTTTTATTGTATCACATGGTAAAATTACTCTAAAGTACGTACAATCACTCCATAAAGTGAATCTTAGAGAAATAAAAAGGCATACCGATTTTCCATATAATTGAGATTCCATCCAGAGAGATTTCCGGCTTCCTCAAGAGCTTTTCTCCACTCCTTCACCTTCTCTTTAAAACATTCTTCATGCTTATCAAATGCTTTTGCAAAACTGCCAGTCTGCTTTCTCACATCTGAAGGATCAATGTCATAGAATATAGGAAGAACAATCTGGCCAGTTTTCCTATTTTTGCACTCAAGAATCTCTACAAGTTCATTAAGACACCATCTTGTCGAAGCATATCCTTTTGAGAAGATCACTATGGATATCTTCGATTCTTGAATTGCCTTGAGGAGATGTTTGGAGATTTCTTCACCTCTAGGAAGTTCATTTTCATCTAGAAAAGTGTGGACTCCTGCTTGAACTAAGGCAGTATATAGATGACCTGTAAAACTCTTGCGATTATCTTCTCCTCTAAAACTCAGAAATACATCGTAGGCCCCCTTTGGTCTAGAGCGAGACGACTGTGGCTCTGTCATGAAAGCTACAGAAACTCTTGTCAATTCATAAACAAAGGGGTTGATAATATTTGTCAATGTTGAACACTTCCATTATTTAGCAATGAGAAATAAAGAAAAAGTGGAAGTGATCTGAGCAAATAATAAAACTCAAAATAATCTATAAATAGAGTTGTAAACAGAAATATAGAGAAGAGTTAATTAAAAAATATATATTAAAAAAAAACTCGTAATAAAAAAAACATTATTTCCCCCTCTTTTCTTCAACTTCATAGCAACCGAGCACGAGATATCTCTACCTTACCTGATTTTACCAAAACTGATATACCAAGGAATTTTTATTATTATTATGCTCTCAGTACGAGAGATCTCTGCCTTACCTGTGGAGATAAAACTGACAGGCTTGCTGAGGTCAGCTTTTCTTCTCTTTCGCGAGGATGAATCGTCTTCTTCATCTTTGGATTGCTTGCGTTTTTCTTTCTGCATCTCTAAAATAGATACTCGAAGACCTACAAGGAACTCAATAAACTGGTCAATCATCATCTATCTGAACGTAAAACTTCCAAGTTTTGAGTAAAGACAAGAAATTAAAACATGAAAGAGCGTAAAACCCAATGGAACAACTGTTTTCTTTGGCAATCGTGCTAGTGTAATATTGCTGCCCTGCAACAATTAATATTGCTGAAAATATGGAACGAAAAAAGACTGCAAGCAGTAGAAACAACGTCAAAGGTTACCTCTGTATGGTGTTTATGAGGTGGTCGGATTCCAGCTACTCGGTGACGTTAATGATCAAATTGCAGCAATCGGAAAGGCTAGATGTAGAGTAAAGTCATGAGGACTGAAGGTTAGTGGAGGCAATATTATTTCAGAGAAAGAATACGCTCTCTTGCAACTTACTAGCAATGCAAAGGAAAGGGAGCAAGGAAATTTATAGCTTGTTGTGGACTGCATGTTGTTGCTGGTGGCCGTGTTTGAAAATTAAAAGCATTGGTCACCATCCAAGCTAGCTAACCATCTCAACGTGTTTGATTTTAAACCATACCTTCTTCCTCCGGGAGTGTTTTTTTTTACGTTGAAAAAAATATGGTGCCACCCGTGACGGAGTGCGGGGCATTGGCTAGTATGTATATATATATATATAAAGAGAGTACAAACTATAAATTAATAAATGTCATATTAGTCTCTCAATTATCACATGATTCTTAACTAGATCCACAAACAAAAAATACTCCCAATTAGATCCCACATCTATCAAATTAGCAATATGATCATTAAGTTTATGACAGAGAAAAAGGTTGCTTGAAAAAGGAATATTAGTGTTTTCACCAAATGAATGAACATAGAATTTTCCCGTATTCAGCGGTATTTCAGTTCCTTTTAATATTTAATTTATTATAATTTATTATTTAATACATTAAATAAAAAAAATATTATTTAATATATTTTTAAATAAAAAATACTTTAAAAACAATATCAATCATACTTGAAAAAAAAAGACACTTAGAAATGGACTTGCGGTCAACTGAGAAAATTAGCAACCTTATTCTCTACGCTTTCTAGAAAGTCAAACCACTCCACCCAGTTTGTAAGTGAAGTTTATAAGTGGAGGTGCTATAATCACATACTTTTTTATTTACATTTCTAATAGAAATTTATAGATTTGAAATCACATAAGAAAATGTTAATAAAGGAAAAACGAGAAAAAAATTTATTTATAAAACTTAATCATTTCCTTCTCCACACCTCAAATAGGATGCGAGTTGAATTGTCATCCCACATAAATTTGGTTAGCAAAATCACCACGCGTATAAACAGAGATCCTTCTCTACACACAAAAATCTACGCGCATCACAAAAATCTCTTGCAGCCAAATTTATATTTTTGCATAAATTTATATTCAGACAATTTCCGAGAGAGAAAATTTATAGCCACAACATCGTGTGTGGCATGATTTGGCAGCATCGCACTGAAATGGCATGATTTTCCACACGGCAAAATATTCAATAGGCCACTGATTTGAGGGATGAAGACCAGGAGAATGATCCCGAGATCACAGCAGATCACAGCATCCCGTGATTGCAGCAGAGAGGAAGGCTGTGTTAATTATGTGATTTGAATTTGTAATTTAAATACAGAGACGTTACACTTGTATCTGCTATATATAGAACAGTATGTACATACAATTGGATCAATCAATCAGAGCATAATAAAGCAATTGTTTCTGAAATTCTATACCACCAAACTCCAATATTCTTTAGAGCAAAATAAATTCTCCATGAGCATGCTCTAATTATCATAGTGTCCATCAAACTTTGGAGTTGCAGGGTGCAAAAAGCTACTTTCAATTGTCATGATGCCATTGTTGAACGGTGAAATTAGCTTCACTTAAGCCTTGTGAGGAGGCTTTGATACTAGATGTTGTGAACCTCATTTGACCACTCACGAAATAAATGTAAAATCAAATTAGCTTGGGAAAATCTCATTTGTAAATAGCTCAAATTAAGTGACGTTTTGCAATCCTAACAATGTGGTATACGAATAAGTCAGAATGAAAACAAATAACGTATTCCTACATATAGGATTTATTAACAACAACTAAAACAAACTTACAACTCAACCCTACAACTAGGAAATCTTGACAACTTCAACGTTGTGCCTGTGCAAATTTTCCATACAAGAACATGGTAAGGCACTATTTTTTATACAGGAGTTATAATCCTAATAAAATATAACAAGTGTAATTCAAATGATAAACTTTAAAGGTCTGATTTGTTATAAATTAATGTTTTTTTTTTAATAATTTGATATAAAAACATAAAATCGTCTTGCAGCTAATGTTTCATTACCTTCTACGCGCATCAGAAAAATCTCTTGCAGCCAAATTTATATTTTTGCATAAATTTCCGAGCAAGAAAATTTATAGATTTTGGCAGCATCGCATTCAAATATGAAATGGCATGATTTTCCACACGGCAAAATATTCAATTGACTGCCTTCTCTCGGACGTGCTCTGTTTGGTTTGCGGGTCTCGTCCGATACCCTCAAAATCAAAAGGTATTGACTTCAACAGGCAACTATGGGTGTGAACAAGACGACTTTGACTCGCCGTCAATTAATTGAATCTAAATATCAAGATTTTATGTTCTTATATCAAATTATTAATTTAAAAAAATATTACTTTGTTATTTTTTAAGTAAATATATTTTTAAAATCCATCCAAATAAAAATAAAATATAATATCAAATCGATTAAATATCATTAACAAGTCAGACCTTTAAAGTTTAAGATTTGAATTACACTAGTTATATTTTATTAGGATTATAACTCTGGTATAAAAACTAGTGACTTACTGTTAAGATGAAAGGGTTGAATTACAGGCCAAGCATTAATACAAACACCTGGCAGTCATAACCAATTCTGTTAGTATTGGTTAGCTACCCTCAACCCATGGAATCCTGCACTGTCACCTTTCTGTTATGTACCACAAAAACTAATTTCCGTTATGTACTGAACCAATGAGCTGCTGCTCATTGCTCTATATAATGTAATCAAGCTCTCATCTGCAACATTAAGTAGAACGTAAATACAAAGAAGAAGAAGAAGAAAAGTTTATTTTCATACCTGTATCTTTATTACAAACTTGGTATCAGAGCTAGTGACTAACGTCAATGGCATCCTCACCAGAAAAGATTCCTCAAAATGAGAACTCAATTATCAATACACAAACAGCCCATCCAACCTCTGCTTCAACACCAAACAATTCCATGTTTCAAAATCTGTCTCCCCTCACAATCAAATTAGACAGAGCAGATTATTCTTTCTGGCGTTCCCAAGTAATCCCAGCTCTTCGTGCACATGACCTTGAAGGTTATGTCCTTGGCACTGAAATTTGCCCTTCACGGTTCACAAATCACAGCTCCAGTGATGTCTCATCCAAACAAGTTAACTCTGCCTTTACTCTTTGGATCCGAATGGACCAAGCTATTATGAGCTGGCTACTTAATTCCATCTCTGAATCTATTTTTGGTCACATAGTTAGGTGCAACACATCTCGTGAAGTTTGGCACACCCTTGAAAACCTTTTCACTACCCACTCTAAAGCTCGTACTCTTCAGATGCGTTTCCAACTTCAGTCTCTCAAGAAAGGCAACCTTTCCATTCATGACTACATGTTAAAAATGAGATCCCTTTCTGAAACACTAGCCTCTGCTGGACAACTCATTTCAGATGATGAACTCACACTATACATTCTTGGAGGTCATGGTCATGACTATGACTCAGTGGTGGTTAATCTCACCTCTCGTCATGATCAGGTCACTCTTTAAGAGGTCCAATATATGCTTCAAAGTCAGGAGATGAGGCTTGAACAACTCAATCTCTCCACTCCATCTGACACCTACACACCAAATGCAAATCTAGCCACACATCTTCGCAAATCTCTCAACCTGCAAGGTTTCAATAACAATTTTTCAAACACATCAAGCCGTAATTTTGCAAATGAAAGGGGTCGTGGCAGGGGAAAATGGGGCAGAGGCAATCGTCCTCACTGCCAACTTTGCAATGGACCCGGGCATATAGCTCTCAAATGCTATCATCGCTTTGACATCTCTTTCCAAGGATAACATTCCAGCAATCCTCAGCACTCCAATAATCCATTCTCGGGTCAGCCACAACTCAAAAACAATCATCAAGCTTACTTTTCCACATCAAATGCTACTAATCCAGACAATGCATGGTACTTACACAGTGGAGCTACAAACCACATCACTGCAGACCTTGCCAACATGCACCACAAATTAGAGTACAAAGATAACACCCACTTACTCATTGGTAATGGACAACCTCTTCCCATCACTCATTTAGGTTTCAAGTTTCTTCACAACCTTAATACTCAGTTTTCTCTAGTCCCGCATGACATTCTTTGTGTTCCTCAAATTGCTAAAAACCTTTTGTCTATTGCTAAACTAACACATGACAATCCTGTATTTGTTGAGTTTCATAATACCTATTGCATTGTGAAGGATCAAATTATGAGGAAGGAGCTGCTTCGGGGTGTACTCCATGAAGGCTTGTATCAGCTTCAGATAAACCAACATCCTGCGACATTCAAAAGTTTTAATCCCCAGTTCAATTCAGTTTCAAATAGACCAGCAAAGTCAGTTTATTTCTAGTCATCTCTCCAGTCTTTATTTGCTAAGTCCTCTCAATTTTCTAAGCCTAATTTATGGCATATAAGGCTTGGTCATCCAAGTATTAATGTAATGAAACACATGCTAAGTCATGAAAAATTTCTTCCAACAATCAGTCCTACATTCTGTGATGCTTGTCATATAGGTAAATCAAAGCATAAACACTATAGTTCATCACTGACAACCACTCACAAACCCCTTGAACTAATTCATTCAGATGTATGGGGTCCCTCTCCTACACTTTCAAAAGATGGTTATCGCTACTATGATCAATTTGTGGATGATTTCAATAATTTGACCTGGATTTTTCCCTTAAAACTGAAATTTGAAGTCAAAGAAACCTTCATCAAGTTTTAAAAATTGGTTGAAAGAAAATTTGACAGCAAGATTAAAACACTTCAATCAGATTGGGGGGGTGAATATCGCAGTCTTGCACCCACCTTGGCCTCTGCAGGAATTCACTTCAGACATCCATGCCCTCATACTCACCCTCAAAATGGAAAATCTGAAAGAAAACACAGACATATAATAGAAATGGGACTCACCTTACTTACTCAAGCAAGCATGCCACTTCAATTCTGGTGGGAGGCTTTTAGTACGTCCACCTTTTTGATCAATCATCTCTCAACACCTACTCTCAATCACCAATCACCCATTAATATGTTCATATTAAGCCAAATCTCAATTTTTTGAAAGTCTTCGGGTGTAGCTGCTTTCCTCATCTCCGGGACTACAATCAACACAAATTAGATTTTAGGTCCACAAAATATGTCTTCATTGGATACAGTCCAAAATTGCAAGGGTTATCAATGTCTACATCCTTCGGGAAGAGTTTATATAGCACAGAGTGTCACTTTCAATGAATCTGAATTTCCCTTTGCTGCTGGTTTTCCAAATCCCACTAGTCCAAATTGTGTTTCTCAATCCAACACCTCTCCCATTAATTACAGCCATTGGCTTCCCTTTTTGTCTAACATTTTGCAAGATAACACACATGATTCATCTGCAGCTGATACTATGCCCTCACAAGTCAATCCTTGAGCAATTTATCAACCTTCCTCCTCTGATTCATCATCACCTGTAAGTCTTCAATCTCCATCATCCCCTGCAAGTCATTCCTCACAAAGTTCATTCATATCTCCCCAGATCAGCCCACTACATCCTAACTAAGAAGGCATGAAATATAGAAATTTCACAAAGAAATATGTTAAAGTTTCCTCCTCTTAACTGGGGCCCAAATGTGATATATAATGATCCAAAGTTCCACGTAGCTCTAGGCTAGTACTAAGAAAATGGATAAATCTACATTATTAAAATCTTCTTCCTGATTAATTTGGCTTTCTAGTTCTCAATTGTATTAAATGATATGGAACCATAGAGGGGATGATAAAGCAGATGACTTGTTGGTGAAGGTATCACATTATCACTTTCAATGTCGGGATCCCACTCTATTGCTTCCAATGAATCCAAATCCACTATTACATGGATCGCACAATGTTTCACATTAATGTCTTCGCCCCCCAAATTCACATACAATTCCAACTCTTCGTTTCCACAACATTCTTCCATTGCCATCTCACTTAAACTTATGTATCTTGTCCAACTAAGAGGGCAATAGAGTCCCACTACTTGTGTAGCTTCAAACAATTACATACCGTTGCTCTTTTTTCTTATAATAGCTTTGATGGTATGACTACTACTAAAAAACATCCTTGTACTTGAAACCCAAAAAACCAACCCTTGGAATACTGGAGGTATATGAAATGATAATGAACATCCTTCTGTACGATAGCTTAACCCATTTGGATACTTACGAAAATGGAGACTCATAAGCAATCTGGCATCGTAGTCGGCAATATGATATCCATAACAATGATTGTAATATACTTGTGTATATTTACATTTCAAAGATCAGTGCTGAATTTTTAAACAATAATTAATATATATGAATATGCATTAATTCTATATAGCATGTGCCAAATGTGTGTTTATTTGTGGTCAAGAGAGAATGAAATTGTACCTCAACAAGACTCTTATTATTATTTGATAAATCCCAGGCAGTATCAGAAGATATAATCCAGCCATGATCACTTGGACACCTATGTAGAGACAGATTTGAATTATTTTTTGATTGGATTGGCAGTCTTACTCCCTCCATTGATTTGCAGTCGGTTGCATCTAAGAGTTTTAAATTTGAGGGAAGCTCTGAGATGGATACAAGATTCTGCAATGTGAAACTCTCAAAACCTGAAGCTTAGGAAGGACGCTGATGCTTGAAGGCAGACTGAAGAAATTGTTTCCTGATAGATTCAATTCCTCAAGAGCAATCAAACCACCAAGATCAACACAATTTGTTGCGCGTTCAGACAAACCATAATAAGCAAGTCTTAGTTTTCTCAATAATCTCCAACTAGTGAAACAAGGTGGCCGCAAAGCTTTCCAATCTAAAACACTTGCTGAAATCCATGATGAAATTAGTGAGGGCCAAGATGTAAATGATGGTGCGTCCACATTGAAATTGTATCCGCACATTGACAACTTCCTTAGATACTTTAAATATTCAATTGAAGCAAGAAATTGCTCATTGTTAATTCCATCTGCTAGCAGCTGGGTAAAGGATTCCATACGACCCATGTGCTCTGGCAACTTCTCAAGTTGTGAACACTCAGAAATAATCAAAGTCTCAATAGACTTTATATCACAAATGCTTTGGGGAAGAGCCTTTAGCCTCTGACATCCCTTTAGATTTAAAAAAAATGAGGCTCTTTAAATGTCCAGCAGATTGATGCACCTCGACTAGACTCAAGCAACCTTCCAATAGGAGTTTCTCTAGACTTGTATTGTGCAAATTTGGTGTTTTAACAAGATTCTTTGAGTAACTGAGATTAAGGATTTTTAGTTTGTTGAGAATCTGTAAGAGTAGTAAGGAAAAAAATGAAAAAGTAATCATCAAAGTTTGCAACTTATGAGTATAAATTACATGAAGAACAAAATTTTTAGGAATGTAGTATTGTTTGTACCTTTTTCTCCTTCCATAATTCTTTGATGTTACTATACTGCATCTCAAGAACAACTAGCTTTTCCAGCATCGAATCAGATGGAAAAGATTTCAAAGGACATTGAAGCCAACAAATCCATATCAACTCTTCTGAAAGCAGTTTGAAGGGTCCAGAGAGATGTACTCCATTGATATGGAGTAACTTCAAGCATCTCATCTTTGTGAATGATCCTGTGCTTAGTAATTTATTTTTTGATGCTCTCACATCCAACGCTAAACCCTCCACAACTTCTGTTCCCTGAAAATCAAACAAAATTCAATAGAGTCTCAACATAATTATATGCAAGAAGTTAAAAAAAAGGATATCCGTGCATGATTGTGCTTTTGTGTATGCATTTAGTTATTACCATCTGCTTGCTGAGTACATTCCATGCATCCTCACTTTGCCAAATTCGGCTATGTTTTCCAGGGTGGTCAGGTGATTCTTTGTAAATGATCTCCCTTCCCATATCTCGTAATAGATTATGCATGCTTATCTCTCTAAAAGCATTAACTTTAATCAGAGACCTTTCAGCAAGAGTTCCCAAATCATCTTCTGGATTGTAACCATATCGAGCTTCAAGTACATGTGATACATACTCTTTTTTCTTCAACCTCATAACAACCGATCAGGATGGAATGTCACGATCCGATTTTACCATAACTGATATACCAAAGAATTTTTATTGTTATTATGCTCTCAGCATGAGATATCTCTACCTACATACCTGTGGAGATAAAAGCGACGAGCTTTGCTTGAGGTCGCCTTTTTCTTCTCTTTCGCGAGGATGAATCGTCTTTGGATTGCTTGCATTTTTCTGTCTTCATTTCGAAAATAGAATGATAAACTGGTCAATCATCATCTATGTGAACGTAAAGCTTTCAAGATATGAGTGAAGACATATTAGGGAATGTATTCTTATATAGGAAATATTGATGTATAGATTTATCTTGTGTAATAGGGTACACCATAACACATGTACAAATACCCTACTTATATAAATACAAGAGGAGTAGCTGTATTAGGTATTATGCTCAAATACATTACAATCAAATACCTGTTTCACTTGGTATTAGAGCCTAATCGGTTCCTCTCCTCTTGAGTTGTCTGTTCCTTTCTCCTTGCGCTGTCTGTCTTCTTCCTTTTTGGGCTGCTCTGTTTCATCTCTGTTTCGTCCTTCTCTACTGCAAACGTGAGCATATTTGGTTACTTTATTATGTCTCAATCAAACAACGTCAATACTGGAATCAATACCAGTCCCTCTTCTCCAAAGTCTACTGCAATACCAGACGCAGCTATCTCTTCCTCTATTGCATCTGCTGCTCTTGTTCCTCTCTCCAATACACAGCAGGTTATCAATCTTAAACTTACCAACAACAACTATTTGTTTTGGCGTATGCAGATGAAACCATATCTAATTGTTCAAGGAGTGTTTTCTTTCGTGGATGGCTCCACACAATGTCCCTCTCCTTATGCCTCGGACAGCTCTTGCTCCTTGCTGTCAGCCTGGAAACAACAAGATCAATTAATTCTAAGTGCGTTGTTGTCTTCTCTCTCGGTTGAAGTCCTTTATCTTGTGGTTGATTGTCCCACTTCTGCTAGTGTGTGGAGCACACTTGAACGTGCTCTTGCTTCCCCATCCAATTCGAGAATTATGCAATTACATGGCTCTCTCCAGGACTTGCGCCAAGGTGATGACACTGTCACATTATAATATCTGCAGCGAGCAAAGGGATTATTTGATGAATTGGCTGCAGCTGGCAGACCAATCTCCCTCACTGATTTCAATCTATATGTCTTTTGGGGTTTGCGAAGTGATTTCCATGACTTGGTTACCACTTTGTCAACCAAAGCCGAACCATTGTCTTATTCTGAACTTCATAGTCACTTATCTATGCATGAATTCATACATCGCAATGCTGTGACTACTGCACCTCTTCTCCCCACACCAGCGCAACTTCCATCAGTCTATGTTGCCCAGCGTGGCTATTCGGGTTCACAATGCAATGCCTTTAGGGGACGACGCAATGGCTGGAAAAATCATTCTCGCGGGAATTACAATCAGTCCAATGGGCAGTCTTTTCGAAGTGGACAATGGCAGCAGCCCCGAAATTATAATGGGCAATGGCAAAGCAATTCCAACCGGGGCACATCACAAAATTAGTGGCCTCGTCAACAGGTAAAGTGCCAGCTTTGTTACACATATGGTCATTCTGCCTAGAATTGTTCTCAACTTGCCCATCATGGAACTCATGCCTCGGCCAATCTCTCATTCTGCAATGGTTCAGTCAAGGATCCAGCCATGAAAGACTCTACTGACTGGTTCCCCGACACAGGTGCGAATCACCATGTTACTCCGGACATTAATGGTATGACTTTTGTAAATCCCTATCTTGGTAATGATCAATTACATGTTGGTGATGGTAAAGGACTTGTTATCTCTAATATTGCACATAACCTTTTGCATACCCCAAAAAGAGTTTTCACTTTGTCCAACATACTACATGTCCCTAATATTAAAAAGAAATTGTTATCCGTTCAACAATTTTGCCGTGAAAATTATGTCTTCTTTGAGTTTCACTCATCTTTGTTTTATGTTAAGGATCTCATCACCAAGGAAGTCCTTCTTTCCGGTCAGACTAAAGATGGCCTCTACGTTCTTTCCGAGTCGTCCGCCACATTCCTACCACAAGCTTTTTTGTCCATGCATGGCCACTTCTGCCGATATTTGGCATCGTTGCCTCGGTCATCCTAGTTCCCGTATTTTGAGCCTCTTAGCATCAAATAAAAAGGTTGTTTGTACTCCTCAAATTTCTAATTTTTAATGTCAAGCTTGTCCGTTAGGAAAATCCTCGCGTTTGTCATTAGGACCCACGGGTCATAAAACATCAACTCCTCTTGAACTTATGTTTAGTGATGTGTGGGGTCCTGCTCCGATGTTTTCTTCTGATGGTTTTCGGTATTTTGTCATTTTTGTGGATGCTCATACAAAATTTATTTGGTACTATCCTATTGCACTCAAATCCGACGTGTTCAATGTTTTTCAACAATTTCAAGTACTTGTTGCAAAATTAAAAATGTGCAAACTGATTAGGGTGGTGAATACTGAAAATTAAATTCTTTCTTCAAAACAATTGGTATTCACCATCGACTCATATGTCCACATACTCATGAACAAAATGGTACCGTTGAAAGTTGCCATCGTCATATTGTTGAAACTGGTCTCACCATATTAGGCCAATGTAAGGCTCCTCTAAAATACTGGAATTATGCGTTTGAAACATCGGTCTATCTCATAAATCGTATGCCCACCGCGGTTTTACGCAAAAAGTCTCCTTTTGAATGTTTGCTTCGTCAAGTACCTGATTATGCTTTCTTATGTATTTTTAGGTGTCTTTGTTTTCCGTTTCTTCGTCCTTACAATGCTCATAAGCTTGATTATCGCTCCACTCCTTGTGTGTTCCTTGGTTACAGTTCGTCTCATCTAGGTTATCGTTGTCTTGATTTGTCGTCTGACTGCATATATATTTCCTGTCATGTCCGTTTTCATGAACATGTTTTTCCTTTTATTGAGTCAACCAACTCCACCTCTACACCTATGGCTGTCTCCAACCTTCCTTCCCTCACCTTATCTTCCTTAAACTCCATCCCAACTCCACCCGTTCCTCCCACTAACCAGTATGCTCCTTCACCATCATCTCCATCTATGTCTATTGATCATTATGCAGGTACAGGATCAGCGACTCAAGTTCAACCTTCATCTCCTTCTTCTTCAGCTGCGGACTCTCCAGCTTTGCCATCCATATTATCTCTATTATCTGGACACTCGGATCAGTCTCTACCCGGTTTGGACCTATGTATGGATCTTTCCACTTATTCTCTTCCACAGCTGCCCTCCACTACTGTGCCGTCTGCTCCACCACTGCTTCTGCAACATTCTATGGTGCTGTGGCCTAGGCAGCCGAAGACTGCCAATCTCAGCTCCTTGACCGTCTCCTCTCCGTCGGTCTCTCCTTCCCGGGTACTGTCTCACTCTGATTTTGAGCCTATGAGCTTTAAGGAGGCTGACCGATTTGAGTGTTGGCATTCTGCAATGAAGGATGAAATTTCTACCTTACATGCTAATACCACTTGGTCCTTGGTACCGTTTGATCCTTCTATGAATGTTGTTGGTTGCCGATGGGTCTATAAAATAAAACGCAGAGAGAATGGGGAAGTTGATCGCTACAAAGCCCGTTTGGTTGCGCGGGGGTTCACACAACATGACGGTATAGATTATTCTAAAACTTTTAGTCCTGTTGTTAAACCAACTACTATTCGGTTAGTTCTCACAATTGCAGTATCAAAAGGGTGGCAGATTCGGCAACTTGATGTCCATAATGCCTTTCTTAATGGCTCACTTCCTGAGGTTGTGTACATGAAGCAACCCCCCGGTTTTATTGACACCACTTTATCTACACGTGTTTGCCGTCTTCATAAATCTCTATACGGTTTGAAACAAGCACCACGGGCTTGGTACATGCGTCTAAGTGATTTTCTTCTAACTATTGGTTTCCGGGCTTCAAAGGTTGATACTTCCCTATTTATTCTGAATGGTTCTTATGATATATGCTACTTACTTGTCTATGTTGATGACATCTTGATCACTGGTAATAATTCTGCACTTATTCATCATCTTATTACTCTGTTGAGCTCGGAGTTCAAACCTCGTGATTTGGGACATGCTCGCTATTTTTTAGGAATTGAAGTTGCTCCCACTAGCATGGGTCTTGTGCTTAGTCAACACAAGTATGTTCGGGATATTCTGAATCGTGCAGGTATGACATCATGTAAACCTGTTGATACACCTACTTTTGTTTCCAAACTTGATTTGCAGTCTACCGAATTGTTCTCAGACGCTACTCGCTTCCGCCAAGTAGTTGGTGCTCTTCAGTATCTAACATTTACTAGACCTGATATTTGTTATGCTGTAAACAAAGTATGCCAGTTTATGCACGCTCCTATCGAAGGACACTTGGCTGCAGTTAAGCGTATTCTACGATATCTCAAAGGTACCTCCTCTATCGGTCTTCATCTTACTCGAGACACCACTTTGTCTCTTCATGGCTTTACTGATGCCGATTGGGCCGGCAGTATTGAAGATCAAAAATCTACGGGTGGCTATATGGTATTCCTTGGGTCTACACCCATTTCATGGAAATCTGGCAAGCAACGCACGGTTGCTCGCTCCTCCACCAAAGCAGAATATAAAGACTTAGCCAATGGTACTGCTGAGGTCCTTTGGCTTCGCTATCTCTTGTCAGGTTTATGCATCTCTCCTAGTCCTGCTACGACTATCTGGTGTGATAACTTGGGTGCCACTTATCTGTCTGCTAATCCGATCTTTCATGCTCGTACAAAGCATGTTGAGGTTGACTATAACTTTGTTCGTGATCGAGTGACTAAGAAGGAAATTCAGATTTGCTTCCAAAGATCAATTAGCAGATAGTCTTACAAAACCACTTGCTTCCTCTGTTTTTATTTCCTTACATTCCAAGCTTCATGTGGATAACCCACCCTCAGCTTGAGGGGGAATATTAGGGAATGTATTCTTATATAGGAAATATTGATGTATAGATTTATCTTGTGTAATAGAGTACACCATAACACATGTACAAATACCCTACTTATATAAATACAAGAGGAGCAGCCATATTAGGTATTATGCTCAAATACATTACAATCAAATACCTGTTTCAACTAGACATGAAATTCAAACATGCAAAGAAGAGTTAGGTATTCCACCAGCTATATGAAATTGTAGCCATCGGAGAGAGATTACTACTTCACTTTCTTTCAACCTAGTCCATATATTTACATATTGTTAACAAGAAGCAAAGAAGAAAGACTGATGTCCTGCAACAATTAATATTGCTGAAAAGATGAAACGAAAAAAGACTGCAAGCATGCAAGCAGTAGAAACAACGTCAAAGGTTACCTCTGTATGAGGTGGTCGGATTCCAGCTACTCGGTGACTTTAATGATTAAATTGCAGCTATCGGAAAGGCTAGATGTAGAGTACAGTCATGAGGACTGAAGGTTATTGGAGACAATGCAATATTGTTTCAGAGAAAGAATATGATTTTTTGCAAATTACTAGCAATGCATTAGTAATCAAAGATAGCATACAAAGGAACGGGAGCAAGGAGATTTATAGCTCTTGCTTGTTGTGGATGCCCATCTCAACGTGTATCTTTTTCTAGTCATTACTTCAATGCTTTTTCTCATCATTGGATTAGAGTAAGATTTTTACAAGGCTATCTCTTGGATTTCTAGTCCTTGGCTTTTGAATTTCTTGAGTTTTACTCCATTAGGGTTTATTTCAATCTTAAGTTTCCTTTCAATCCAGTACCATAATTGATCTTTCCATATTAGTAATTCAGTAACTGAGGAGAAAACAACTCATATCAATTAAACAATAAAGCAACTTTCCACATTGTGAATTTAAATATCAAACCTAACTAGAATTATAATTTTTACTACCTATTTAGAATTACTTCATGAGACAAATTATATTTCGAAAGACAATAAATGAGTCTCCCTCACACATCCGTTTTGTGTTTTAATTTGTTTTTACATAATCGCTTCAATTCATCAAGAAAAAAATTGAGAGCTAAGAAGACATTTAACTCAAAAACAAAATGCTTTATTAATTAAAATTATACAATAAGGCGATAATATCATAACTAAGAAGGCATGAAATATAGAAATTTCACAAAGAAATCCTTCAACTTATTGAGCTGGTGTTAAAGTTTCCTCCTCTTAACTGGGGCCCAAATGTGATATATAATGATCCAAAGTTCCACGTAGCTCTAGGCTAGTACTAAGAAAATGGATAAATCTACATTTGTAAAATCTTCTTCCTGATTAATTTGGCTTTCCAGTTCTCAATCGTATTAAATGATATGGAACCATAAAGGGGATGATAAAGCAGATGACTTGTTGGTGAAGGTATCACATTATCACTTTCAATGTCGGGATCCCACTCTATTGCTTCCAATGAATCCAAATCCACTATTACATGGATCGCACAATGTTTCACATTAATGTCTTCGCCCCCCAAATTCACATACAATTCCAACTCTTCGTTTCCACAACATTCTTCCATTGCCATCTCACTTAAACTTATGTATCTTGTCCAACTAAGAGGGCAATAGAGTCCCACTACTTGTGTAGCTTCAAACAATTGCATACCGTTGCTCTTTTTTCTTATAATAGCTTTGATTGTATGACTACTACTAAAAAACATCTTTGTACTTGAAACCCAAAAAACCAACCCTTGGCATACTGGAGGTATATGAAATGATAATGAACATCCTTTTGCACGGTAACTGAACGAATTTGGAAACTTACAAAAAAAGAAACTCATAAGCAATTTGGCATCGTAGTCGTCAATATGATATCCATAAAGATTGTAAGCTGCCTGTGTATATTTACATTTCAAAGATCAGTGTTGAAATTTTAAACAATAATCAATATATATATGAATATGCATTAATTCTATTTAGCATGTGCCAATTGCATGTTTATTTGTGTGCAAGAGAGAATGAAATTGTACCTCAACAAGACTCTTATTATTTTTTGATAAATCGCAGGCGGTATCAGAAGATATCATCCAATCATGATTACTTGGACACCTATGTAGACACAGATTTGAATTATTTTTTGATTGGATTGGCAGTCTTACTCTCTCCATTGATTTGCAGCCAATTGCATCTAAGAGTTTTAAATTTGAGGGAAGCTCTGAGATTGATAAAAGATTCCTGCAATGCGAAACTCTCAAAATCTGAAGCTTAGAAAGGACGTTGATGCTTGAAGGTAGACATGCGAAATTGTTTCCTGATAGATTCAATTCCTCGAGAGCAACCAAACCACCAAGATCAACACAATTACTAGTGCGTTCAGACAAACCATAATAAGCAAGTCTTAATTTTTTCAATAATCTCCAACTAGTGAAACAAGTTGGCAGCAAAGCTTTCCAATCTAAAAGACTTGCTGAAATCAAGGATGAAATTGGTGAAGTCCAAGATGTAGAAGATGGTGATTCCGCATTGAAATTGTATCCACACAATGACAACTTCCTTAGATACTTTAAATGTTCAATTGAAGCGAGAAATTGCTCATTGTTAATTCCATTTGCTAGTAGCTCGGTCAAGGATTCAATACCACCCATGTGCTCCGGCAATTTCTCAAGTTGTGAACACTCAGAAATATTCAAAATCTCAAGAGACCTTATATCACAAATGCTTTGGGGAAGAGCCTTTAGCCTCCGACATCCCTTTAGATTTAAAAAAATAAGGCTCTTTAATTGTCCAAGAGATTGATGCACCTCGACTAGACTCAAGCAACCTTCCAAGAGGAGTTTCTCTAGACTTGTACTATGCAAGTTTGGTGTTTTAACAAGATACTTTGAATAACTGAGATTAAGGATTTTTAGTTTGTTGAGAATCTGTAAGAGCAGTAAGGAAAATAATGAAAAAGTAATCATCAAAATTTGCAATTTAGGAGTATAAATTACATCAATGACAAATTTCGGAGGATTGTAGTATGTGTCGTACCTTTTTCTCCTTCCATAATTCTTTGATGTTACTGTACTGCATCTCAAGAACAACTAGGTTGTCCAACATCAAATCAAATGGAAAAGATTTCAAAGGACATTCAAGCCAACAAATCCATATCAACTCTTTTGAAAGTAGTTTGAAGGGTCCAGAGAGATGTACGCCATTGATTTGGAGTAACTTCAAGTATCTCATCTTTGTGAATGATCTTGTGCTTAGTAATTTATTTTCTGATGCTCTCACATCGAGTGCTAAACCCTCCACAACTTTTGTTCCCTGCAAATCAAACAAAATTCAATAGAGTTTCAACGTAATTATATGCAATAAGTTTAAAACAAAGATATACGTGCATGATTGTGCTTTGGTGTATGCATTTAGCTATTACCATCTGCTTGCTGAGTACATTCCAAGCATCCTCACGTTGCCAAATTCGGCTGCGTTTTCCAGGGTGGTCAGGTGACTCTTTGTGAATGATCTCCCTTCCCATGTCTCGTAATAGATTATGCATGCTTATCTCTCCAAAAGCATTAACTTTAATAAGAGACCTTTCACTAAGAGTTCCCAAATCATCTTCTGGATTGTAACCGCATCGAGCTTCAAGTACATGTGATACATATTCTTTATTTCTACCAATAAAAAAACATGCAAGATCAAGAAATGTTTTTTGTAGTTTATGGTCATCCAGTTTGTCAAAACATGTTCTAAGTTTTTCCAGAATATCATGGTTTGGAATGATTCTCAATTTGTCGATCACACATTTCCATCTAGATTTGTTTTTCGCAGACAAACTAGAACCTAAAACCTCAAGGGCTAAAGGAATCCCTCCACAGTAATCAACTACATCATTTGAAAGGTCAACATAATCTTTTGATGGCTTGTTGTCCCTAAAGGCATGCCAACTGAAAAGCTGAAGGGACGCATCTCGTTTCAATTCTTCAACCATAAATTTTCGATCCACTTTAAGAAGTAAGCGTTCATCTTTGGTTGTAATTATCACTCTACTTCCTGGACCAAACCAGCTTTGCTCTCCCACCAAAGCATTTAGTTGGTACTGCTGAGCCACATCATCAACAACAACAATAACTCTTTTGTGACAAAGTCGTTCTTTGATCAGAACCATTCCTCTATCAGCATTATTGATAGTGATACCATTCTGTTTCAAGATATCATGAAGAAGTTGCTCTTGTAAAGGAACAATACCATTTGATTGTTCTGATATTTCATTGATATTCGAAAGAAAACAGCTACCCTCAAATCCATAGCAGAGTTGATTAAAAACAACTTTTGCTATCGTCGTCTTTCCTATTCCTGGCATCCCATGTATGCCCACCATGCAAACCTCATCTGTTGTCGTACTTAGGATGTCACTAATAGTTTGGACAAGGCGATCAATACCTACCAGGTTAGTAGCAACATTTATATACTTGGGATCCAATTTGTTCAACACATCCTTGATGATGGCTTGGATTAATTTTGATTCGTGCCTGCTCATCGACAAAAGCAAGACCTTAAAAGAGAGACAATATATGCTAAAAAAATTTATTGTATCACATGGAACAATCACTCCATAAAGCTAATCTTAGAGAGACAAAAAAGGCATACCGATTTTCCATATCATTGAGATTCCATCCAGAGAGATTTCCGGCTTCCTCAAGAGCTTTTCTCCACTCATTCACCTTCTCTTTAAAACATTCTTCATGCTTATCAAATGCTTTAGCAAAATTGCCAGTCTGCTTTCTCACATCTGAAGGATCAATGTCATAGAATATAGGAAGAACAATCTGGCCAGTTTTCCTATTTTTGCACTCAAGAATCTCTACAAGTTCATTAAGACACCATCTAGTCGAAGCATATCCTTTTGAGAAGATCACTATGGATATCTTAGACTCTTGAATTGCCTTGAGGAGATGTTTGGAGATTTCTTCACCTCTAGGAATTTCATTTTCATCTAGAAAAGTGTGAACTCCTGCTTGTACTAATGCAGTATATAGATGATTTGTAAAATTCTTGCGATTATCTTCTCCTCTAAAACTCAGAAATACATCGTAGCCCCCCTTGGGTCTAGAGCGAGACGACTCTGGCTCTGTCAT
This sequence comes from Salix suchowensis, assembly GCA_029030765.1. Lineage (NCBI taxonomy): Eukaryota > Viridiplantae > Streptophyta > Magnoliopsida > Malpighiales > Salicaceae > Salix > Salix suchowensis. The sequence goes on along the minus strand of CM054998.1, from coordinate 13,875,958 downwards.
GGAAACCGCAGAAACTCTCGTGAATTCATAAACAAAGGGGTTGATAATATTTGTCATTGTTGAACACTTCCATTATTTAGCAATGAGAAATAAAGAACAATTGGAAGAGAAAATAATAAAACTCTAAATACTCTATAAATAGACTTGTAAACAGAAATATAGAGAAGAGTTAATTAAAACATAGCAACTGATTAGGATGGAATGTCACGGTCTGATTTTAACAAAACTGATTTACCAAGGAATTTTTATTATTATTATTATGCTCTCAGCACGAGATATCTCTACCTTACCTGTGGAGATAAAACTGACAGGCTTGCTGAGGTCAGCTTTTCTTCTCTTTCGCGAGGATGAATCGTCTTCTTCATCGTTGGATTGCTTGCGTTTTTCTTTCTGCATTTCTAAAATAGATACTTGAAGACCTACAAGGAACTCAATAAACTGGTCAATCAAATTATTTTCTTTGGCAATCTTCCTACTGTAATATTGCTGTCCTGCAACAATTAATATTGCTGAAACTATGGAACCAAAAAAGAATGCAAGCATGCAAGCAGTAGAAACAACGTCAAAGGTTACCTCTGTATGGTGTTTATGAGGTGGTCGGATTCCAGCTACATGGTGACGTTTGATAAAAAATAAAGATAAAATGATATAATTTTGATCGAGGTTAATTCAACATAAATTAAATCCCAAATCGATAGGTTAGAAGCTTATTTGTTAAGCCATGCTGAGTTTAATAGCAATTTCTTAACAACACTTCTATAACGAATTGAACTAATTAAGGATGTTAACCCATAAACCTTATTATATAATAATAGTTAAGAAGCATACAAGTGCTGACCCAATACAATAGCGATATTTTCAGGAAAAAACAAACTCTTATTTGACTTGTGTAAGCCAATTAATATTTCTACTCATCTAAAAAGTTGATCCAATATTTCAAATGACCTGCGTTTGATTTTACTCTTTGAAAATTAGTGAAAGGTGAAGGAGTCTTCAAATGTGTGTGACTAATCAGACCTACCCCCGGCGACTGCATGCGATGCCTACGCCACTAAATTTAAATGATTTAATAAGATGGAGTCTTCCTAAACCAGATGATTTAATTTATCGACTATATATAAAAACGAAAGAGGGTTTTCTTATAAATAAACATAAATAGGAAAGGCTAGATGTTTGAAAATGGCTTGCGGATATGATGTTCTGGACGTGTTTGAAAATTAAAGCATAGGTCACACCTTCTCAATGCGCGTGTTTGATTCTAAACACACCTTCTTCCTCCAGTAGTCCTATCTAGAGAGGGAAAGTCAAGGGAGAGTGCGTTAAGGTCTGTTGAGCCAAGTTTAATTTTAAAATTACTAAAATATATTTAATTATAGCTATAATCACATACTTTTTTATTTACATTTCTAGTAGAAATTTATAGATTTGAAATTACATAAGAAAATGTTAACAAAGGAAAAATGAGAAATTTATTTCTTTATAAAACTTAATCAATTCCTTCTCCACACCTCAAATAGGAGTTGATGTGAGTTGAATTGTCATCCACGCGTATAAACAGAGATCCATGATTTTTAGATTCAATTAATAGATGGCGAGTCAAAGTCGTCTTGTTCACACCCATATATAGTTGCTCGTTGAAGTCTATACCTTTTGATTTTGAGGGTATCCGACGAGACCGGCAAACCAAACATGTGTTTAAATTGGATCTTATTAGATGGCGAGTCAAAACATATAATCTTGATTTTTAGATTCAATTAATAGATGGCGAGTCAAAGTCGTCTTGTTCACACCCATAGTTGCCTGTTGAAGTCAATACCTTTTGATTTTGAGGGTATCGGACGAGACCCGTAAACCAAACAGAGCACGTCCGAGAGATGAAGGCAGCCAATTGAATATTTTGCCGTGTGGAAAATCATGCAATAAAAACTATTAACTTACCATGTTCTTGTGTGGAAAATTTGCACAGGCACAATGTTGAAGTTGTCAAGATTTCCTAGTTGCTGTTAATAAATCTTATATGTAGGAATAAGTTATTTGTTTTCATTCTGACTTAGTCGTGTACCACGTTGTTAGGATTGCAAAACGTGGGTTGCAAATTTTTAGCTTTCAGTTTTCTTTGTAAGGCTATTTACTGCCATATTTGTTTTTTCATTTTATAACTAAGATTTTCCCAGCATTTGAGCATCCAAGCAAATTTAATTTTACATTTATTTGGTCAAAGCCTCCTCACAAGGCTTGAGTGAAGCTAATTTCATCGTGTTCAACAATGACGTCATGACAACTGAAAGTAGCTTTGTGCAACCTGCAACTACAAAGTTTAATGGACACTATGATTCTTTTTCTTTAAAGAATATTGGAGTTTGGTGGATACTGGAATTCTGTAAAAGCATACAAGAGCAATCTCACAGATGAACAGAAGAAGACTTTTATAACAGAGTAAACGAAATCGGAAGTATAAAGAATTTATTAATAATTTAACTTCCTAATAAATGTGTTGAAAGAGGGTGTTTGTATCGATAATTATATGGTTTTTATTTTAATCGGTGATAACAGATTCATTATTAAAAGGATCATCCAAATCTAATATCTCCTTGAAGATCCTGATTTCAGTTCATTATTAAAGTATAGATGAGAAAAAGAGAGAAAGTTTGACTAAAAAAACACTATAAATTGTGTTAACGACTTTGTCTTATGAGTATATCTTCTCCAGAGGAGTTTGATGAAGTTTGTGTTTTTCTATAATGAATATAAAAAATGTAGATCAAGATTCATTAAATTTTTAAGCCTGCAACTTGTTTAAGCCTCGTACTCCTAAATCCTGTTTAAAGAAAATTGAAGAGTCTTACAGAGCAGTTCATGAGCAGTTAGTCTTTTCTGTGGATTCCGTTCATGCATTTTTTTTTAAATTAAAGGTAAACAAAAATGATTTCTAGATTAGAATTCTATAAATGCAAGCTACATGATAGAAGAGAAGAATATTTTGCCTGCCTTTTCATTGATATTGCAATTGATTTATACAATGCTGAGGGAGAGTCCTTCGGCTATAATTTTGCTAGTAAATCAGGAAATATACACATGCTATAAATAGATGATTATTTACATATTATAATACACCCCTGTAGTGGAAACGGGAGGTTGTCGTACGTTGAGACTATCCTGGAAATCATCAAAGAGTTGCAGCGGAAGTCCCTTAGTAAGAATGTCAGCAATCTGATAACGGGAAGGGACATGTAGAACACGAACTTTACCACGAGCAACTTTCTCTCGTACAAAATGTATATCCATCTCAATATGCTAAGTGCGTTGATGTTGAACTGGGTTGCCGGAAAGATACACCGCACTAACATTGTCACAATATACTAATGTGGCTCTCGAAATAGGACAATGTAGCTCCAGAAGTAAGTTTCGGATCCAACAGGATTCAGAAACCACATTAGCTACCCCCCGGTATTCGGCCTCAGCACTAGACCTTGACAAAGTGGGTTGTCGTTTCGCAGACCACGGGATTAGATTATCCCCAATGTATACACAATAACCAGAAGTCAACCGTCTGGTGTCTGGACATCCACCCCAGTCTGCGTCGGTGTAAGAAGTCAGAGTATGATTGGATGAGGGATAAAGATGGAGACCAAAATCTAGAGTACCCTGAATGTAGTGAATGATACGCTTTAAAGCCGACATATGTTGAGTTCTGGGGTCATGCATAAAGAGACATATTTGGTGAACAACATAAGAAATATTCGACCGCGTAAAAGTCAAGTACTATAAGGCTCCAGCAAGACTACGATACTCAGTTGGATCATGACAAGGATTTCCTGAAGAAATGCTGAGTTTAGCTTTTGTGTCCACCGGAGTAGGAGATGGTTTAGAAGAAGACATGCCTGCCCGCTCAATGATTTCCACTGCATATTTCTTTTGTGAAAGAAACAGGCCTCCAGAATGTCGTGTAAGTTTGGTATGTTTGGATCATTAACAATAATCTAGTTTGGTATGTTCAAAAAGCTTTCTATTTTCTCATCAATGGATTAGAGTCTGATTTTTAGTCCTTGGCTTTTGAGTTTCTTGAGTTTTACTCCATTAGGGTTATTTTTCAATCTTGTGTTTCCTTTCAATCTAGTACCTTAATTCATCTTTCCATATTAGTAATCTAGTAATTGAATTTCCAGAAATTCAGTAACTGAAAAAAAAAAAAAAACTCATATCAATTAAACAATAAAGCAAATTTCCACGTTGTGCTTTTAAATATCAAACCTAACAAGATTTTTTTTTTACTAGTTTTATTCTATCTACAATTAGCTCATGAGACAAATTAGATTTCCAAAGACAGGAAATGAGTTTCCCAAAACTTTTATGTGTTTTAATTTGTTTTTACATGTTCCTGAAATATATAGATAATTAAACAATCACTTCAATTCGTCAAGAAAAAAATTGTGAGCAGTTGACATTTAACTCAAAAACAAAATGCTTTATTAATTAATTTTATACAACAATGCTATAATATCAACTAAGAAGGCATGAAATTTCTAAATTTCACAAAGAAATCCTTCAACTAATTGAGCCCAGGTTACATTTTCCTCCTCTTAAATTGATCAAAATCGAGGCCCAGATGGGACATATAATGATCCAAAGTTCCACGTACCTCTAGGCTAGTACAAAGAAAATTGATTAAAACTACAATTGGAAATTAAACCACTTGAGTAAATCGGCTTTCCACTTCTCAATTGTAGTAAATGCTATGGAACCATAAAGGGGATGATCAAGGAGATTAATTGGTGGTGAAGGTATCACATTATCACTTTCAATGTAGGGATCCCACTCTATTGCTTTGAATGAATCCAAATCCACTATTACATGGATCGACAATCGTTTCACATTAATGTCTTCGCTCCCTAAATTCACATACAATTCCAACTCTTCATTTCCACAATATTCTTCCATTGCCATCTCACTTAAACTTACGTATCTTACCCAACTAAGAGGGCAATAGAGTCCAACTACTTGTGTAAATTCAAACAATTGCATACCATTGCTCTTTTTTCTTATAATAGCTTTGATGGTATGACTACTACTAAAATACATCCTTGTACTTAAAGCACAAAAAATCAACCCTTGGAATACTGGAGGTATATGAAATGATAATGAACATCCTTCTGCATCGTATCTAAACCCATTTGGATATTTTTGACAAATGATACTCATAAGCAAACTGGCATCGTAGTCGTCAATATGATATCCATAACAATGATTGTAAGATGCCTGTGTATATTTACATTTCAAAGATCAGTGCGGATATTTTAAACAATAATCAATACATATGAATATGCATTAATTCAATATAGCAGTGCCAATTGTGTGTTTATTTGTGTGCAAAAGAGAATGAAATTGTACCTCAACAAGACTCTTATTATTATTTGATAAATTGTAGGCGATATCAGAAGATATAATCCAGCCATGATTACTTGAACACCTATGTAGAGACAAATTTGAATTATTTTTTGATTGGATTGGTAGTCTTACTCTCTCCAGTGATTTGCAGCCGATTGCATCTAAGAGTTTTAAATTTGAGGGAAGCTCTGAGATTGATACAAGATTCCTGCAATGCGAAACTCTCAAAAGCTGAAGCTTAGGAAGGACATTGATGCTTGAAGGCAGACTGAAGAAATTATTTCCTGATAGATTCAATTCCTCGAGAGCAAACAAACCACCAAGATCAACACAATTAGTAGTGCGTTCAGACAAACCATAATAAGCAAGTCTTAGTTTTCTCAATATTCTCCAACTAGTGAAACAAGGTGGCAGCAAAGCTTTCCAATCTAAAACACTTGCTGAAATCCATGATGAAATTGGTGAGGGCCAAGATGTAGATGATGGTGCGTCCGCATTGAAATTGTATCCGCACATTGACAACTTCCTTAGATACTTTAAA